>PVIH01001330.1:146728-243303 GCA_004025045.1 Sigmodon hispidus
AAAAAAAAAAAAAAAAAAAAAAAAAAAAAAAAAAAAAAAAAAAAAAAAAAAAAAAAAAAAAAAAAAAAAAAAAAAAAAAAAAAAAAAAAAAAAAAAAAAAAAAAAAAAAAAAAAAAAAAAAAAAAAGATGGTAAGATCTGATTATCAATGAAGCATACTATCCACAGGACTAGGCATTTATGAAAGTATGCCTTATATCCAGTTGTGGCAAGGGCAGGGTTTTATTACATAATCCTAGCTGGCCAGGAACTGGCTCTGTAGAACAGGCTGGCCTCCAACTCACAGTATTCCTGTTTTCTGCTTTCAAGGCTACCTGGTGTCAGAAACCAGGTTTTAAAGCAGCACTTGAGGGCATGGATCTTTCCCTTAATCTTGCTTCACTCTGGGACAGTGTATTTTAATTGGCAACGGCTAGTACTCCTGAAAAACTCAAACCCTTTTGCTGAAGTCCTCTAACTCGCAACATCTCCACCTGAAATTACATGAACTTTTATTTTTAAGTTTTTTTAAAGGCTGGGTCTCACGAAACTCGGGCTGACCTCCAATTTAATGTGTCTCGGAGGATAACCCTTAACTTATGACTCTGCTTCTACCTCTCAAGTACTGGGATTGCAGATATTTCACATTTCAACCAACTTAGCTATATCCCTAGCCTGGAACTTTTTGTTTTTAATAAAAGACACCTGGCTAGAAGTGCACTATTAATGTCTCGCCACTGCCTTGGCAGTACAGAGAATTCCACGCAAATGAGAATATTTGAAGAATAAAAAAACCGGTGTACGCTAAGTAATGGCACTGAGTCCATAGCTGGAGAGACTTTCACGCAAGCGAGAATATTTGAAAAATTAAAAACCTCTCAGTGTACTAAGTGATGGCAATGAGTCCATAGCCTCTACCTCCGATGGGTGCAGTACTGGAACCCACTTGCTGGGTTACTTCCGAGCCGCTGGTGCAGGCCGGAGGCTTGCATGCTTTAGGTACAAAGTTCGAAGGCTGGGCTTGCGTTCGAGGCTCCCTAAGGGATCCTTCCTGCTCGATAGCGACGAATAAGCCAGAAACACCACACAGAGAAGGCAATTAACTCACTCTCTAAGATCAGGGTTCAACACACACTATAAAGATCTAAAAAAACAGCACGTCCTGCCAGAATGAAATAGCCAGCCCGGAAGCTGAAGGAAATGACGCATGCACCGGCCGCCGGAAGCGAAGCCGCCGGAAGCGTGTCCAATGGGAGCACAGGAGCGGCAGGGGGCGTGGCAGCACCGGCCTCCCGCGGCCACCGGGGCGGTGACCGGCTCGGGCGGGTGGCGAGTAGGCCATGCGGGCGGCTTGCGACCTCGGACCCTACGGCCCTGCGCTCGTCCCTCGCGCCGCGGTAGCCGGGAGCCCGCGTGCCTAGCGGCGGCCTTTGTTCCCTGAGTCGCCGACTGCCGCGCTCCGGCCGGCGCGGATGCAGCTGCTCCACCTGGGCTCGCGCTCGGGGCTGGAGGAGGAGCGGCGGCTCCGGGGCGGCATGCGATGGGGAACTGCTGCTGGACGCAGTGCTTCGGGCTGCTCCGCCGGGAAACGAGTCGGCTGCAGCGAGCCGGCGGAGGGTAAGCGGCAGCGCAGGCCGGGGAGGCCTGACCAGGGATCGGCGGTGATGGTGTCTAACGCCCCCGTTCGGGCTCTCTGTCCCCGAGGATCCGCCTGCTGTATGCACCCTGCATTGCTACCTAGACACATCCTGCTTTGAGTTTGTTTAATGTCAAAGCTTCTGTCATATGTATTTGATCTTCCTTTGGGCTTTAACAGTGCAAGTGAAAATCTGGCCCCGAGGTTGATGCCTCAGGTGAATTTTAAGTAGAAGTCACCTCTGTTACAGGCGCTGATGAACTCTGCTGCCTGATGCACTCTGGGCATTTTAGTGATTGGTGCGGCAGTATGTGATTCTTTTCATAGTAATACTTAGACATCTGGAAAGGTTAGCATGCTGTGATTGCTATTCGCATGCTTGGTAATCGAATCTAAGTATCACCGAACATCACTTCTCATGTGTAAAAGTGGGATATACTTAAGACTTTTCTGTCCACACCATCCAATAGCAAATTTTATGATTATTTTATTGTTATACTTTTTATTTCCTAGCGTAGTGGGGGGGGGGACAGAGCATATAGCGTTGGTGTTGATTTTATTGTTACTAAGTATATTTCCAGGAATTTAAACCTAGAATTGAAAATCCAAGCCAACCATTTTATGTAAAGAACATGCCTATTTTGTACTTTCGTAAGCATATTACTAAGTTTTCAGCCAATACCAATGTATCACAAAGCTTTCAGCATACATTCTGAAACCAGGTGATTTGTTAAAATATGACTCACTAATCAGGCAGTATATCCCCTATGATACAAAATAGCTAAGGCTTTATACTATGCATCCCTAGAATCGGAGTGAATGGACTTAAAAGATTTCTGCTTAGTTTGGTATTTTGGTTTACCTGATTTACATAGTTACTGTTTCAAGAGTGTGACAGCTGTTTAATATAATTATCTAACATAACATGATTATGTTATTCTAAGTTTTATGTGAATGAACCCTTTCATTAAGTTACGCAAATAGGTTCACAAAAGAACTGATGTACACCATCTTTGGCTTTATTATCATGGGTTATTGCCTTGGAAGGTGTAATGTTCTAACTCTGAGGAAGAGTGGTTTGGATTCCATGGCAGATAAAATGTTTTTATATTTTACTTTGGAGTACATTACCTGGGTTTTGTAAGCACCTTGGGTTGTGTTTTGTTTTCCTTGGTGGTTTTGTTAAAGCTGTGGATTCTATTGGTTGAGCACAGACTTGGCAGCATAGGGTAGGAGTAACAAGGAAATGAATGACTCACGAATACATTGTCATATTACTTGATCATGAATCTGCACTGGGCTTCTGGTAAACACCTTGTGTAAGTCCTATGTGCAATGAATGCTGACATCTAAGACCATAAGCTGTCAGTACCAATCTGTTTCTTTTCATCTGTAAATATAAGTTTCTACAGTTCCTTACTCGAATCTTCTGGTAAACTTACTACTTAATATTAGACTTAACAGCATCTGGAAACATATAGTTACTTTAACACAGGAAAATTAAACTGTCTTTCAATTTAGTTGCTATATTGGTCACTTTTTTAAGACATGCATCTGGATAGTCAATGGTTACTTATAAAGATGAAAAAGTGGGTGATCACAAAAGTTTGCCTTGATTTCATGTCACTGTGCTTATCATGGCTAGCAAAAAATAGGACATTCTGGACTTTGTTAGGCTCATTTATGCTGGACTCTTCAGGGGTGCTTTGTCATTCGAGACCTGATTTCTTAGCCTTGCAGATTTCCCAGGAGTCTCTCAAAATGAGATCACTTACTCTACACTGTACAATCTCAATGCTACAATTACCAACTATATTAGAGTGTGCTCTAGTATTTTTTATATGCTAGAATAACTGTGGACTAGTCAAAATATCAATGTAAGCACCAAGGCAAGACCTTACTGCCAAGAAATAGAATATTGACATCCCAGGGGAGTGGGGGGTAATCTACCACCACATTTTGGAGAATCCATGTGTTGGCTAGTTGTTTCTCTGGACAATATCGGGGCGGCGGGGTTGGGGGGGGGTGTGTGGATCTGAAATGCTTCAAACCAATTTCTTATTTTTAATAGGATTTTATAATATTTCTGTACACAGCACTCTTAGACATGGGACCCAAGTTATATTTCATACACACTTTGTATATTTGGAAGTGATTTTATAGTATTTATAGTCTGCTGTGGTTTTGTACTGTTTGCTTTAGGTAGCACATTCTTACTGTGTTACTTAGGCTGGCCTCACACTCTTCTGCAATTTCATCATCTTCTTGTCATGTGAAATCAGGTGTGGAATTTCTATGTTGTTGTCTTACAAAAGGTTTTAGAGCTTGGAGTTCTTTGGATTTTGAACTTTTATACTAAAGTATTCAACTTGTACTTGTGTTATAGGCTGAAAACCAAAGCTTAGAGAATTGAACTTGCCTGAGATAGCAGAGCTGGAATTGCAGTCAAAGTCCCTCTGGAACTTAATCTTTAACTGTTAATGGCTTCTAGTGTAGATAATATTTGGTTACCCTCTGTGTCGGAATTGTGCTGTTAGTGAAGAAGTTACGAATAGCTCAACAACTTGACCCTGTCTTGTGTGATAAGCTCTTTGAAGCCCTGGACCTGAGCTCTGCGGCATCACTTGCATCCTCTCCTTGTTTGTGTCTTTCCTGGCTATTCGTACCCTTTCTAGCTGTCAGATAGATGTTTTCTGTCTTTGCCATGCCCAGAGGAAAGACCTGTCTCTATTGCTCTTGCAAGACATAAAAATAATTTTGTGAATATCCATTCTAAAGTTCATCATTCAGAAGGCACTATTGATAGTAACTATTTTTACTTTGTGATTACCAGTTTCGTAATGGCCACTCTAGATACATAACCAGTAGAAGAATACCATATGACTGCAACTGTAGATATAAAATGACATTTGCTATGGGAGATTGGCTTCAGTGCACACTGTCTGCTGTGTGCAAGCTAGTGACCCAGAAAAACCAATTATTTGAGTCCCAGTACCTGGGCAGAAGACAGCCAGGGTGTCAGCCCAGGAAATGAGGCAGAGAACTGGACCTGTGACCACAGGCATGACATACTTGTGTTGATGTCATCCTTCTCTGAGACATCTATCAATTCTTATCACTTCAGATTGGAGTGGTTAAACCTCTGCTGAAATAAATATTTGATGTCAGATGGAAAGCATGTCTATCATCATCTTTGCAATAGCTTTTGCCAGGAATATGATTTATAGCCTGTTCAGTCTTTTGTTTGGGGGTGGGGTATGTCTTGGGATGCTTTTAATTTTTAGTGGACTTTGGAGCCCGTTTACCTCAGTTGCTCATCATTTATTTATAATCTTCAACAAAATACGAAGGATTGTCTTACTCTATTTCACCAGGTAGAATATAAAATGAGTTGAAAAAGAACAATACCAATGTGTAGTTTTGAGTTTTATAGTTTTTTTTTAAAAAAAAGAAACCCACAGAAAAGCATTTGAAAACTACATTTTCAGCCTGTTTTCAACAGATTTAATTTATCTTTAGTATCTATGTCATCCATGGATGACTCTGAACTTTGGAGAGCTCCAGACTAAGGAGGAAAATACACTTGTGTTTTCTGTAATCACTGTTTAGAGCACCCTGGTGCTAGGTGTGCATTTGTTACAGTAGTGGTCAGGGTTTGCCCCTGTTATTTTTTACCTCCTTCTTCTCCTGAGCATATGCCTGAATTGGTGAAAGTTAAATGTACGTATGATGTGACCTTCATTATTCTCTTCTCTGCTCTGTGTGACCCTACTGTATTTCCTGTGGACTCTTGCTGGCTTCTCACAGTCCTGTTTCTCATGCTCTCACTGCTGGAAGTGTGTGCATCTCTGCTGACTTACCCTGTTTACTTTTTTGCTGTATCCATCCTTGCCTTTTACTTCTTGCCTATTGTAACCCCAATGGGATTCTGACACCACTTCCCATCATCTCATCTAATCCTTCCCCTAGATCAGATTCTTTTTTAATCTGCTAAGTATTTGTTTGTCTGCTTCTCTCACTGACACCACCCTAATCCAAGTGATCATTGCTTTTTTCCCTAGCCTCAAGTTGATTGCATGTATTATTCATACATTCACTCTGCATCAGCCCCACTCAGTTCCCAAAGACTCTTGTGGTTCCTGGCACATGAAGCAAGCTACTTAGGCTGGTCTACTCAGCTGGACTTAAGGAAAGAATTATATTCTTGTTCCTCTGTAATTACTTGAAATACGGTAAATATTAGTTATGTTTGTTCTCGGTGGCTTTAAGCAATGCTTGTTCCAAACTCTCATTTTCATACCTGATCACCCACTAATTTATCTTCCTGTGTAGCATTATATTATGTCGTATTACCACAATTTGTCCATTCTCATATTGATGGGCATTTTGTTATTTCCAAGGTGGTTGTGGGTTTTTTCCCTTGTTTTTTGCTGTTACCATCAATTAACATTCTAATGATATCCCTTTCTGTACCTGTACAAGAGAATCCTAGGAATGAAATGACAGATTCTTCAGTATTAAAAGACATTTTCATCAGTATTAAAATATTAAAGTTTTTCACGTTTATGCCAGTTTATACTTTTGCCAATAAGGGATTTTCATTGCTCCACTTTCTTAGTACTGAGAAGGTACTTTTTTCCAACCCACTAATGTGAAATGTTGTGAGTATTTGTACAAGAACTTCATTATAGCTCTTTTTGCCTGTAGTAAATAGAACATACATAAATTCCCTTAATGATAGCAATGGAAATAAATATAAGAAACCAGGAAAAAGTAATAGGAAATATTTAAAACTACAGTAGTAGCCAGGTGGTAGTGGCAGGGCACGCCTTGCCTTCAGTCCCAGCACTCAAGAGGCTGAGGCAGGCGGATCTTTGAGTTCAAGGCCAGCTGAGTCTACAGAGCAAGTACCAGGCCAACCAGCACTGCTGCACAGAAAACCCTGTCTCAAAAAAAAAAAAAAAAAAAAAAAAAAGCAAACAAAGAACCACAAGTGTTGGCACAAAGATGACGTGGAAGGAGAATAAAGTACTTGCAGTTGAAACAGTCTTCTTGATAACAAGGTGCCTGCCTCTTGTTAAGTTGGAAGAATGACTACTTCACTGAAATAGAGTAAGTGAGACTAAAAAAAATATGTTATTTTATATATTTTGTCCGATTCAGAGACTCTTCCTTCTTCATGCCACCTTCTCTTCTTTTCCCCCAGCTCAACTACCCGAGGTGGGCAGCAGTGTCCTGACGGGAATAACTTGTTTTGATGATTTTTGTTGCAAACAGGACCTGGAGGCCTCTGTAGGCAGTTTTCCTGACCTGCAGCTGCTCTCAAATAAACATACTGAGGCTTATTTTTATCACACATACTGGGCCAATAGCTCAGGCTTCTTTTTTTTTTTTTTTTTTTTTTTTATGCATACAGTTTTACAGAAGAGGGCACCAGACCTCATCAAAGATGGTTGTGAGCCACCATGTGGTTTTGCTGGGAATTGAACTCAGGACCTCTGGAAGAACAGTCAGTGCTCTTAACCTCTGAGCCATCTGTCCAGCCCCAGCTCAGGCTTCTTACTAACTAGCTATTATAACTTAACCTGTTTCTGCTAATCAGTGTATTAATGAGCCCTGAGGCTGGTGGCTTTTACTGCTATCCCATTTGGTGTGTCTGACTCATTCTGTCTGGCTGGGGTCTTCTCTTCTGCCCTTCTCCTTCCCAGCATTCTCAGTTTGGCTTTTCCACTTAACCTTATTCTGTTCAGCTATTGACCAATCAGCTTGTAGCTTGTTCATTAAACCAATCACAGTGACAAATCTTCAAGTATACAAAGGGATTATTTCACAGCAGGCCTCCTCACATTTACAAGTGTCATCTCTTGTTACGTACTAAAAAGGAATACCTCCAGGAGTCTCTGAATGTGGAAGTTGTCTAAGGCACTGTTGCATTATCCTAATGAGGTTGGGTATCTTGGCAGTTACCTACTTTCTTAAGTGGTTTTTTCTTCTCTAAACTCTAGTGTTTAACATCTGTATCAAAGAAATGCCAACTCTTCTTCCAAAAACATTCAGTATCTTTAGTCACATTGTACAAATATGAAGGCAAAGAATAAGGTTTTTATCCTCTGTCTTCACTTATAAGCATGATAAAAAAAAATCAGATTTTCCATTTTTGCTTGCTCTTTTAAAAAAAATTCAGGGACTTTCGTACAATCTGACCCACTTATATGCTAACAATAGTAGTTCTAAAAAGTAAGATGGCTGTTGTCCTTTATTTATAGATAGTATAATTTAAATTATTACACCAAAGTTTTTTTTTTTTTTAATGTTGTCAGCTGTTTACTCCAAATGTTTGGTGAAAATCTTTTTTATGAAAAATGCAACCATGTGTAAAAAAGCACTAATGTGAATGGCATTACATATAAAATGAACACAGCTAGACTCAAAGATACACACTTAGTCCTAGAACATGTGTGGTGATGTTTTCAGCTGTAGAATTGATGGATTAAACATGGAAAGAGGATGGTTGGAAGAAGATTAGAACTGTTTTTACATCTAACCATGCAAATATACTGAAGAACGTGGTCACTGAGGTAGGCATTACCATTGTGGTGTCTCTAACGTCCATTTCAATTGGACATTTCATAGCCCTTCAAAGTCACACTCTTGCATTTCAAGTGCTGCATAGCACTTATCGCTGGTGGCCATCATTCAGAACAGCAGAGATGGCTTGTTCTAGGGGAACTGTAGCCATAAGGGTATCAAGGAAAGGAAATTTCTACGAAGCAAATGAAAGGTTCTAGGCACATTCTGTGTGCTTGGTAAGTGTGTTAACACCCAGACTCTGGGCTTTGGGTGGACGCTGCTCTCCAGGCTCACATTTATCCTCTTCTCGGACAGCTCCATCTTGATTTCTGTTCTGTTAGCAT
The DNA here is from genome assembly GCA_004025045.1 of Sigmodon hispidus. Classification (NCBI taxonomy): domain Eukaryota; kingdom Metazoa; phylum Chordata; class Mammalia; order Rodentia; family Cricetidae; genus Sigmodon; species Sigmodon hispidus. Next base: position 155,257 of record PVIH01001330.1, read on the forward strand.
ATCCTGTCTGTCTTGTCTTCCCAGTATTTCTCAGGACTGTTTGTTCACACCGTGGCCCTCGCCACTGTCATTCTCTCTGCTGCTTCAGTGGCTTTCACATTGGCCTCTGAGAGCGGCAGATCGTCTCTAAGATCCCTAGGAAAGTTCGTAATAGAGCTGAGGGCCTCTACAAATCTAATCTGTGAAGAATCTGAAAGATTATGGACTTGAATATTCTAGTGATTGTTAATGGATGCCTAAACCATGGAAATGGTTAATGCAGTATTTTAACAATGGATTGGTTAAGATCTTAAGTGATCGGGCTCACCCATCACTCTGGAACAGAGCTGTGAGGTAGAAAAGTCAAGATAGCTTTCTGTAGGAGATACTGAAGATATATGTTCCAATTATCATTAGATTTTTTAGTGAGTATTATGAAAGACTTGAAACTTGGTATCCTTCATTTGCTTAAGTAATGAGGTGATTCCTGACAGGCACTGCAGAACACTGACACACTACCTGTGCACCAAGGAGGCATCATTGAAATGGTATTTCTAAACTTTTGCCTTTCTAACCATGTTCATAATATCTGCCATATAGGAAACATGGAAAATTTTGAGAACATCTGTAGTTCTTAGGCTCAATACTACTGACAAATTTAATACTGCACATGTCTGTAGATGGCCTCTTCAGGCACCAGCAGTGTTTAAATAAATAAAGGCATCCATAATTCATTTTAAAATACATATAATTTGATACCCACTTGTTTTTAGAAAAAAACCCACAATAAAACTTCTCTTTTAAAAAAAATGATGCCTGAATTTGCCAAATTGCATGTTTACTTTAACCAATCAATATGCTTTTATTACTGTAGGAGTCAATATATGTTCTTTATAAATAAGCTTTCAGTCTAATTTTTTTAGAAAGTGAGGCCATACGGATCTCAGGAGTATATTATCTGTGTTTGGTTTCCAGAGAACTCTGAGCCAATCAAATGAAGTCTAGATTGTATAGTTTAACCCGTCAGTCAGAATCTGACAGTTCTCACTGGAACTGACTGTGGGTAGAGAAGCCAGGGACAGTGGCTTCTACTAAACTTAAGTTGTGGTTGTCACAGAACCTAATGAAGTGTAGTTCAGCAGTTACTTCCCAGGTTTTGACTGTTGTGTTTGGCTTTGAGATGTCCTACGCTGTGTTAGATTGCTGAGCTTTTGTCCATTATCACGTACACCACTCAACAAGCCTCAACAGGAATAATTTAACCAGAGACAACGTAGAGAAACAATTTAATACCAGAAGCAGGAATCCTACTGCCAGAACACAGTGCTTCTGGATTATTTCAGCTCCTTTCTGGGTTTGCTTGAAAAATTGAAGAGTGGAGATCCTGGGTAGTTACAGGATAAAAGATACAGTGTTTGCACTAGACTATTCCACAAGCTCTTTTTAAAGGAAGGACAGAATCCCCTACATTTTACCAATAACCCGAGAGAAGAGAAGACGAAAGCAACTGTATTGCATTGGTATTGATTGTTTGACCAAAATCCCCAACGCACATAGATTAAAGCAGGAGCTTGGCTCACCGTTTCTGAGGGTTCAGTCCGTCCTGGCTGGGGAAACATGTGCATCACATCATGGCAGCCAGGCTCTGCTGCTCTTCTTTCTCCTTTTTAATCTTTGCGGTATCCTGGTCTCTGTGACGGTTCCTTTAATTGTCAGCTTGACACAATCCAGAATCGTGGGAGGGGAGTCCCAGGGGATTGTCTAGATTAGGTTGGTCTGTGGGTGTGCTTGTGAGGGCCATTCTTAAGGGTGTTGCTTGAGATGGAAAGCCCCTGCCCCCAAATATGGGCGACAGCTTTTTATGGCTGGGCCCTGGGCAGAAGGAGGAGAAAATACTAGCCTGTGATTGGGAACTCACTACCCTGTGCTTTGACTGGGTGTAATGTGACTAACCTGTGTCAAGTTCCTGCCACGTGACCCCTCCACAGCCATGGACCCTGCAACTGTAGCCAAAGAGACTCCTCCCGAAAGTTGTTTTCATCGCCATGTTTTGTTGCAGGAAATGAAACTCAGTGTTTCTCCTTCAGTTAATTCTTTAGGAATGCTGTCACAGATCCCAGGTGCTTCTGCACCCAGTCTGAGGACATTGACGATCAACTATTATATCTGTCACAGGAGAAAATAGCAACTATAATTTCTTCACAGTTTTTATCCTTTAGTTGTGGTAATATCTTTTTACTGGCCTGCCAACCCCAGTACACATGCAAAGCATCAAACCTAACCCCAGAAATCTCATTGTGCCACGAGGTCTTTTCTGTCTGGTTAACCTGACAGACTAGGAACTGTAAGAGTGACCCTAGCTCCCAAGCAGGGCTTCACTGTATCCACTTTGGGACCTGCAGCGGGAACTGCATGTCAGTGGGTCTCTGAGATGGGTTTGGTTTTGCTGTAGAGCCCAGACATATTGCTGGAGCAGACATGGTAAAGATGGTGCCTACTTAATGAGTTTCAGCGAGAGGAGCAGAGGTGAATGATCAAAGTCAAGGGAAAGATTGTGCTCCCACCCCAGAAAAGTTGATGTGTTGACATAATAATGAGTTTGTTTCCTTTCTTCACTTGTGAGACATATGACCATTATCTAGAAGGCTTTCTTTGTCTTGTTTTGTTTTGAGACCAAGGCCTGGTTATGTAGCCTGAGCTCATGACAGCCCTCCTGTCTCAGTCAAATTATAGACAGGCACTCCCTCAGCCAGGATAACCATTCTTCTTCACACATTGGCCTATATCATCCTTCTAGAGTTTCGATGTCTAAAATGTAAAGGGCTTACTTGCATATTATGTAATATGACCTTTTTTGTATTTTTAAAAGGCTTTCCTAGTTTTTTTGACATGTAAATTACACATAATGATTTTATTGGCATTTGTACAGTGCATTATGTGATTTGATTATATTCACCTCTAGTTTATTTATTTATTTTCATTTATGGATGTTTTGTCTATCTGTATCACTGTGCACCATGTGTGTGCAGCACCCACAAAGTTGGATCCCCTAGGACTGGAGTTACAGATGGCTGTGAGTCACCATATGGGTATTTAGCAGTCAGTGCTCTTAACCACTGACCCATCTCTCCAGACCCTCATATCCAATTTTAAGATACTTAATACAGTAAAATAAGATAAAATAAAATGTCACTGTATTCTATTCTATGTGATATTTGTATAAATTATTACAGTCCCAATATACATTAGTGTCAATAAAAAGATTGGCTAACTAAACTTTAAAATCTATATAGTCTTAGGTAAGTTTTGTTTGTTTTTAGAAATATAAGGCACTCTATATTAGAGAATTTATAGATGTTTGTTGCATGAATACTTTTATGCCATAATATTTTATTTTAGACTTCATTGTGATTTTTAACGTTTTTATGTTTTTCTTCCCAGGTCGAAGTATTTTAGAACATGCCCAAGAGGAGAGCACTTGACCATAGAGGTAAGTTCTGGAACATTGGATGGGGTCCAAAATGTCCAAAGTTCTGCTTTTTTTTTTTCTTTAAGATTTGTCTTATATGTATGAGATTTTGCTGCATGTAACATGTAAGTATACCATGTGAATGCAGTGCCTACAGAGACCAGAAGAGGGCAACAGATTCTTAGTTAAGTTAGAGGATTTAGTGTGATGGTAGTGGATTTTGTTTTTGTTTTTGTTTTTTGTTTTTTTCAAAACAGAGTTTCTCTGTGTAACCTTGGCTGTCCTGAAACTCACTACTTTGTAGACCAGTCTGGCCTCAAACTGCTGAGTGCTGAGATTAAAGGTGTGTGCCACCACCAACCAGCCCAGTTAACAGAGTTTTGTGAGCCACCATGTAGGTGCTGGGAAACAAACCTGGGTCTTTAAGATAATGGAGAAGGCTTCAGAACCACTATGAATGGATTAGTATGGATTGTAATATATATATAGTATATATATCTGGTATGTATTTCCGGATTGTCACTTGTTTAGGAGGCAGGCATCATGAGTACTTGACTGGCTCCCTAAGTCACTCTTACTTCACCTTTTGAGGCAGGGTTTCACTAGCCCGTACAAGCTGGCTGGCGTTAAACTCATGCTGTCGCCAAGGCTGACTCTGAGCATTGCATCTTCCTGCCTTGGCCTTCAGAGTAGCTGAGAGTACAGGTCTATACTACCAGGCCTGACTCAGTATTGTGGATTCTGATGAACAAAAAAATAATTATATGTGTGTGCTTGGATTGGTCATTTTGTGGACTGGCGTCTACCACATACACTGATTATAAAAGACCTCTTAGGTAACTTTGAAGATGTATTATTTTTAAAGTTAAAGGGTGTTCGTTTCTTATGAGATGTGTACACCAGACAGACACCGTCCTGATGGTTACCCTTCTGTCTTTTCAGTTTGAGAACCTGGTAGAGAGTGACGAGGTAAGTACTCGTCTCCTTTTCGTTCTTACTGGCTGCCGCCTTACTTAAACCATTTTTCCGTCTTGCTTTTTACTTCTCATTCGTTCTCCATCTTTTCCTTCTTTCCTTTATGTTAGTAAGAATTCAGAATTTTCTGCTGTATTATTATAATGTTGGACGTAGATGTTTTTGCTATTTATAGAATTCAAGAAACTTCAAAAAGAAGATATTTCTAATGTCTTTCCCTTACATAAGTGAAATACTTCAATCTAGAATCCATGTTTTCTGTGGACTTTTGAGGGTAGCTGTGTGTATGATTAATACACACATTCATATACTAATATATTTCTCCCATCAATTGTTCTTAATATTAATTTTCTATATCATTTTATTAAAAGCTCAGTCAAAGTTAAGGTGAACCTAGGAATAGAAATGCTAAAATAGGAAAAATTTAATTTCGAATCAGTGAACTGTTTGTGCTCTATCTACTTATATGCAGAGGTATAATTAGGAGAGCTTGAGTTTGGGTGCTGATGTCCAACCTCTGTATGAATTTGTGCAGATTACTCACCTTCCCAGGGTCTTCCAAGAGGAAAATTAATCCAACTTTCCTTTAAAGATTTCAATCATGGGGCCTGTGAGATAACCCAGCATGGAAAGGCACTTGCCACCAAACCTGAGGTCAGCCCCAGGACCTTTCTGGCAGGAGAAGGAAGCCAACACCTACATTTGTCCTCTGACCTCTACAGGCCTGCCGTGACACACACACACACACACACAGACACACACATAGAAAATGTAATTTTAAATTATTAAAGTAGTTTAAACTTACCCAGCTCAACATTTTTCAAAGTAATTTCATAGAAAGACCAGGCAAGCAAGCCAGGCAGTGTGGAACACACCTTTAATCTCAGAAGCATGTGGATCTGTGGGTTCAAGGCCAGCCTGGAGTACAAATACAGAGTGAGTCCCAGGTCAGACAGTGCTACATAGGGAAATTCTGTCTTGAAAAACAAACAAAACAAAAAGGCCTTCCAAAAGCAAGGCATATACACCATCTAGTAGATAGGTAGTTAGGGAAGTGCCCGGCCCTTGTTGTGTAGAGAAGCCCCGCTCCCTCCCCGGCAGTTGTCTGTCTCCTTTCAGCTTCAGTCTGCCTCAGCAGCTCTCCGGTAGTTGGCTAAGGGCTTCTGCTGTTCCTCCTCTGCTGAGCAGCCTCTCCTCTGCCCCATGGGATAGTTGTGGCTGAGAACCATCCTGCTCAGTGATGCTGCTGCCTTTCAGAATCTGATTCCCACTGTCAGCTTAGTAATATATCTCAGCTGGCAGATAGGAATAATTTAAATGTATAAGAAATACTCAGAAGCCCATATTTGTCTTAAAAGTAATTATGGCTTGCTTTGGAGACAACTACTGGATTTTATTATTTTATAAAAGAAACTGAGCCAGTCAGTTTTTTTCTTTTTAGAGTATTTTTTACTTTTATTCACATAAGTGTATATTCTGCTGAGTATATGCCATGTATTCAGGTACTTTGAGATAGCAAAAGTAGATGAGATCCTCTCTGGCTGGAATCATAGGCAGCTGTGAATCACATGATGTAGGGGCTGGGAACTAAACTCAGATCACTCTGCAAGAGGTATACTGGCCATGACCGCCAAACCATTTTGCCAACCCAAATTCCTATAGCAATTAAAATGTTTCAGAGTCCTCATGAATAATGGAAACTAAGACAGATTTCTAAAACTTCTGGTCATAACATTTTATCACCTGATACATTTATAGGCTTATTTCATGTGTTACTATTGAAAATACTTCTCTTAGCATAGATGCTAACTCTATCTGGATTCTCTAAACTTTAAAATCTATATAGTGACACCATTGTACCTTATTGCATCCTCGGCCAACCCTTAGCTATTTGTATGCTTTCTAGTGGCCAGGATGTCTAGAGCAGTGCTTCCCAAGCTTCCTAAGGCTGTGACCCATTAATACAGTCCCTCATGTTGTAGACCTCCAGTCATAAAATTATTTGTTGCTACTTTATAACTATAATTTTGCTACTGTTATGAATGATATGCAAACTTCCAAAGGGGTCATGATCCACAGGTTGGGAACAGCTGGTCTAAAGAGTATTGATTTCCAGAGGATGGTTACAAAAAACGCTTAATAGATATATAAATTTTAAAACTTTAAAAGTGAATAACCGATCAGCCACAAACGTTGAAGACATGGTGAGTGTGTTGTCTGGCATTTCCCTTTAAGTTCATTTGCTACATAACAAAACAAATACTAGAAAAAAATTAAGAATTATCCAGCAAATGATTGTTCTATAATTGCTTTTGCCTTTGAAAAATAGTAAAGGTTTTTTTTGTTTGTTTGTTTCAAATTCTTTTAATAATGAAATTTGCTTACTGTGACAGAAATAGGTAAGTAAAAAAAAATATTTTTTGATTAAATGAAAATTGCTTTGGCTTGCCTTAGATAGTGAGTTCAATTAGTGAAAATTCTTTTACTTGTTTAATTTTTGTGCAGGGGGAGAGCCCAGGAAGCAGCCATAGGTAAGGCTTTTTAAAACAACAAAATGTGTAAGTGTTGTGTGACGGAACTTGTCATGGGGAGATGCAACACACCCCTACACACCCCAGTTAGGGAGCTCACCACAGGCCACAGGACAGACCAGTGGACTCAGAGCTGGTGAACCAGTGAGTTTACAGGGGTCACTTATAGGAGCATGAATGACTCAGAGACAGTTGGATCACCTAGGCCACCCCAGCACAGGTGACAGCTCACAAAGCTGGGAACCTGGAGCTTACTGCACAGCCTGCAAGTAGTTTAGCGGGTTGGGGAGTGTCCTTTCCAGTGCCTTGGTTAGTCTAAACGTCTTGTAGGCTACCGGTGTGGTCTCAGAGTCTTTTTTGCAGCTTTGCTTGTCTGAGAGGTGCTTGCATCCTTTATTGATTAGTCTAGCAGGGAGAGGGCCTAGTGGATCTGGTCAGTTTCAGGGACTTCCTGAAGCCGTTTGAGTTATTTATCTTTTTAGGCAGCTTCCTGACAGGATAAAATGGGAAACTTTTAAAGAACAATATGTGAGCTCTTTAAGTCCAACTTCTAGAGAGATTCTTATCATTGCCTTAGAGACACTGAACACTTTATGTTTCAGAAGCAATTTTCTCTTTACATAAATGTAAGACAAATAATAAACTTTCCAAGACACTATTTTGAATAATAAAAACATTTAATTTATATTAATTTCTCAGTCATTTTATTGGGCTTAGGTTATAAATCCTTTAGTTTTCTTAAAGCCATTTAATGCTGATAGCTCTATTTGTTTTCTGTTTTACTCCTTCTTCATTATGACAGTCTAAAGCAGTCCTTCTCAGGGGTCACTGTCAGATACTTACATTCCGGTTTATAACAGCAAAATTAGAGTTATAAAGTAGCAATGAAATAATTTTATTGTTGGGTGTCACCAGCACATGAGGGAGTGTATTAAAGGGTCGCAGCATTAGGAAGATTCAGATCCACTGGTCTAAAACATTCTACAAATTAAAAAACCCTTTTGTTGCTTCAGATGTAACTGGAACCTTATATTGTAATTTATTTACGTAGCCTTTTTACCTTCTCTTAAGTTGTATGGACTGCTTGAAACAGAAGACTCTGTTTTTAACTTAAAAGAAAGTTCTGATGCTGGAGACATAGCTCAGTGTTTAAGAGTACTAACTGCAGTTCACAGGACCTATGTTTGATTTTTTTTGCACCCACAGGACAGCTCACATCTGTAAGTCCAGTTCTAGGGGATCTAATATCTTCTTCTGGGCTCCCTGGGTACCAGGCGTGTGGGTGGTGCATACATACATACATACATACATGCTTGCAGATAGAACAGCCCTACACATAAAATTTTTTAAAAGAAAGTAAGTTCCTGGTGTCAAGGGAATTGTTTCCTATTTTGGTTATTTTGTCCTTACATTTTTTAATTTTGCAAACCATAGCCAGGTACTATGTTAGATACTGGAATTGAAAGATCAAGCATGGACTTGGTGTGATGTTGCAGATCTGTGATGGCAACACTGAAGAACACAAGCAGGTAAAGTAGGCTTATGATAGCTCACTCAGGAAGATTGCCTGGACTGCCTGAGACCTCTAAAAACAACAACAAATGATGAGACTGGCTTGATGTTAGAGTGCTTGCATTGCATGCACAAAGCCTCACAGTACACAGCCCTGCTTAGTCTAGTCTCAGGCATATTCTCTCCCCCACCCTCTGTGTGTGTTTATCTCTACTTTAGAAGAGAGTGTATCCTACTGAGAAAGATCCCAAAGATAACATTTCAGTACAAGGTAGCAATTAAAACAGCTATTATAGAACATACTAGTAAACCTAGAGAATATCCCTGACCAAAATGTGTGTGGGGAGGTGTGTCCAAAGGTTGTTTTTTGTTTTTGTTTTTGTTTTGTTTTTCCCAAATAGATGCTCTGGCTTGATCTCAAAAGAGTTGGCTAGCAAATTTTAGCTTGGTAGAAAAGACCCTCACCAGATAGTCAGAAAGTGCACACACAGAGTGAGATAATTGATTAGAAGGAAGTACTGGGGGACTGTCTATAACGGTGGAAATGTGTGCCTTGCTTTCAGTGAAAATTAGTAAGAAAACAGTAAAAGTCTAGAGTCTCTGCACAGGTTCAAAGCAGACAGTATCTCAGCACTGAAGAGCAGAAGTGGACACAAAGTCCCAACCCAACCAAGAAGCTGTTTATAGTTCATACCTGCTGGGAGAAGAAATACCTGTTTTCTCAAGTGGAGGTTACTGTATATATCAACCACACTCCAGGATAGGCCCCAAGCCTAGGAATAGTTGACCAAAACAAAACAGATTTCACTTTTGTAAGACTTTTGTTTTGTTTTGATAATTTTTTGTCTTAACTAACTTTTTTTTAGTTTGTTTTCATTTTTGTTTTATTTTATTTTTTGAGACAGGAGAAGAGAGGACATGAAATTGGATGGGGAGAGAGGTTGAGAAAATCTGGGAGGCATTGAGGAAGGGAAAAGAATCTAAAATACATTATTTGAACATTTTTTAAGTAAGCTTTTAAATAAGTAGACCTAAAGTCTTAGTATGGTTATAGTTTGCTTTGTTTGGGGTTGTTTGTCTGGAGTTGGGAATTTGCTACACAGCCCAGGCCGGCCTTAAGTTCTTTGTATTTCAGAGTACTCTAACTTTTGATTCTTCTGAATGCTGGAATTAGCAGCCTACTTTGCCATGCCCAGATGTAACCAGCTCAGTAGTAGAGCATTTATCTAGCATTTAGAAAGTCCTGGGGTCATTCCCCACCAATTCAGAGGGCTGAGGTTACATACCTGTACTGGGGATGATAGAATAGGGTTCATGGGGCCTGAGGAAGAGTGGTGTGAGAATTATATAGACACACTGAAAGAGTCTGAGAGTGAATGAAAGGAGGTAGAAACGAAGAACGCTCAGACCCTAGGAAGGCAAAGGATAAATGAGAAGGCCACACAGGCCAGGCTGGAGGGGATGCTCAACTGTTCATGAAACTTAGAGAGGAGGGACTGCAGTTGTTTAACTAGAGGAGCTGAAGGCTGCGTCCTGAAAGAGTGTGGAGGACAAGAAGACTGGAAACACACTAGTGAGGAGTGAGGTGCTGCTGGACCGCCTGCATTTAAATCCTAGCACTGGCACGTGCTTTCCTCAATCTGTCCATCTCATTTCCTCCAAGCAGTCTCTGCCTCTACTCATAATAGTTGTTGAAAGCAGCAAACCATGGACTCGAGTGAATCCTAAGTATAGTAATGACCTCAGGTAGGTTAAGGACCTTGCCTCTTTAGGGACGGGAAGGAAGAATAAGATATATTTAACAAGGGACTAGAAGTGAACTTAAGCTACCTTAAAAAACAAGTTTGAGTAAGAAACTTAAGGAAGTTATGGAGTTCCATAAGCAGTCACCTTGAGGAAGTTAAAGGACTATTGCTGAAGAGTGAAGACTAAATTGTTGCTGCATTTTTTTCCTAGCAGCCCATAACAGAAAATATTCAGGGCCCAGAGTGAGTTAACAGAGTAATTGGTATAATAGTAGGATGAAGTCAGACGTTTTTCTTCCACCTGCCAGTTCCCAAATAACTACTCAGAGGCTTAATATCACTTATAAATTTGCTCAGCCGATAGCCCAGGCTTGTTACTAGCTAACTCTTACACTTAAATTAACTCATATTTTTTATCTATGCTTCGATATGTGGCTCATGGCTTCTTATCTCATTTTCTACACATCTTGCTTCCTTGGCAGTTGGCTGGTGTCTCCTGACTCCACCCTTTTTCATGCCAGTATTTTGTTTGATTGTCCCGCCTAACTTTGTCCTGCCGTGCTATAGACCAATCGACTCCTTTATTAACCAATGAGAGTAATGCATATTTACAGTATACATTAGGATTATTGCACAGCAGTACGAACACAGGAAGGTATGTAGTGAGAAAGCAATTCAGACCTGCTATGAAATCTCCATTGTCCTAAGTGGGAGCCAGGTGATCACTGGCTGGATGAACCAGTGTGAGGAAGGATGAAGGGTCTAGGGAGCTCAGAGTGATTAGTAGGAAGGTTAAGCTCTGACTTATGAGCGGTGAGGAGAGAGTACAGCATACTGAAGTTATGCTCTGTGCTGAGATGTTTGGGTGTAGTCTAGGATAGCCGTCAAGTAGAGCCTGTGTAGAGCATAGCAAAGTCCATACTTTTTAACCGGCCACTATAGAGTAAAAGACGGCATGTTATCTTAACCCGACACCAGGACTACTATTGTACTTCAGTTTATAGTCTCACTTAACAACTGAAACTGTGTCCTGTTGCTTTAACACAGTTTTTGGCAGTAAATTTTCAGCATTCCTCTGGTTTCTGGAATGTTTTATTTGGACTCAGGTTCATCAGAAAGGCTTTTGTTTTGTTTTGTTCCCACCCCCACCCCCACCCCACCCCACTCCTGCTTTCTCTAGGCCACTTACCGAGGATGAAATTGTTGACTTACAAGAGAGGCATTACGATTCAATTGCTGAAAAACAGAAAGACGTGGATAGGAAAATCCAAAGGGAGGTAAGTGACGTGAAGCCTGTTGGCGGGGGACTGCTCAGTGATGTGTTGCCAGCAGTCACTGACCTCTGTTTACATAAATAAGGAAAAAAATGATTTAAAAGTGCAAGCTCATTTCAGCCGACTATAATTGTTTCGATTGCATGCTAAGAGGGCATGTGGTGTCATGTGACTACAGTACAGTTCACTGGGCAAGAACAAGTGCCTTTGCCTCAGTCACCTGCTCTGTTTCACAGTTTAAGTTTTTGTTTGTCTTGGATGTATTTATTCTCAGTAAGCCAAGTACCCCTACCAGTCATAATTATTACATAAATTTATGGAAATGGCCTGTAATTATAGCTTTCTTATCATGAAACTAAAGAGAATTAATTGTATTCCTTTCTACATTTAAAAGCAGTCTTTAGAGCGGGGATGATGGGATGTGCCTATATTGCCAGCATTTGGAGGTATAGACAAGGGAACGGCTTTGAGGCTAGCCTTAGGAACATAGCAAGTTCCAGGACAGCCTGAACTGTATGTAATGAGACCCTGGATCAAAAGTGACCTTCTGGTCCTCTAGTCCAGCTGTAGAGTATAAAGTGCTGGGTTCAGTTAGCAGTACCAAAAGTAAAAATAAAATAACAGTATGTTTAGTACCATAAGTGATTTACAGATGTATTAATTTCATCTACACAAGAGATGCTAATAGTTTCTAAAGAAAAGGAAGGTTAGTACTTGGTTTGTTAACTTGGGATTGACATGAAGTACTTATCACTAAGGTTCTGTGTGTGCTATTGTGAATGGTAAGAACTTAAATTTGAAAGTAGTTTTGAATAGTGAATACTAATAAAGTTGAGAAATGTGTATGGATGCCAGGTAAGTGGAAAGACAAGAATTTGGGAAAAGCAAAGATATGATTGGCCTTGGATTTAGGCATCTTTGATTTGTGAGGGTCAGAATCACTGTAGTCAAGTATTAAAATAGTGCCTGAAAATGAAGATCATTGCATTTTCTAAAGAATTAAGTAATGTCTTTTATATCATCTGGGGTATTTTGTAAAAGAATTTGAATTGGGCAACCACAAAAACAGCAATTTTGATATGCTTCATAGATGTCGATTATTTTCAGTCATTTCTGTTTTGTTTTGTAGTCAGGATAGCTGGTTTTTAGAACAGCTAGACAGGTTCTGGTTTCTGTTAATCCTTACCGTTTTGTTCATGCACAGTTAGCCTTACAAGAGGAGAAGTTAAGACTAGAAGAAGAAGCTTTATACGCTGCCCAGCGTGAAGCAGCCAGGGCAGCGAGGCAGCGAAAGCTCCTGGAGGTGAGGGGGAAGGAAGACCCCAGCGCACACCAGGGTTCCCTCTCTCTGTTCTCTGACTATTCCAAGTGAGGACTTTCGTGCTAGATGCAATAGCAGAGGACATGCTTACATACACATCCTTAGGAATCTCAAAGGCAAATGAATCCATCTTTACCTTCTAGAAGAAACAGAAACATGAGCTTGATACTTATGTTGTGGATTAGATTAGATTAGCAGGAGCTGTTTCTTATTTAGCCTCAAGATGAATTCAGGTGCTCTGAATTTAAAGTCTTTTGGGGAAAGTGTTGTACTTAGAAGGCAAATATTTCAAAACTAGCCTTCAGTATAATTTCTCAAGCATCTTAGTGTATTTTCATGGAGATTTTTAAAACAATTTCTTAAATTTTGAAATTCTTATATTTAATATAAGACAAAATATTTGATTTAGGGCTATCACTAGAGATTTTGTTTATTTAATTCTCAATTTCTTACATATTTGAAACATGAGGTAGACTCTTGAGGACATCTTTGACATATTATTGGGAAAGACAGATTTACCATTTCTTACCATGTTGGGAATATGGCATTATCATGCAATGCTTGACAACTATCAGTAACAGATTTTTATAGACGTTAAGTGTCAGGAACACTACTAAGAATGTTCTTAGTTGAGGGTTGACAGTGGTGTTAGGAGAAAGAGGCATTTGAAATCCCTACTTTACAGTAGATGGATATGTCTTACAGCCGGGACTTGGGAGAGCCAGCACAGTGGTACATAGCCACCATACTGCTTACTGTCTCCATACATAATTGCTGTGTGGACTTGCCACCAGTGTTGTGGTACATTGTTCAGTAGCACAAAGCTCAAACCATACTGAAATTTAGACAAACTAAAAAATCCTGTCTTTGTGATTTCTGTGTCAACTATCTCTTTTCTTTCTCTTTCCTTGCGGGGGTGGAGGGGCCAGGTTTCAGCAGTTTCATTAAGGGGAAGTACCTTTTTAGTATATCCTAAGTACCAGAAAAATGTTTAAGTTAACATCACTTTCTATAAAACTAATTGTTGTTCTTAATATGGGCATTCTTTTTTAACAATAATAAAGTCTCTGCTGTGTCTGGTTAAAGCAGTGGTTCTAAACTGTTGTGACCTTTCACAGGGGTTGTATATCAGATATCTACATTATGATTCATAACAATAGCAAAATTATAGTTATGAAGTAGCAGTGAAAGTAATTTATAGTTGGGGCCACCATAGCATGAGGAACTGTGTTAAAAGGTCACAGCATTAGGAAGATCAAGGACCACTGGGTAAAAGCATCCCATTGAAGCATATGTCAGTTTGGGTAATCTAGGTTCTCTGTGTTCTTGTTTCCATGACTCAGTGTTTGTTCTAGAATACATCATCTGCTTATCATACATGGACCCAACTGTACAGGCATGTGCTGCTTCATTGCCTTTCATAGTAGCTGAATCTACTAAAGCAGGACAGTGACTTTCTGTATTTAACAGATGCAGAAGCAGAAGGTAACACTGTGCCAGGAATACACAGCCATTATCAAAGCACAGCTCTGAAGGGTCCTGTGTTGAGTCCCAAATAATCCCGTCATTAAGGCATCTGAGTCAGCTCAGCCTTACAAACCCCTACATTGCTCCTCCTTCCATGCCAAAGAGGACTGCAGCCTGGCAATTGGCTTCCTGCCTCACCCTTCCTGCAGGTTCATAGGAGTGTTGAGAATGGTAGGAGCAGCAGTACATTTCACAACACTAAATATTCTCAGCCCTACGACATCACATGCTGATGAGCTGAGAATAGTTCTGTCCTTAAGTAAGAGAATGTAAAGTAATGATGAGGGAGAGGACTTCAGTGGAGTAATACTAACATTTTGCCTTTAGAAACTAAGCAAAGGATGTTGGCATTGCATGGGTATTTTTTAAAAAACTTTAACTCCTCATCAAAATGATTTTTTTTATTACATTGTGTTTCCAAAGCAAGAAAAGCAGAGAGTTACCCAGCACTATCAGCCTAGCAGTGGAGACTATCAAAGGTAAAGAGCAACGTGTATTTTCTCCTTTCTTTGTGACAGGCAGTGTTATTTCTAAACAACCACTGTTCTCAAGATGTTTGTAAATATATTCACACACTCAAGGTTCTAGGTTCAATCCTTAGCACCCGTGTGTGTGTGTGTGTGTGTGTGTGTGTGTAAAACACCTCCAAATTATACACATATACACATAATATTGTTTCTATATATTCATATATACTTTTCTCTAAGACCCTGTCTTAGAGAATACTGAGAACATTTTTTTAAGCTGTGATTGTTTATTTAAATTGTCTTTGATGCATTTGTAAGAGTAGTAACATCTTCATGCAGAAAGAGTTGTGGCAGGTGGATTCCTTCAGGTACATTGGTAGTAACATTAGTTGTTTATTTTCCTTAATGAAGAACATGTTCATGCTTGTTGTTATAGGTTATTGTGAAGTTAGACTTCCAGATCAGTTTTGAGGTTTGGCCTTCACAGTCAGTCAGTGTGCTTTCACTTTTATGGTAGCATTAAAATAGAGACCTATTTTTACCAAAATATTCTGATTGTACAGAAGTTACTACTTGGGGAAGAGGCTTCAAGCCAGATATACCATCACTCACATAAGTATTCATTCTGTTACATATATTCCAAATGCATTTTTTTAAATTCACTTTTATTACAGTGCAGGACCAGAAGACGACTTTGAATCTTGTTTGAGAAATATAAAGTCACAGTACGAAGTTTTTCGAAGTAGTAGTAAGTCTTTTAAAATATTCTCTAAACATTTCCAGTTTACTTTTTGGCACATTAAGAACTATAGTTGGAGTTGGGTGATGGTGGTCGTGGCGCATGCCTTTAATCCCAGCATTTGGAAGGCAGAGGCAGGTCTCAGTGAGTTCAAGGCCAGCCTGGTATACAAAGTGAGTTCCACGATAGCCAGGATTGTTATTTCTATTAATCTGTCCTGTCACATGGCTCATGGCTTACCTATACTCTGTTACCATATTGCTTCTAGGGTGGCTGGATCACATCTCTCTTGACTCTACTCTCCTTCCCCTTTAGCTGTGCTTAGATTTCCTATCTGTTTCTAAGCTGCTCTGTCATAGGCCAAAACATTTCTTTTATTATCCAATGATATTCACAGCATACACAAAGACATTCCACAATACATAAAAACTATGTCTCAAGAAACAAAACAAAAAGAACTGTATTTGTGGGTGTTTGGAGGAACATTAAATTTAGAGAGACAGTTGTTACCCAAGGAGAAATAAGTAAGATGGCTGCCGTGAAAAGAGCCCAGGTGACATTCTGTCCATTTGGTGTGTGTTCCAGGACTCCCATCTGATGCCACAGTGTTGACACCAAACACCGAAAGCAGCTGTGACTTGATGACCAAGACCAAATCAACCAGTGGGAATGATGACAGCACCTCCTTAGACCTGGAGTGGGAAGATGAAGAAGGTCTGCTACCTCAGGGCCCCCAGACACACACTGAATCAGTCTGGAATATCAGGGAGGGAGTAGCTCCACGTCTTTAATCCCATCCATCACTCAGAGACAGAGATCATCTTTGTGAGTTCAAGGAAGGCCTAACAGCCAGGCAGTGGTAGCAACAGTCCCAGCACTTGGGATGGAAAGGTAGGAGGATCTCTGAGTTCAAGGCCAGCCTGGTCTATAAAGCAAGTTCTAGGACAGCCAGGGCTATCACACAGAGGGAAAAAAAAAAGGCTGGAGAGATGACTCTGTCCTGTGATATTCTAGACTATTTTTATTAAATATATAATAATATATAATATATCACCATACAAAAATCATAATCAGATTTTTTTTTTAAAATGGAACCTCACTATATAGTCTTAGTTGTCTAGAAACTCATTCAGTAGACCAAGCTGGCCTGAACTCATAGAGATTCACCCACCTGCTGGGTAGTAGGCTTCAAAGCATGAGCTATAATACCCGGCTGACAATTAATATTATTTGTTTCTTATATTTATTATATGTGGGTTGTTTAGTTTGGTTTGGGGTGTGTATATATGTGTGTTTCTCTGTCCATCCAGGCAGCTCCCAAATCATGACATGGAGACATTAATTATGAAAGCACGGATGATAGCCGAGGCTTGTTTCTAACCAGCTCTTATAACTTAAATTAACTCATATCTTTTAATCTACATTCTTTTACATGGCTCTCTTACCTTACTCTGTATTGCCCTTGCTGCTTCCCCTGGCGACTCTCCCTTCTTCCCAGTGTCCTCTCTACCCAGAAATTCAGCCTAGCTATTGGCCATTCAGCCTCTTAGTAAACCACTTAAGAGTGACACATCTTCACAGTGTACAAAAAGATTATTCCATAATACACATGTGCACACCACAACATGTGTGGAGGTCAGGGAACAACTGTGCTGGAGTTGATTCTCCTCCACTGTGTGAGACCCAGGAGTTGAGCCCGCACCATTCTGCTGGGCAGCAAGCTCCTTTACCAGCTCAGCCATCTTGTAAACCCATAACTATTACTTTATCATCATTTATCACCTCATAATTATTTAGAAAATTATTTCAATGTTCCTTGGGAATTAGAAAACAAATGTTAATTGTTTTAAGAGTGTTTCTAACCTAACTCAGGAAGTTTTTCACGTGAGGAATTACTGCCTCTTTCTGAGAAGTTTAAAATCAAAAGTTAATGTTTGATTTACTGTAATTGAGCAGTTTAATTCTTGAGGGACTTTTGTAGAACACAAGCTATTGTTAGATATAAGTTTGAATTTTATCTGGTTATTCTTCCAAGCCATATACCTTATAGATTACTTAATCTCTCTAAACCATGATTGTTTGTCCTCAAAAGGGGACAATAAAGGGCAGTGCTTTATGTTTATGTAAGTGCTAATGTAATAGGGCTTGGAGGAAATGAATATGATAGACATTAACTATATAAAACATCTGATATAGGGAATGGTGCATATAAGTGCTCAGAAGTGTAGCTAAAGCATGACTTGTTTTGAGCACAATTTCATTAGGATTTAATTTTTCATCTTTATGTTAAAAAATAGGCAATGTAAGAAAGAATTACATAATATAGTAAGAAAAATAGTAAGCTTAAACAATTCCTAGAATGCTGTGATAGAATGGATCTTAAATATCCTTTAATCATACCGATTTGTACCACCAGTTAAAAGACAGGCAGAGTTTGAGTAGCTTTGACAGTCTGGCTGCATTAGCTTAAGTCTTCCCAGTGATGCCCCCTTCCCCAGGCCTGGACTTACTTACCTTCATGTAGGTTTGGATCCCAGTCACCAGTTCATTAGTACTTACTCTGTTGTCTACATTTGCTAATCATATTTATAGATAAGATTGTCCTGGTCATTACTCAGCTGTTGAGCAAAATTGTTCAACTAGCATAGGCAGAGGAAAGAATCTACTGAACCTTCCTTTTGGTCGATACACAATTACAGCTTCCTGTAGAGAAATGTCAATCCAATGTACAAATCTGTAATCAGAAGTTCTCAACCCACATAGTTTTTTGTGTGTGTGTATGTAGATGTGTGTGTACACATTGTGTGTGCGCACATGTGCGAGGGTCATCCTGGGCTGTCAGTCCTCTAGAGCTGTTGGTCTTGTTTTTTGAGATGGTCTCCAACACCTGGGCTCACTGATTATGCTGTGCAGGCTGGTCATTAGAGCCTCTCCAGCTCTCAGATCACAGGTACAATATACTTGTGGAAAATTAATTTAAGATGTATTATTTAAGTTGTTTAAACTGTGGAACATTTGTTTACTAATGCAAAGACGTGTTACATTTGTTTACCTCTGCAAAGATGTGATTGTTTGCTGTCTAAAACACCTGATGGTCTAGTAAAGAACTGAACAGCCAATAGCAAAACAGGAGAAAGGTTAGGCAGGGCTGTCAGGCAGAGGGAAGAAATAGAAGAAAAAGTCTGGGAGGAGATGAAGGAAGAGCAAGAACAAAAAACCCTAGAGGCCAGCCACCAAGCTGTGCAGCAAGCCACAGAGAAAGACGTGCAGAAAAGGTATACAGAAACAGAGACGGCGAGAGCCCGCAAGCACAAGGGATAACTTAAGTTAAGGAAAGCTGGCAACAAACAAGCCAAGCTAAGGCTGGGCATTTATAAGTCTCTGTGTGTGATTATTGGGGAACTGGATGCCTGGCCTCCAAAGAACCAAAAGAGATTAAAAAATAACCAACAGCACTGAGGTTTTCTTATTTACCAACTGAGCAGTCTCCCCAAGCCTAGTTTATGTTTCTATAACGTCCTCATCTAGTACTGGCCTTATTGAACTGAGTTTCTATAACGTCCTCATCTAGTACTGGCCTTATTGAACTGAGTCTCTATAACATCCTCATCTAATACTGGCCTTATTGAACTGAGTTTCTATAACGTCCTCATCTAGTACTGGCCTTATTGAACTGAGTTTCCATAATGTCCTCATCTAGTACTGGCCTTATTGAACTGAGTTTCTATAATGTCCTCATCTAGTACTGGCCTTATTGAACTGAGTCTTTGTGATTTTTTTTCCAGGAGTGACAGACAGCAGTGGTAGAAATTCAATACTCTTGCCTTTCTTAACTGTGAGATATGGTTCTTTAAGGTCAGAAAATAAAGCTGATTGTGTCTCCTGTCCCTTTGCCCATCCTTGATTTCTGTGCATTTACCAATGTCAATTAGTATTTAGCAATCTCTGTCCTCCCTCCCTCCCTCTGCTTCAGTATTTTTGAGATTCATCTTATTAACAATTTATAGTCAGAATTAAATCTAGAACCATGAAACATCTATACTCTATTGTAAAAATTCAAAGTAAGAGAACACAGGCTTTGGAACCAGACTGGGTTCACTGAAATTTAGTCTTGGCTAGGATAGAGCTCAGCAGTAAACTAGCCAGCATGCAGAGAGTCCTGGATTTCACTCCTGGCACTACTTCAGAGCTGTGTGGCTTGTGGACATGCACCGTGCTGCTGCAGTTTCTTAGCTCTAAAGTGGAGCGATGCTGGTGTTCCTAATGGGGTAGGTTACTGTGCCGGAAGTACATGTGCAGCATTAGCAAGGACCTATATTGTCACTGCACAGCAGTCTTTGACTTTCTCCAGGCAATGCAACCATCAGATGGGGAAAGGACTCTCAGGCTCTGTTGTAACCCTTCAGAACTCCTATGAGGTGATCAATGTTGTTTTTTTTGTTTTGTTTTAAATCAAAGACACATGACCTGGAGATCACACCCCAGATTTTTCTCTCAAGAAAGCTTTCATGGGACCAGCTCATAGGTTAATTCAGGAACTAGAGTCCAACAGGATCAATCCTATTATTAAGATAACAAGTCTTGCTTGGTTGGTTTTTTGACTGAGTGTCTCTGTAGCCCTTGCTGTCTTGGAACTCACTTTGTAGCCCAGACTGACCTCACACTCACACCTGCCTGCCTCTGCTTCCTGAGTACTGGGATTAAAGGTATGTGCTATGCCTGGCTTAGCAGGCAAGTCTTTTAATACAGCTTTTTATTACTGAGATTTCTTTCAATGTTCTTCATATGCTAGGAATGAATAGGATGCTGCCAATGAGAGAGCGCTCGAAGACAGAAGAAGACATCCTTCGGGCAGCTCTCAAGTACAGCAGCAAGAAGGGCAGCAACCCCACGTCTGCCTCGGATGACTCTAATGGGCTGGAGTGGGAGAATGACTTCGTCAGTGCCGAGATGGACGATAATGGCAATTCTGAGTACTCGGGGTTTGTGAATCCTGTGTTAGAGCTCTCGGAGTCTGCCATCAAGCAGTCTGATGCGGATCAACAGATCCGATAGGATGAGGTTGTGTGACCTTACTTACCAAATGTTAAAAATCAACTAGAATGTACAGGTGGATGCTGAGCCTTTTGGAAGGCGGCACGGGAACCACATGACAAATGCTTGTTTTCCTAGAAGGGGCAGGAGTGGAGAGACAGCCAAGTGCTTTGGTCAAGTGTGGTCTCAACATCTGCCTTCTGTTACCTAGGACTGCCTTGGTGATCTGACATATCGAACACTCATGGCATTCTTGTTCACCCTGGCCAAGTTCTGCATCTTAATCATATTTATTTTACTTTGACTGCTTTACTAAGCCTATTTTATTATAGAAATGAAAATCTATAATTATTTTTTTTTGTTAATTCTCAGCAGATATAAAGGCCTGAGGAGGATGGGTGGATTCATTTGGAAGGCTGGTCCCTTTTCCAGCATCGTTTGCTGTGAGAGGACTTTCTTTAGTTTTGTTGTCTAGTAGTCAGCAGTTAATTGCAGATGACCCCAGAGCATGCCGATGTATGGGTTTCTTCCCACACCTTCACATATACATGTCCTAATTCAATGTTCCCTCAGTCTGAATAAAAGATAATAGGATTAAAGAAGCTTCCAGAGTTCGGGCACTTTGAGATGGTAATAATTAAAAAATAATACTTAACAATATAAATTTAAAACTTTTACATGCCACTATGTTGGCTTTCAATTGAGATCTTAAGTTTTTACTTTTATTTTTTAAATTTTATATTTCCAGTGAATGATCTTTGAAAGGTAGTACACAGAACATATTCTGTGAATGATAAGAAAACATTAAAATACGGGTATTTCAAATAAATAAAATCCTTTCTGATGTGAAAGGTCCATTGATTGTATTGCCCTTTACTTTGCCTTGTAGTACAAGGTGCTTTGTGGGATGGAACAATGTGTCGGTGTATTGACAACTTGTGTGAATCCATATATATAAAAGACCCAGGCTGTGAAATGCTCCCTAACTACACTCCTTAGCTTGGCTGAGGCCTGAGCGTCACTTTGGCAAGCACACTGTCTTGTCTCCCTTGCTGTCTGTTTCTCCCCTGCAGTGATGTTGCATGCTCTCAACAGAACAGAAGGTCCAGGTAGACGTCGTAAAGTACTTGCTGTATGTGAAAAATTCTGTGGCCCTTTCAATATTTGAACTGCTATACAATGACACCTATAGTTTTGTCATTTTTTAATCTCATAGAAATAAATATACTTTGATATGTAAATACACATTAGGTTATGCTATTATTTATATGTCTTAAAATTTAAATTGTAATTGTGTCATGGAAATAATTTAAAGGTACTTGATATTCACATTGCCTGTGTTAATGCTTTTTAAGGTTTATATTACATCAGATGTATATTTTTGGTTTGGCATAAGCTACTGTTGTAATCTTCAGGCTTTTTGTTCATAAAGAATTTTCTGAAGGAATGGTAACTTCTCAAGGATTGTGAATAAACATTTTTACATTTAATGATACCTGCATTTTGCCAGTATTGCTTCATAATGGTGCAGATAGTGTGACTCTTGGCACATAATTATAATGTGTATATAATTATTTTCTTAAATTGTGTATGAAGATAAAAAGACAAAGTACATGTAAAAATATGCTCTAAATACCAAGAAAAAGAATCCTAGTATTTTAGTTTTTTTTAATTTTATGTTTATAAAATGCTAAGCATAACATTTGTTTGGCAAACGTTGGAGAATCTGCTGGGTATGGTAAAGTCTGAGGGTCTCTACCCTCTCACTTGACTGTTCTCATGAGAGACATTGATGAACATTGTTTTAGTGACTTTCCTTCTGCCAAAACAAAACACCATGGCCAAGGGTCTTTTGGGAGCTTATGGTCCCAAAGAGTTATCATCCATGACCATCATGACAGGGAGCACATGGCAGCAGGCAGAAGAGGCAGGCTGCTGGAGCAGGAGCTGGGAGCTTCTGTCTGATCCACAGGCACAAAGCAGACACAACTGAAGGACGGCATGGGCGCTTGAAAGCTCAGAGCACTCCTCCCCTCGCTGACACCAGCTGAGCAAAAATAGGAGCTTTTAGGGCCATTCTCATTCCAACCATCAAATACTACCTCCTGGCCTCGTACGCCAATGGCCATCCCATAGTATAAAATGCATTTAGTTCAACTTCAGAAGTCCCTGTAGTCTTTCAAAGTCTCATCTGAGGCTCCAGGCAATCTCTTAATGGTAATCCTTTGTAGGATGGAAAAGTGAATTACATGCTTCAAATGTATCCTTAGCAGGATAGTTTCACCAACCTAAGAGATAAGAGTTTAGCCTACTTGTCTCCTACGCCCACCAATGTATTCATTCTTTGACTAATTAAAACATAGCATGTAACCACATTTGTGAAACATCTTTTGGGTGCAATCCTGCAATATGGTTGCTCAAATTTGACTCAAGAATGAACTATCTCTTATCCCCTTTTAGTTCCATGGAAGTGAGAGCCATTTCAATTCAGAGAACTTTAGCTACAAGGACCAGTTGCTCTGTGCTCTTTGTAACACAGCACAGAGCGCTGTGATGAAGAGCTGTATGCTGCACCTCAGCTGGGTGCACAGCCGTAATCCTTAGTCTCAAAAAGAGAAAAGAAAAAAAAGTCAGAACACATAGAAAATGAAGAGAAACATTGGCAGTGTGATTCATAGCGTTAATCCCACTGACTGCGAAGAAGACCACAGTTAAAGCCAGTTTGAAGCAAGCTTTAATAAATACTGGTCAGGTGGTTGGGCTCTGGCCAGGTCCATACCTAGGTTCCTGGGAAAATGGCCCAGGATCACAGTTTGTAAT
Organism: Sigmodon hispidus; assembly: GCA_004025045.1. NCBI lineage: Eukaryota > Metazoa > Chordata > Mammalia > Rodentia > Cricetidae > Sigmodon > Sigmodon hispidus. Next base: position 178,650 of record PVIH01001330.1, read on the forward strand.
GGGTTAAGAAGAAAAACCCATAATTCATTGCATTTCCCATCAGATCCGCTCAGGGGCAAGCATATATCCTGATGTACCTCCAGCCTGTAGACTTCCTGTGATCATATGAGACCAAGCACGTAGGTGCAGATGAGTCAAACAAACATGTTTAGGGGAATGAAAACCATGTGGCTTGTTATGTCCCATAAACAATAGCCTCCAGCATCTCAGAAACTTTCGGATCACAGGCATTTTTGTTTCATGAATCTCTTAGACATAGCAATTAAAACTTAAAATGTAACTGGCTCTCACAATAGCCTGCAATGAACATCATGTTTCCTTCTCTAGAAACTGGATCAACATTGTTGATGGGTGCTTGGGAAGTTTGGGGTTTGTTTTGTTATATTTACTTAGCTGAGGATTGATTTAAAACTTGATTTTTTTCTTTTAAATTTCATGCTGTTTGGCCTATGACTCAGGCATATTGCTAGCTAGCTCCTACATCTTAATTCAACCCATTTATATTAATCTGTCTTGCCATGGGACTAGTGGCTTACCTGTGTTACTTTACATGTTGATTCTTGGGCACATGGATGGCGTCTCTCTTGACTTTGCCCTCCTTCCTCTATCTAGGCTCCAATTTCTCTGCCTACTTCTAAGTAGCCTGCCATAGGCCAAGACAGTTTCTTTATTAAAGAATATTCACATACAGAAAGACATCCCACATCATTTCCCCTTTTCTGTCTAATCAAAAAAGGAAGGTTTCAATCTCTTTTTTTCTTAACGGTTACTGGTACATTTTTATTTCTTTTTTTTCTTTTTTTAATGAATAAAGTCATATTTTTTATCTGTGTATATCCTTGTTCAAGCTCCCTTCCCCTTCCTGTCCCTCCCAGTCACTCTCTCTTCTCCCCATCTCCTTATCTCCTCCCCAGCAAGGGCAGGAGGTCCCAGTGTGGCTTAGTTCAGCATCCACTCCTGGCAGATCCGCTTTCCTCACCCCAACATCAAGACTGGGTCAGATGTTCCTCTGGAGGGAGTGGGATCCAAGGTGCCAGTCCAAGGTGTTTCAGATCCCAAACTGTTCAGGGGTTGTGGTTTGCAGCTTGGACATTTTTTGCTTTTTTGTTTAGAGTCCACTAATGAGTGAGTACATCCCCTGCTTATCTTTCTGGGTTTGTGATACATTGCTCAGGAGGATATTCTTCAAATCCCTCCATTTGCCTGCAAATTGTAGGATATCATTTTTTGTCTTACTACTGAGTAGTATTCCATTGTGTAGATGTACCACAGTTTGTTAATCCATTCTTCAGTTGAGGGACATCTAGGTTGTTTTCAGGTTCTTGCTATTACGAATAATGCTGCTATGAACATAGTTGAGCTAATGCCTTTGGTGTGTGAATGTGCATCTTTAGGGGATATGCTCAATAGTGATATTGCTGGATCCTTGGGGAGATGGATTCCCAATTTTCTGAGAGACCACCATACTGCATTTCAGAGTGGCTGAACAAGCTTACACTCCCACCAACAATGGAGGAGTGTTCCCCTTGTTCCGCATCCTCTCCAGCATAGACTGTCATCTGTGTCTTTTGTCTTAGCCAGTCTGACAGGTGTGAGATGATATCTCAGAGTTGTTTTGATTTGCATTTCTCTGATGGCTAAAGAAGTTGAGCACTTTTTCAAGTGCCTTTCAGCCATTCATAATTCTTGTGCTGAGAAAGCCCTTTTTAGTTCTGAACTCCATTTTTTGATTGGATTATTCAAGGTTTTGGGCTCTAGTTTCTAGAGTTTTCTATATTTTTTAGAGATCAGTCCTTTATCACTTGTAGGGTTGATGAAAATCTCTTCCCATTCTGTGGGCTGTCGCTTTGTCCTATTGAGTGTCCTTGGCTTTACAGAAGCTTCTCAGCTTCTGGAGGTCCCACTTATTGATTGTTGTTCTTAGTATCTGTACCACTAAAACTTGTTTTAAGATAACCCAGGGATTGCTTTTGTGCAGAGAGAGCTGCTGTGGATGAGAATTCCTGGACAGAAGTTGTATCTGCAAGAGCCTAAATGACTACAGGGTTTAGAATGTTGCTGGTCCAGTGACTAATTGCACTAATTTATCTTGGGCTATTTTTATCTCACCACATAACCATTTCTGGCTTCCCTCTGTATTAGGACCTAACCTCCTAATTACAGATAAAACCTTTTAGAGTCTATTAACAACACCTTAATTTCCCACCAATCAAAAGGTCATGAGTCATCTTACCACATCCAAGGCTAATAGCAGAGATTATTTCTCGATGCTGTAACTGCCCCAATCAATGTTACACCAATGTGTTTGAAAAACACCTTTACTTATGACTTTCCTTGTTCTATTACTATTAAAATTTCATGAAACTGCTTCCAAGTCAATGAATGGAATTTGGGTAACCTAAATCTGTGTTTTCAGGCTGTGGTTACTCATATTTGGCTCTAGAACAAAACTATCCCCTTTGAGTTGAGATTTGTGGGATTATTGTTTTCACATCTCTTAGCCAAACTGCTGTCTTTTATAGATATCTGTGCCCACCTACAAGAAACCATCACAGCTGGACTTGCTGGCTCCTGACTTCCTTCATTGGTGGGGGTGCCTTGGGATCCTAACTCAAAAATCTATCTCTTCTTTGAAACCACGTGTGCATTTCTGTCCACAGTGCACTTGGCTTCAGGGAGAGTTAGATTACATAAGTGGGAAAGGACTCAGGAAAGAGGCTCCATCTACATGACTGTAGAGGAGTCATCATATCATCCACACTAGGTGCAGCAAACCTTTTTCTGGTGTGCCTTTTTAAGGCCCCATGTTCCTACCTGTAACCCCCACCATCTGCCCTGTCTAAAATCCTAATAAGTTCATAGGCTTCCCAGAATGAACTTCTTTGGAACCACACCTTGCTTTGTGGTTAGGACTTCAGGAAGAGTGATAAATGTTATTTATATCTTCCTCGGGGAAGGAATTTGAGTAGCAGATGTCATAAGAAAGAAAAAAAAAAAAACCACTAAGGCCTAAAATGAGGTTTCATTGTCACAGCTTCCAACTGTCTAACTTGATGAGTTTTCTGTTTGACCATGACTTGTACTTTAGAGCAATGATTTCACTGATGCTAGTGGCAAGACCAGATGCTCACCTCTGGCTCCTTGGTGGCCTTCCATCAAGAAGAAAATGAACCAATTGAAACCACTGTTCCCATTCGCTTCCTCATAGATCCTGACCCGATACTTAACAAGTGAGCTTCAGGCAAAGAAATGTTTTCCTATAGACAGATGAGCAGGATGATGAGTAACTAGATTCTGGAGCAATGCAGACCAACTAGAATCCCAATCATGCTGTCCACGGCTCTCCTTAGTCACTGTCTGCAATAAAGGCTGATGATCTCAATCACAATCCACAAAGAGGTAACCACACCTATTACACTAGCAAGTAACAATCAAGGAACTAAATGACTACTAAGAGAAAAAAAAAAAAAAAACAAAGAAACAACAAGTGAGCCATTAAGCAACATAGAAAGAAGCAGTTGTTACATGAGACCTAAACAGGAACAATATACCTTAGCAGTTAAGACAGTTAAGAGTAAGAGCTCAAGGCTAGAACATAGCTAAATGACATAGTGCTTAATTCTGCACTGATGGTCTCTGGCAGGGGTCAGGTGCACCAAAAATACAGATGGTCTCTGGTGAGGAAGGACTCGTTTTCTTTAAGGGGCTGGCCACAGGGAGTTTAATTATGTTCCAGTAAGTAAATCAGCAGCATGAATGGGCTTTTTTTGTTAATGGAGAGATCGTAAGAGTGGGCATGAATCTGGGAGGACTGATAACTGAATTTAATGGGGTGCATATGTAAAATCACCAAATAATAAATAAAAATATTATGCAAAAAAAGAGTAAGCTCCTATTTTTCCTGTGTAGATTAGGGTTTCTGTTTACAGTTGAAGAATAAGTTCCTGTTTGTCATATGTTAAGTCCTTGCAAGTTAAGATTTCTATTTTTTTAAAGATATATTTATTTATTATGTAAACAGTATACAGAAAAGGGTACCAGATGTCATCATAAATGGTTGTGAGCCACCATGTGGTTGCTGGGAATTGAACTCAAGACCTCTAGAAGAACAGTCAGTGCTCTTAACCTCTGAGCCATCTCTCCAGCCCTTAAGTTTTCTATTTTTAATTAAGAATAAGCTCCAGCCAGACAGCAGTGACAAGTGACAAGTGACACACACCTTTAACGCAGAGGCAGGTGAATCGAGGCCAGTCTGGTCTACAAAACAAGTTCCAGGACAGGCAGTGATACACAGAGAGACCCAGTCTCAAAAAAAAATTTTTTTTTCTGTTTTTTAGATCTGATGTAAATGGCAAAATGTGTTATTTAACCTACACCAAATTTGCAGCCCATTCACATGATCATCTTTTCCTTTCATTGTATTCTTCTAACAATGTGTAATCCAACTCTCTTGTTCCAGTGAATACCTTATTTCTCCTATAAAAAGGACCTCAGGAGGCTGGCAGGGGCTGCTCTTGCTAATCCAGACATAGGGTGAAACAGCTGGCTGACAGTCCCAAGTGCACCAAAAAATACAGCTTGCTTTAATTGGACATTCACAGATTTGGTCTTTTCTCCTGGAGATTCTCAGGCCCAACAGCTACTCAAACTATGAACATTATCTCCTGACAGCAAGCTTATGGCCAGCCTCACCCACATTTACTACTACTACTACTGCTAATAATAATAATAATAATAATAATAATAATAATAATAATAATAATAATAATAAATAACCCTATCCCAGGGCCTGAAGAGATGACTTATCAGTTAAGAGAGACTTGACTACTGCTTTTGCAGGGGACCCAAGTTTGGCTCTAAGCACTCACGTTGGGCAGCTCATAGCTGCCTGGAACTCTAGCATATATCCACACACAAAGTTATACACTTAATTTTTAAAAATTATAAATAAGAGTTTGCTTCCCCAGTGGATTGTATGCCATGCCAAGAAACTACAGATCCAAGAGAAGAATGCTGTAACACTGCCAGCAGTTAGCATGCCACTTTAATAGTCCAATTCCAACCCTCAGAGGCTCTGAGAGTCCTTTAAGACCTGTGTGGAAAATTCTTACTTAGCTACACAATTTCTTGCATCAAACAGCAATTTTCCCACCCCTCATTCAGAGGGTATATGATGTAGCTTAACTTTGTAGCTTTACTTTAAAAGTAAAGTTCATTGTAGCTTTACTTTAAAAAATAACTTATAGGGGCTGGAGAGATGGCTCAGAGGTTAAGAGCACTGACTGTTCTTCCAGAGGACCTGAGTTCAATTCCCAGCAAAACCACATGGTGGCTCACAACCATCTATGATGAGGTCTGGCGCCCTCTTCTGTAAAACTGTATGCATAATAAATAAATAAAATATTTTAAAAAATAACTTATAGATATAGATTTTGTTGTAGTTGTTAGAAAATGTGTTTCTTTCTACATGGTCACCCACTGGACAGCTGTATTATCTTCAGAGAGTTGATTGGTAGAGGCTTGGACATCTCACTCAAGCTTACCCCTTCCAAGAACTGAACTAGGGAGGTTAGGCTCTCTGAGTGATTAATGTATACAAATCCTGGGAGTTCCTGGTGGCCATCTGCAGATATGTGCATGCAGATGGGGCCACCATGAGCCAAGGAATGAGGTTGGGCAGTGCAGTCTCACCGCAGGCTTGTAGTGTTCCTTCCTTCTGTTTTGTGAACCACTACAATTTCCCTTTAATAATCTCTCTGTGTTTGAATAGCTCAGAAGAGGTTTTGTTATTTGTAATCAGACCACTATTATACTCACCTACTGCATTCCTAGGCAGCTTGCCACAAGACTCGCCACACTGTGAGCACTTTTTAAAAACCTTTTTATTGACTCTTGGTGCATCTCACGTTGTGCATCCTTATCCCACCCCACCCCTTGCTTCTGCCCTCTGCCCTCGCAACTCTCCGCCACTGTAAGCACTTCTAACAAGCTAGGTAGTCTAGTTCAAAAATTTGCATCAGACAAGAAGGTATAATCCTAAAGCTAGATATCATAATGATATGTCTGGTTGCTACGTAGTGGACTGTTTCAGAAGGATGAGGAGGTGTGGCCTTGTTGGAGGAGATGGGTCATTGGGTTTGTTTCTAAAGCTGAAGCCAGACCCAGTCTCCTTCTCTCTGCCTTCTACCTTTGACTTAGGATGTTAACTCTGGGCTGCTTCCACACTCATCACCATGATGGTCACGAACTCACCCTCTGAAACTGTAGGCAAGCCCCCAATTAATTGCTTCCTTTTATAAGTAGCCTTGGTCAGTTGTGGTGTCTCTTAAGAGCAATATAAGAGTCACTAAGACAATAATGGCCTTACATCAGAGGAAGAATGCTCTTTGCTGCTGTTAACAAATTTGCCACAAATATTAGCATCTTCAAGTTCTATGAGTCAGAAGTCAAAGGTCGGTGTCTGTGGACTAAAGTGCTGTGGGATAATGTTCTTTTACACTGTAAAATTTTGTCACTTGTATTGGTTAATAAAACACTGATTGGTCAGTAGTCAGGCAGGAAGTATAGGCAGGGTGACCAGAGTAGGAGAAATTCTGGGAAGAGAGAAGGCAGAGAGATTCAGTTGCCAGTCAGATGCAGAAGTAGCAAGATGAGAATGCTGGACTGAGAAAAGGTACCAAGCCACCTGGCTAAACATAGATAAGAATTATGGGTTAATTAAGTATAAGAGCTAGTTAATAATAAGTTTGAGCTACTGGCTGAGCCTTTATAAGTAATATTAAGCCTCCAAGTCAAATTATTTTAGAAGCAGCTGCTGGGTATTCAGGACCTAGCACACAGGAGAGAAAAGTCTGACTACATTAAAAAGTCCACAGGATTTAGATTCTTGCTGAGGTTTCTCTGCCTTCTTCAGCATGTCCATATCTATTCACATTCTCTGGCTTCAAGATGTTGTTGCATTCCGTGGTTCACAGCCTCCTATCTCCAAGTGCAAAACCCTTCCTTGTCACACTTGATCATTCTAGAATCTTTTGTCTTACCCTGCTGCTTTTAAAGGCCCTGTTATTAACTGGGTATGGGATAATCCAGAATCATCTCTTTTAATTTAAGATCAGCTAATCAGCAGCCTTAATTCTATCTGAAACATTCATTTGTCTTTGCTGTGTCATGACATACAGGTTCTGGCAGCTAGCACATAGACACCCAGACACGTGCAAGTCATTCTTTGCTTACTTCAGGAATCAACAGGAAAACTAAACAATAAACTAAATAGCCATCTGGGCACTTATCACAGAGACAGAAAACAGTGCCTATAGCAACAGTCATTGGCTGGGGCAGCAGCTGAGGTCCTGTTTCAGAGTCTAAGAGTGACTGGAAATTGACATCAAAAGGCATGCACAGTATGATGTTCACACGGCCCCAGGCCAAGAAGTTTATTAGAAATAGTTTTGAAGGATTGTTGCAGAAATATAGTTACATTAAGATAAGCATGAGGGTGCACACCTGTTAAGTACAGCATTCAGGTGGCTGATGCAGGAGGATCATGAGTTCAAGGCCAGCCTGAGAATTCAAGCAAGATGCTGTCTCAAAAACAAACAAAACCATGTGTATGGTTAGTTTCCCACACACATCTCATCTGCTGCAGCATGAAATTTAATTTACCAAGGTACTTACACAGGGAGCCTTATTCCTGGTAATGCCAGAATTTATCTTAACTTGATGGCTACCATTCTCTTCTGTATAACATTCACTAACATCTTAATCTAGCAAAAATGAATTGAATGTGAATCTCTTAAATAAATACAAATTCTAAAAGTTGTGAAACTAAAAGTTTAGAAATATATAAGCATCTATTACAAATATTCACATATACTAACTTATGTACATATATATACTAACACATATAGAGCAGTCTAAGCACAAACATTTTCTTTCCTTAGAAAGTTTCAGAGAAGCAGCTAGGGGACTGAAATCTGGCTTCATCATATGCAAAGAGGCTATTAAAAGTTTTAATTTCTGCAATTTTTAAATTGTGTAAGACACATAAAATGCATTTTCAATTTTTGTTTTGGGTTTTTGGGTGGGTTTTTGTTTGTTTGTTTGTTTATTTTTGCTTTTTGTTTTGTTTCGTTTTGGACAGTATTTCTCTGTGTATCTTTGGCTGTTGGGGAAATCACACTGTAGACGAGGATGACCTCAAACTTGGACATATGTCTGCTTCTGCCTCCAGAGTGCTGGGATTAAATGTGTGAGCCACAATCGCCCAGCCTAGTCATTTTCAATTTTGTAAGAAAATAATTTTAATCTCAGTGTTCTGTGAATGTTAATTGTAGGTCCTACATACTGCCAAAAGCAAAAATGCCATCTTAGTAATATTATAATACCATAGAAAGAAAAGCAAGGTGTTATTTCTCAAGTCTTTTCATAATGAAACCACAGTGACTCAGATGAGACTCAAGAATTCATTCCAGGACTCTGGCTCTACAAGTATTGACATGGCACAGATACCAGCAAATAATCCGCCTGAGCTTTGAACTTGAAAACCAAAGGCTGTTATGAAATGGTGTGACCAAGCGAAGAGATGACTGTTACCAAAACAAAGCATGGGAGTGCCATCAAGCAGAAAAAGGAACAAGAATAACATTGCACAGAAGGTATGTTTTATACATTAACCCTCACAGATAGACATTTAATTCTCTGTAGATTCAGAATGCAAACAGCTGACTAAGTTGGTGACAAACAGGCTACATACTTCCAAATGCTATTACTAAATCCAAAGTCAGCATGCAGAAATCCATGCCACATTACACCCATGAACTCTTAAGAAGTAGAGTGTCTCTCAAGGGTCTACCCATGTGTCCTCATCCTTCATGCTTCTCTACTTGTACTCTGTTCACAATTCATTTTCATCCATTTCTGTAGGAGAAGTCCTGTGGGTGAAATAGGATGAATACCCCCCATCCTCAGGTACAGGACTCTGTGTTGGCCAACTGTTTTCTTGAAAGAGTGGTCTTGGAGACAAGATTAATTGAGTCTCAAATGATTCCACCGACTCTCCATCTTCCTTCTCCAACAGGAACTGATACTCTCCAAACCTGAGCATGCACTTGTAAGGCAGGTCCATTTTATTGAGGTAGCCAAGCTCCTGATTGTCCACCATCAAACTGGTCTTCTTACTCATGTTTTTAATTTCAAATGAGAGAACAGAGCTGTTAAACTGTTTAAATGGCTGTAAAGTAAACTGAACTCGGGAAACCTGTTTGTCCTGAAAAGTATACCGACAGACGTTGGAATTCCGTCCAAATTTCACCACTTCAATAGAAGGAAATTTCTCTTTGTTGCAAAACCTTATTGATTTAAATATTCCACTTTGCAGCTGAGCAGGATGATAAACAGTCATCTGGAGGCAAGTTATGGTCTCTTCTGTATCAGCGTCTTCAAAGGAGGACATGACTTTCCAGACCTGCAGGAGTCAAATGATCAGGTTAGCGCAGTCCATCCTGCCCTGTCTAAGAGGATGCTCACAATGTGGTAGGGGATTCTAAACTAAGAAAACAATACACAGAAAACTATACTAATACATCTTTTCTTTCTCTGCTTCATTTCTACTTTGATAATTTTCATAAAGTGGGTGAAGATTAGCGGTGCAGTGATTCAGGGCAAGCAGAGGGAAGTCTCAATTCCTTTTCCATTTAAGTAATAACACACTTAGAAATATGACAGATGTACTTTGAATATAAAGTCAGGTGTGTCATGGTGGCACACCCTTTGAATTCTTCGTTAATACTTCAGATCCTGAGTTCAAGCCCAGCCTGAGCTACCTAGGTAGACTGTGCCCAAAAACAATTGATCTGGGTTTTAATATTCTCCAATAGTCTTACACAAAGAAAACCTACAATCTATTAATTCTATTATAACATGATTACTGTAAATTATGAAACATTTTTTGAATTAAAAAAATCATAAAGGTTATAAGCAGGGCTGGAGGGATGAAGCATCTGCTAAGGGCACTGGTGGCTCTTCCAGAGAAGCCTGATTAGATGCCCAGCACCTATATGGTGGCTCACAACCTTCTGTTTCTCCAATTCCAAAGAATTCAATACCCTCTTCTGGCCTCCTTAAGTACTGCATGCACATGGTGCACATAAATACATATAAGCAAAACACTCATATACACACAAAATAAAATAAAAAATATATTAAAATTATATGTCATTGCAATGTTATCACTTAATATAATTAAATTAATTTAGATTAAATTAAATCTTTAATTTCTAGTAGATTAATGGTTAAAAAGTAAATACTTTGAATAATTCCTATATTCTATAATTTAGATATTATATTTTTAGCAATGCCTTGAGGCTGGTTTGATATCACAGTCTTCACTGGTACTGGAATCATTTGTGTCCATGGTGGGTTTTTGGGGTTTTTTGGTTTTTTTGTAAATGCCTTGAAATGTTATTAATCACAGCAGTTCCATATAGCTACTGTTGGCATCCTGGGGGCCCAAGGCCTGAGGTACCCCACCGAGACCTCGCTATATACAGGTCTGGCGTATATACAATGTTGGTGGATGGGGTGTTATTTACAGGATTCTAACAGGAAAGGAAAAGTCCTGTCTTAAAATTGTCTGCACCTATTTTGATACAGAACTACCATTAAAAAAAAAATAACAGTTTTAAAACTACATTCGCATATGACTTAAAAGTTAAAAAAATAAAAAGCATTTAGAAACAAAGCTCTAACTCAGCCCCAATCTTATTTTCTTCCTTACTTTCTTACTTCTGTAAATCTTACTTTCACTCTTACTCTGTGGCTAGCTGGGTGGTCGGGTGACTGGCCCCTAGCATCCCCTTCCCCTTGCTCTCTTGCTCGTTTTCCTTCCTCCTCCCAGATTTCTCCTTCTATTTCATCTCTCTGCCCACCAGCCCCTCTCCTGCCTTGCTATTGGCAGCTCTTCACTAAACCACCGGGTGTTTTAGACAGGCAAAGGAACACAGCTTCACAGAGTTAAACCAATGTAACAAAACCAAAAGTAACACACCTTAAAATAATATTCTACTACCCCACAGAGAGAGGTTAAATTTTTGTCCTACAAACAGAAGCACATCTTTAGTTCTGGACTTTGATCGCTCCATGCACATGGCTGACGTTTTGCCACAGGCACAGAACTCCTTCCACCAAGTGTGCTGAAGGCACCACTGTCAATAGCTGCTGGGAGTTTCCTGTGGCCTCTGGATGACTCTCACTTGTCTGTGGGGTTGGGTTTTATCTGCTTATACTGATTTAGGGCTTGGAAAGCAATTTTCTTCAATAAGGTTTTTAAATTTTATTTATTTATTTATATTTTATGTACATTGATGTTTTGCCTGCATATGTCTGCGTTCGGGTGTCAGTCCATGGAACTGGAGTTATAGACATTAGTGAGCTGCCATCTGGATTTCTGGGAATTAAACTGGGATTCTCTGGAAGGGCAACCGGTGATCTTAACCACTGAGCTCTTTCTCCAGCCCCCATCAATGAGCCTTTATAATTAAGTGAAAGTTATTCTGGTTTTGTTTATAACAAAGCCAAAGTCATCAGTTAGTATTCAACTGCTATCTGTCTTGGGTGTTGGTATCAGAGCCAGGCTGGTTTGAAAACTACTTTCACTGCTTTTTTATTTCTGCCTTTTACTGTGTTGTTTTTCTTCAGTATTTGGTCCCCAAGAGGTGGAATTGTTGGGGACTGATTAAGAGGTGTGGCCTTGTTAGAGAAAGCATAGAGATGGTGGCCCTTGAGGTTTCAAAAGTTCACATCATTCCCAGTTAATTCTTTCTGCCTGGCATGGGTGTTTCAATGTGTTCTCAGCTTTATGTTGCAGTGCCATGCCTGTTTGCCAGCTGCCATGAAGGTGAAGGGCACAGACTGCAGCCCTCTGAAGCTACAATCCCCACATATACTCTTTATTCTAAAGGAAAGCCTTGGTCATGTGTTGTATGACAGCAACAGAAACATAACCAAGACAGAGTCTCAGTACACAGCCCCTCCCAATCTTCCCAGCATACCCAGCGCTGTCTGCTCTTAAGACATCATTTTTCTGTTTTACAAAGTCATGCTGCTAAAATCAAGCTTTGTTCATTTATCCCATAAATGACAGCTGAGCAAAATGTCTTTTGTTAGCTTTGGAAATTAATCTTTAATTTTGATTTTATATTCTTATCTCTTAGACATTTTTATAGCAAACAGAACTTAGTAGCTAAGTAAAAGATCCTTATGTAAGTTAAAAAACAAAAGCAGTGAGAGAAATCCTCAAAATCTTGGGCCAAGGATATAAAAATAACTGAAACTAAAGCCAGCAAGAATTAGCTAACATGCCATGAGTGGAACCGATTAAACCACTTCACAATATCCTTTGAATAAACTTCATTATGATAATAAAGTCCCATTATTCAAGACAACATGAATGAGAATAATTACACTATGTTATGCAATGATAGAATTAGCAATTGATAAAAAAAAATCATTGCTGTGAATCTTGGGTGATAGACACTTTCTCCCTACATTCTCTGTTTGCTTAAGATTTTTCTACAATGAGACTACAGGTTAAAACATGAAAAAATGATGGATTTGGAAGCTGGCTTGTTGGTAAAGCATTTGCCTTGCCAGTGTGAGGACTGTGCCTAGATCTCCAGGACTGGGAATCCCCTTCCTTTCTCTTACCAGGGGAGGCTGGTAAGGGAAGGGGCCTGGAGCTCATGGAGCTAGCCTAGCCTACTTTGCAGAGTAGGCCAATGAGAGAGGCCTTATCTCAAAGAAAGTAATAGATGCCTAAGGAACAACCCTTGACTTTAGCCTCTGGCCTCCACATGTGTGCACATATCTGTGTGCACCACACATCACACACACAGGGTTTTCTGATAAAAAAAGCAAAGAGCTTTTTAAAAAAGAAGAGCAGAAACCATCTCCATTTTTGTCCAGAGAATGATTCAGCTCCAGCTCATCCCTGGTCTTTGATGGTTACAAAGGACCTATGTTTAAAAAACAAAACAGTATTTTTTCCAAGTACAGTGTTTTTGGTGACATCTAAATATTGTTTTATATTCTTTATATAACCTGGGAGTTTGCACTTCTGTCTTTTGAGTGGATCCATTTGCCAAAAGTGTCTGCTGCAAATAGGAGCTTACACCTGGGACCCAGGGCAGATGTGACTCTCATTATAAGGAGAAAGCTGGCATCTTTAAGTTAGGGGCCCAAGGCAGTCTGGGTGTGAATTCATTCTTAGGATTTGATGCACCTCTGAGGCTACAATTGTGGTTCCTCCCAGCAACACCAGATAATATGTTTGTTGCCTCCTCATTCTCTATTGTTTCCCAGCTGACCCTTTGGAGAAGGCTCCCTCACTTTAGACTGATTAAGGACATCAACACAAATACAAACATGAGTCACAAGCAGAAGCTATGTATGCAGAAGTTTACTTCCTTACTTCCTAGTAGATTTTTTTTCTTTTTCTTTCTTTTCTTTTTTTTTTTTTTTATTTTTCTTTTCTCTCTCCATTTGTAGCCCTGGCTGTCCTGGAACTCACTTTGTAAACCAGGCTGGCCTCGAACCCCCTGCCTCTGCCTCCTGAGTGCTGAGATTAAAGGTGTGTACCACCACCAGGAAGACATTTTAAAAGCCACCCCCTTTTAAAATAGTTCCACCTTCCTTTATGCTCTTACCACAAGATCAATAGCCCCCTAAAGATGTAGTTCAGGCGGAGTACCAGGGAGAAGGGCCAAAGACACATAAGTCCTACATCATATGCGCAGGAAATCCACTCTTTTTCCCTGGGCTACTCGGGGCTATTTGTCACTGCACCCTAAGGCAGCCTAAGATGCCTTCACCTGCCTCAGATGAAATGACAACAAACTGATAGTTAGAAAGGCTTCTATGTATGCCTTTCACAGGCTAGGCATGTGCTTGTACCATCCTGACTTATCTTTAAAATAGTCCTATGAATTGTTCCTTTACTGAGGAAGGAGATGGAGTTATGTAAAACTGAAGAAATGGGTTCAGGTCTAAACCAAGGAGGCAAAGCCAGCATCCAAACTCTAACACTGTTTCCTATCACTTCACAAACTGCCTCCCTTCTGGGGCTAACAGTTATACTTTGCAAACGATGGAAGTTTACAGAAGGAGAGCTCAGAAGGATGTGTGCCAAGGCCAGCAAGATACCAACCTAGACACCATTGTTAAGGAAGGAACATTGCTGGTGGTGCTGCCTCATAGGAGGATGTGGTCCAAAACATCAGCTTTCCAAAATGTCAATCACCGTGGTGCCTGCACATGAGAATGTGAGCACAGGCCTACCATTCACCAGCAGCAATGCAGGTCGTTAGGGGCGTCACAAAAGCAAAAGAACAAACTAAGCCATTTAGGTCCCTCTACAAAGTAGCTCCTTAGCACCTCAGTAGAAATGAGCAATTAAAATTAATTGAAGAGTAGTAGTAGTCTCAAAAAAAGTTTCTGAACTCTGTTAGTTTTAAATTACCAAATAGCACAGAAGGCCAACAGGCTACACAGTGGGAACTGTCTCGGGAAGGACCCGGCCAGGAGATGGGCTTCTCCTTTCAGACCTTGCACCTTTGGAATTTGACACCACATACACTAAGACTTACTCAAATATTAAACAACATTTTCTTTATAAGATAAACTCCACAAGTCATCATCTTTTTGTGGGAGAAGATAGAATCAGAGATAGTAAAGTATCATTAGCAAGATGTGCATTACCCCATATACTACTGTTATCTGTCATCAGATAGTGTAAAACACTATCTTCTGGCAAACAATAATGTCTGTTAACAAAGAAACTATGATGCAATAAGGAGATACATGAAATGAGAAACAAGTTTTACTAATAGGCATGAGCCAAAGGCAAGGGGCCCTGCACTCCAGACTCGGTACTAACCTTTTGTATGCTGGACCCTAAAGTGGCACACACCTGAGCACCTTCCAGTAGCCACAGCTAGGAAGATCAGAACTCCGGAACCTTCTCTTCTGGAAAAAAAAAAAAAAGAGCGGTATATGTAGGTGTTAGGTGCAAAGCAGCATCCACACCCCAGGACAAGCTAGCAGCTTCTCTCTGAATCCTATGTCCGGTGAAACCAGTGAAGGACTACCCTGCTCTGCTTTTTTTTATTTTGCTGAAGGCTGATTGGTTTTAAATAACACAGCTGAGAAGATGCAGAGCAATGTTTTTGCTAAAATGAACCAGGTGTACAAACAGTTTAACAGAAAATTTGCAGGGCTTCCCCCGGGGGTAGTCACGAGTGCCATTAAAGAGTTTTGAGAATTTGTTTTGCTTTGCTTTAAACACTGCTGGCTGTAAATGGAAGTTCCTCTGAATGATGAGCTAGGGAAGGTCCCCTCTAAAACGTTTACTTTTACCCCATTTCTGCTCCAGCTCTTAGTCTCTAAGAGAGAATGTGATTGCAAGAAGGATTATTTCTGCTTTTAGCAAACGCTTCTCTCCTGACAAACACCCAAAACTGAGATGGTAGAAGGGGAAGAGACTCTTAGAAGAAACAAAAAGACAAAACGATCCTCTTGCCCAACTCCCTCTGCCAAGACCCCTCTTAGAAGACATGTGCCCGAGAATGTTACATGTTACCCCAAAGCAGGCCTGCTCTGCAGAGTCAGCAGCCTTTTTGCTTCCCCGGTCTTGCAGAGGGAGCCATGGAAAGCCAGCACCAAGAGTGGAGAGCAGCAGGCAAGCTCAACAACTTAGATTCTCCGACTCGCTCGCTCACCGTCTCTCCCGCCCCCCCCCGGGGGGGGGGGCTATGGACCCCCTGCCGAACCTCCCCCAGCTCCAGGAAGTTCCTTCTAACCCGAAAGCCCAGGAAAGTCCCGGACCACGACGGCGACGTGTTTTCCTGTAACCCGGCTGCAGACCGGAGGTGGGCCTGGACGAACCTTGTGTAACACCCCCCACCTCCACCCCGACCGGCGCCCAGCTCCCCCGGGAGCCTCGGGAAAGCGAGTTAACCTCCAAGTTCAATGACTCCGCCAGGTGGCGGGGGACCAGGATGTGGGCTCGTGAGCCAGAACGTACAAGCGGCGTTCTTTTTCTGGTTTCCGATTAGGTGAAAAGTTTACAAAGAACAGGAGAGAACGAAGACACACCACCACCACCACCTCTGTCCTCCCAGTATTGTCCGGTTTCTCCCTTACTTTATAAAGATCGCATATTTTATACAGCTGGGATCGAGCTGTCCATAATTTTTTTTTAAACCTTTCCTTACTATATAGTTCATGTTTGCCTGTAAACCAAGCAAGCCATGGAGGGGGCAGATGGTGACACCAAGAAAACTTGTTGACAAAGCTGCCCCCTTGGAGGGGAATTAAAAAAAGAGCAATAGTTCTCACCCTCACCCCAGACAGCTGACCAACAGGTACCTGGGGACTTGAGGGTCGGTGAGCCTTGATGAGCCGCGGGTGAAAGTGGCAGGACGCGGCCTCTACGGGGACAGTCCCTGCCACCGCCGTGCGAGCTCGCCGAACCCGCCGATCCTCCCGTGCCACGGAGCCTCCCACGCGCGCGCCAAGGACGGCCTCGCGCTGGTGACCTCGGCAAAGCTCACGCCGGGCAGGAAGCCCGCAGAGTCAGCCAGGACCCGTCCTTTCTGCGCTTTCCTACAGGAAGCCCTGCCCCCTGACGCCTTTCTGAGGTCTGCTGACCCGGTTTGAGGAGCAGGGCACCCGGGGCGACCGCACCTTCTCCAACAGGAGGCTGCTCTAGACGACGTGTGACCCAGGAGTTTTCACGATGGAACTGGATCCCTTCCAGGATAAGGGCGGCTGTGGGGTGGTGGACCCGCAGGGAGTTGGAGGAATAGTTAGAGATTGTAAGGATGTGTGCCTGCTCTCACATCTCAGGGGACATTGTGGACTCTGAGGATGCTGAACCCCAGGCGTGGAGAGTGGCTAAGATTTCAGCCAGAACAGAGACAGGATGTTGTCTCTGCACACAAGCAGTCCAGAAGTTTCCTCACCTGTCACTTCCAGTTGACCATCCTTTCTTCGCCCAGCACCTAGCTGGTGTTGAGAAGGGGAACAACCTCGCGGAGGGTCCTTCGTAGCAGAGTGAATATTAGAAACGCTGATTCCCAAAGATCTAGGAGGTTGGGATGGGAAAATCAAAAGGCAGGTGAGGACATGGATAGGAGTGGGATTCTGTATAGGGAGAAAGGAGATGGAGAACAGAGGGAGAAGAACAAACCAGTGTCGGAAGATGTAGCGGGGGATGTGTGAGCCGTCCTCCAGGCTTGGGAAACCGCATACCAATTCTCACAGTCATCACATGAAAGCCATTCATTTGCCTAAACTCTGTCCTTAAATTCAGAGGACGTACTTATTTGTAGGTCTTTTTCTCTGGCAATCAAAATGATGTGGGCTCTTGTGGCTTCCACTCTGTTGGCAGTCTACCCGAGAGCCTTTTAAAATTCAGTTGGAAAACCCAAGGGTGGGCAAGGAAGTCTGCGTTTAAGTGAGGCAGATTCCAGTAAGGACTGTAATCTTCTTTGTTAATGATCAACTTTTATTATTTCTTCTTGGAAGAAGACACAACCACAGTTTCTTCTTCCAGTCAAAGCAGGTGATTGTGCCAAATAAACTCATGCAATAAAATCATGTTAAAAAAATGGAGTTTCTGCTCTCTAATCTTTGTGTTGTTACTGGTTTTATTTTTAGAGAAGGCTTTGTCATGTAGCTCAGGCTAGCTTTCACCTCCTGCTCTTCTGGCCTCATCTTCTTGAATGCTGGCATCACGAGCCTTCTCTATCACATCAAACTCCTTAATCTTTAAGGTGAAGTCAAAGAAATTGTGGGAAAAAAAAATAGGGAGAGTAAGTAAGAGTAGTGGATCAGTGAATTTGATCAAAGTACATTATACACAAGTATGGAAACATTTACTTAATACCATTAATATAGAAATAGGGGCTATTAATAACACTGATGGGGAACAATGCAGATGAAAATTCACGGTACTAGAGAGTATTCTCTTAGTTTCCCAGAAATCGACTGACTTGGTTGATCCAGAATGGGACTTTAAATAAGCATGGAGTTTCACCTTAGAATCTAATCCCAGTCATCATTGCTTCCCTCTAACAACTGGTTAAAAATAATGGATCTTAAAACTGAAAATGAGCGTGTGGGTAACAGGAATCAGGCGAGTGTGTGCATCTTAGAGCTGCTGTTGCATCAGGGCCTAAGGGACACTTGGCTGGCTGCAATTACTGGCTTGTGCTTATCTCCTTCCAGACAGTTCCAATATGATCATTCCAGTAATCTCAGCTTGCCAGACTTCCTAAGAGATGATAGAAGGCCCAAGTCTAAAGACCGTGACTCAGACAAGAGCCCAAAAGAAATGTGTCCACTTGTCTCTGTCATTTCAGTTGTTGAGTCTTCTGAAGATCTCCAGAGGACATACATAAAATAAGTGATCACAAATCATACATTCCCTAAATTAGGCACACTTTTCTAATTGTACCTTACTGCTGTTCCTCCCTATAGGACTATTAAAAACAGTTTTTAAATGAGATTATTTCACAAAGTTACTTCAGGTTGTGCTTCATTTTTACTCAAAGTCAAATCTTAAGAGCCATGGTAGTTAGCTTCGAGAAATGCACAGCCCAGCATGTGTTACCCTTACAAATCTGCTGAGAAGAGAGAACAGGAAGAATATGATTAAAACATATTGCATAACATTCTCAAAAATATTTTTAATCCACTAAGAACATGGCTATTGGATTCATGTTTTATTTCCTGTTTCTTTTTCCTCCTCCTCCTTCCCCTCCCCTTCCTCTTCTTCCTCCTTCTTCATTATCTTCTATTCAAACTTTTCTTCTGCAGTTTCCTTAAAGGGGAAATAGAGATCTCCCTTTATAGCCCAGCCTGGGCTCAAATGCATGATTCTCCTGCCAGAGTCTCCTCGGTGCTAGGATTACAGGTGTGCACCACCATGCCCAGTTCTGTGGTTTCCTTTTTAAAATGAGAAAACTTTCCTTTCGTTCTGTTGTGGTTGTCATGGTAACAAATTCATCTTTTGAGGAAGTTGTGAGTCTTTAATGGCTTTAATGGCTGAGCCTTCTCTCCAGCCTGCAAATTCAGCTTTTTGCCACCATGACCTCAAGGAGTGAGGCTTCTTGCATTCAGAGATGCTTGTGGCTGCCACATCCTTTATATCAGAGACTAAACTCCTTCCCTGTGAAGGCCTCACTGGCTTCTACAGTTCATTAGCCTGTCTTGACTGAGCCAAAGGCATTGAGTGATGTGGGGTTCATAGGGAGTATACTGAGACTGAGCTGAGCTCTTTAGGGAAGTGGATATTCCAGGGAGGGAAGCCTGAATCATTTACTAAGTTCAAACAAAAGCAAGCAGTGTTATATATGTTCTTAATAAAAAAGGAAGGGGTATCCCATCATAATGTAACTTAGTTAATTTGAAAATAACATTAAATACTCACAACCTATCACATTTCTATCAATCCTTTAATAACTTGAAATGCAGAAATTTTATTTCTTTTTAAAAATTAACTAAAATTTTGTTAAGGCCTATCCTAGGCCCAAGATCTGGACCAGCTGTTCCAAATAATCACACAAAGGTTTATATTAATTACATGCTGTTTGGCCTGTGGCTTAGGCATATTGCTAAGTAGCTCTTGAATCTTAACCCATTTCTATTAATCTATGTCTTGCCATGTGGCTTGTGGCCGACCTGATTTCCTCTACATCTTGCTGTCCCAGCAGCAGCTCCCAGCGTCTTTCTTCCCCTTTGTCTATGCTCGGATTTCCCGCCTGCTTCTAAGATGTTTTGTGTTGTAAAAGGTTCTGGCCCAGACTTTCTGGGCCTAGACAGAGGTTCAAACCCACAGTCCCACAGACTCACATAGAAATTTTTATGCTGATTGACCTAGGGCCCAGGCATATAATTTGCTAACTCTTTCATCTGAACTTATCTTGTTTACATATGCAGCTTGGTACCTTTTCTCAGAGCAGCATTTCCTCTGTGTCTCCTGACGGCTCTGGTGATTCTGGCATCTGTGTCTGGCACCTTTCTCTGGTTTGAGATGTTTTTAAGTTTTCTTAGCCGTGTAGCCCCGCCCACACTTCCTGTTTGCCTTTGGCCAATCAGCTTTGTATTAAACTCATAAGCAGGACAAATATTTACATTACCAGCATAATCTTACTACAGCTTTGCCATAGGCCAAAACAGTTCCTTTATTATCCAATGATAATTCACAGCGCACAGAAAGACATCCCGTATCACTTTTCTATTCAATTGATGTTGTTTCTCTGTAATGGTCCACCAGTCACCACTACCAATTCCCATGATATAGATCCATATAATTATGTAGTAGCTTCTAAGGGGCCCAGAGACCAGCCTAGCCTCAACTAGTACAAACAGGTGACAATTATTGCCTTAAGACATGTGCTCCTAAGCACTTATGCATAAGCCAACCTGATCTGGGGTCTAAATCCAGGGCCTTGAGAGTGGAGTCAATATACAGCATTCCCAGACCAATGAAGACTAGCAAATCAAAGCCCTTTCTCCTGGCGGCTGCTGGTAGTGGGGTCTGAGAAAAAGTATTTAAGAGCTTTCACTCCATAATAAAATTGAACTTGTTTGTTACAACTTGTTCCTGGAGGCTGTATCATTGCTTCCTTGCCATCTTGGCTCTCTCCCTCAAGGGTAAAAAGCAAGACCCTGAGCATAGAGGCAACCTCAACTTCTAACCCTAAACCAGGTGCACATCAACAAATTCTAATTCCCTCACTTAGTTCCTTGGCAGCTTCAGCCAAATAGTTCTTTTCTTTTTAGAGTTGAGAATACATGAAAGGGGTTGTGGAATCTCCCTCTGTTGTAGTGGGATTATGCAGGTAATGTAAATATTTGTCCTGCCTATGGGTTTAATAAAAAGCTGATTGGCCAAAGACAAACAGGAAGTGTGGGCAGGGCTACCAAGCTAAGAAAACTCAGGAACACCTCAGGGCAGACGCAGATGCCAGACAGTTGCCAGGCAGAGCTGCCACAGAGATCCACCACAAGAAGAGACAGCAGCAGACACAGGAAAGAAGCTGAAATGCTGCTCTGAGAAAAGGTACCAAGCTGCATGGCTGAACAAGATGTGTTATATTGAGAGCAAGCGCTAGCAAGTTATATGTCTGGGCCCTAGGTCAATCAGCATAAAATAATATAAGCCTGTGTGTGATTATTTGATGCTAAGCAGGGCTGAGAGTGGTACCAAACCTCTGGTCCAGGCCCAGAAAGTCTGGACCAGAACCTTTTACAACATTCTGTGGCTAAGGAAGGCCACTGAGGCTAGGTGTGTGTTGAGGTGTCCTGAATGGAAACCCAGAAAGGCCATTGTGTGAAGCTGTGAAGCCTGGGTTGTATTGGAGACACCAGAACTGTGAGGTATCTGCCAAAGAGAGCTGCAGAGCCAGTGTGGGACCAGCCCAAGAGAGAGAAGTATGTGGTAGTCAAAAAGCTGGAAAGAGTTGGAAATCTAAAGAGGTCTTTGACATCAGACATGGAGATACAGAGTTTGGAGTTTACCCTGCTGGTTTCTGGTCTTGCTTTGGTCCAGCATTTCCTCATTATGCTCCTTTCCCCTGGTTTAAAAATGGTAATGTATATCCTGTGCTATAGAGAGCTGCCTGCAGCCGCGCCTTAAAGATGGCGCTGACTTCTGCCCTCCACCTTCCACATGGTGAGTGCTCTCAGTGACAAACTATCCCATAATTGGCTAGGCTGAGGATCTGACTTGCTTCCACGTACCTGGACCTATAGGTAGTGCCCACGTGGCATACTGGGGTTGGATGCCCAGAGGACGGGGGGGGGATGTAGTAAGTCAGTCGTAAGTAAGTAAGTCAGAAGTCAGAAAAGAATTCAAGGTTCCTGAATAAACTGCAGAAAGAAGAGCCTGGTGTCACGTCTTCCTTGCCAGTCGAGGTGGTCGTGACACTGTGCCATTGTATGTTGGAAGTATGTGGCCCACTTTTTTGTTTTGAGTATGCAGGGGATTACATGTTTCTGTTTGTTTTTGCCTTGTGTCTCAGAAGAGACTTTGAGCTTACTACTTTTAAACAGTGTTGAGACCATTCTAGACTATGAGGACTTTTGAAGTTGGACTGGATGCATTATGCTATAACCACAAATTTCTGGTGACTCGGAAGTGGAATATGGTGGTTTAAATAAGAAAGACCATGTAGGCTCATATATGTGAATGCTTGGTCATCAGAGCATGGCACTACTTGAGAAAGATTAGGAGGTGTGGCCTTGTTAGAAGTGTCTCACTGGGGGTGGTCCTTGGGGTTTCAGAAGCCCAAGACATTCCCAATGCCTCTTTCTCTTTCTGCTGCCTGCAGATCCAGATCTAGGACTCTGAACTACTTCTCCAGGAGTGTGATGAATTATGTCTGCCATCATCTCTTCGGCCTGTCTGCCTGGCGTTCAGACATGGCTAGTATCAAGTGCATGACCCTGATTAATTCTGTTGAAATTATCAATTATGGGCTGGAGAGATAGCTCAGAGATTAAGAGCACTGACTGCTCTTCCCAAAGTTCTGAGTTCGACTCCCAGCAACCACGTGGTGGATCACAGCCATCTGTAATGAGATCTGGTGCCTTCTTTTTCTACAAGCAGAACACTGTATACATAACAAATTAATACATCTTTAAAAAAGGGAAATCTTTCAAAGAAGAGCCACTTTCAAAGAATAACTACATGTAATGTTATGTTGCTTGTTTTGTCTAATTTGAAGTACATAATTTTTTTCTCTACTGCCATTTTGGATATTCTCCACTTTCTTTGTAGATCAAATCCCTCTTTTTTTCCATAAATCCTGCCTTATGGTCTGGTTCAGTGGTAGTGGCTTATTAGATATGTATCAAATGCTGGATTTGATTCCCAGAACTGAGAGGAAGTGAAACATGAATTCTAGTTGGCATTTAATGAAAACTCAGAGTCAGATATTAGAGAAAAAAACTGGAATATCAGATAGAGACTACAGACCACAGTCAAATCTCACCCAGCCAACTTCTCAGGTAAAAGCTATCTTCAAGAGCTGGCTGGTCGCTGTACAGAGTCCTTCAATGTCTGCCTACCCCTGCCTTAAATATCTTCTCTGCTCAGCTGTTTGTTGTTGTACTTCTGAGTTCAACTCTGCATCATAATTCTAGAATTAGGATTAAAGTTGTAAACTACTACTGTTTGGTTGTTAGGCCTTGAACTCACCAAAACACAGAAAGATCTCTGACGTTGGAGTTAAAGGCATAGGTGACCAGTGGTCAATCCCATGCTGGGATTAAAGGCATGAGTAACCACTCTCTGACCCTCATGGCTTGACTGGGTGATTCTATTCTCTGATATTCCAGGCTGATTTTACTAAATATAAAATATATCACCACAAGGAGGAGGAGGAAGAGACGGAGGAAGAACAGTCATCTACATATTAGTATTCTATTTATATTACTGAATGTCTTTCCCTTCTTCAGTCCATCCCCCTTGCTCATTTCCATCTCTAGTTCTTTTTTTAATCACCTCTAAATCATTTACTCCTGTTTGCATGTCTTCTCATCCAAGCCTGTTGATTTCCTCTGTTATCAAGGTTAATTGAACCCTCAGTTATGTCTAGAGTATCACAATAGCTTTGGAGTTCATGTTTTTTGATTCCTATCATATCTCACAATCCATTTTCTTTCTAAAATTTATTTTTTATTGCCATATACCCGAAGGTTTTCCAAGACCTGCCAGTGTTTTCAAGACAAAAGTATATATTAATTATGATGAAGAGTACAAAGTACTCATCTGTATGATAACTCCTGCCTATACCAAGTTAATTCTTAGGCCCATCTTTCTCTGCCTACCTGGCTTAGATCCCATAGCTCCAAGGCAGCATTTCTACCATGTTATGCAAATGAATGAGTGACATCAGTTGGCTTCAACATTTTATATTCAAAATTATAAAGCCTAGTTGAGTATGTTAGGTTAGCCAATTTTTCTTTTTTAAAAAAATTATTATTTGATGATTTTTACATCATGTACTCCATCAAACTTAGTTATCAGTCCTCTCAGATTCATACCCTCTCATATGATCTCCCCATTTACAAAAAAGCCCATTCATTCTGCTCATTTACTTACTGGGGCATTAATTAAACTCCCTGTGGCCAGACCCTTAAAGAAAATGAGACCTTCCTTACCCACACCCCTGCTGAGACCATCAATGCAGAAGTGAGGCACTGTATCATTTAGCTATGTTCTAGCCTTGAGCTCTTATATACAATGACATCTTTTTTTTTTTTTCTTTTTTCTTTTTTTAAGTCCACTAATGAGTGAGTACATCCCCTGTTTCTCTTTCTGGATTTGTGATACATTGCTCAGGAGGATATTCTCCAAATCCATCCATTTGCCTGCAAATTTTAGGATATCATTTTTTCTTACTGATGAGTAGTACTCCATTGTGTAGATGTACCACAGTTTGTTAATCCATTCTTCAGTTGAGGGGCATCTAGGTTGTTTTCAGATTCTTGCTATTATGAATAATGCTGCTATGAACATAGTTGAGCTAATACTTTTGGGATGCAAATGTGCATATTTAGGGCATAAGCTCAGTAGTGGTATTGCTGGATCCTTGGGGAGACTGATTCCCAGTTTTCTGAGAAACCAACATACTGCATTCCTGAGTGTTAGCCAATTTTTCTATGTATATCATAATGGGCTTACTTTATAGTATATATCTCAGACATTTACAGAAAGATAAGCTTTTGCTTTTACACTTTTGCTAGGGATTGTTATCTTGGAAAGCTTTCTGGAACTCAACATTGTGATTAAAAACATCACATCTCTGGTTTCTATGGCTCTGAGAATATTCCCGGGAATCTTTATCAGAGACAGATACGGTTATTTCCCAGACTATGAAAATGAATGACTCAGCCACTGGCTTCTCTTCTGCACTGCCTTCTTGCATTTCCCATGTCCATTGCCCTCCTTTAGACACTAAAACTTCACTTCTCCCCAAATAATTCCTAACATTTTTTTTTTTTTTTTGCTTATTTGTCCCAAACAGGGTTCTACAGAAAGTAACATATATTGAAGTTGGTGTTCATCTTTTATTATAACTTTAAATAACTGCAAAAACATTTCTGTGTGGTTTCCTTAAACAAAACTGCATATTTTTCTTCCTCCTTTCTCCCCTCTTCTTGAGTCAAGGTCTAACAATGTAGCTGTCCTTGGCCTGAGATTCCCTCTGTATGCCCGAGTATCAGGCCGGCCTTGAACTCACAGATATTCACTTGCATCTGCCTCTCAAGTCTTGAGACAAAAGGAAAATTCCTTTAAAGTCTAAACAAAGTTATATGTCCAAATGACTTGAGGCTTGCTTTATAAAGGCATGATGTCTTTTTTCAATGATTAGAATATTTTTATATTATTCCTTTATCTCTCTATGTTTCCATTTCCATTCCATGTTCATACTTTTTTTTATAATATAAAACTATATATCTTTAAATTTTTATCATTCATATGCAGTGAAAACATACATATTAAAATTACCTCTCTTCTTTGCTACACATTATTAATAAACATGTTAAAGACTGACATGTTTACATATTAAAATACCTCCAACATCTGTATTTTTAATTTGTAATTACTTTAAAAGACAAATACAAGTTACATTTTGTATTTAAATTTTTTTATCTTACCCTCCATAGCTCCCCCTTCCCTCCCTCCCTCCCTCCCCTTTTCCCATCCTCCCTAGCTTTCCCTCACCCTAAATTACATATTTGATGATTATTAAATAAAGTATTATTTAGGAGTGCATTTCTCATTGAGATTTATGGTATTCAAAAACTAGTTAAGAGATACGTATTACATATAGCTGTAAGCATTTTCAAGGCTAGCATTTACCTGGGACGGAGTGGAGCTGCTGCCACGCCCCTGGGTGTGGCTATGCAAACATGGGCCCACCCGCCTTCTTGAAGAAAGTGCTCCGGCAAGATTCTCTCTTTCTCTTCTGCTTCTCCCGCATCCCTGCTTCCCTGTTAATAAACTCTAGTGTGGTACTCCCAGTGTTGAGACTTTAATCACGCTCAGAAAACCAACAATAGCTACAATAAAGCAATTCCATGAACTATATACATAAAAAGGAAACTCTTTAAATAAGTAGAAAATTTTGTTATAGAAATTCTACTTCTTTTCTGTTTGTTTGGTTTTTGTTTTTTTAAGACAGGCTTTCATTATGTAGTCTTGGCTGTCCTGGAACTCACCATATATATATATAGACCAGGCTGGCCTTGAACTCCCAGAGATCTGCTAGCCTCTGAAGTGTTTGGATTAAAGGTGTGTATCATCACTGCCTGGCTGCTTTACCAACTTCTAAAGTTGTATGTGATGAATTATTGTCTATTGTAAGTTCCTTTTTTTTAGGCCACCTAGCTTTTGATTGTTTGAGTCTTTCCTTCCTCTTTGTTGAGTAGAAGAGTTAGAATCTATCCAGCAACTGGTCACAGCATTTGTTGCCCAGGTATGGAATCATTCATTTTCTCATTTTTGAGGCTGTGTGCCAAAGGCTTTAACCAAACCTATCAGGTTGCTATTAATAAAATCCATTCTTTATTTACTCTGAACTTCCTCATCAAAGCAGGCTCAGAAAGGCTTTAGAAAGTTAAAATATTGTTGACCTCTTAATCTTTTTCAATAAAATATATTTTTATAAACATCTTAACATCTTATGTATTTTTGACATGCTTTTGTCAAAACTTGAGTCACAAAGTTCATTTGCTTCATTGTAGGACAAACGAGTCAGCAGCACACACCACCCTTCTCTTGTGAAACTGCAGGGAGAATCCTTATTTGGATTAGGGCAGAAAGGAATCATCCAAGAGTGAAGGAGACGGCCAATGAGAGATCATGAATGCTGACATTGCTTTGACGTCATCAATAGACAAGCTCTTATTGTCTCATTGCTGAGATCTCTCTCGGAGTTAGAGCTCAGAGAACTAGGTGCCGTAGAGGCACGTGTGTCAGCATGTTCATTTGCACTGGAGAAAGAAGCTGGGGTTTTTCTAACAGAAGGTGCCAGCCACAGTAACACAACTCTCAGAATACTTTCCATGCAGCAGTTGCCAAAGGGGCGTGTCCTGGGGTGGAGTTACACAAGCAGGTTCTGAGCAAGCTAGGGCTTTTCCTTTCAGATTTCCACTTCCTGAAACTAAAGCTATTGAGAAGAAACGTTGTGATTCCAGAAAGGTTGTACCGGAATTAAGGCTTTTCAGAGTCACATTGCTGGTCTCAAGTGTCTCTCTTCTTCTCTGGAATAAAAGTGAGTACCAGACTTGAAATGAAAACTTGCAGGAGATGAGGGTGCAGATGCAGGGTGGAAGGGGCAGTTTTTCCTCAAGAGGTGACTGCAGTAGACTCAGATGGTTCCACCTCCACGACACAAGGGCATTTAAATAGCTCTGGAGCTCTTAGAAACGTTTGTACTTCTAGAAGTACCTTAGTAGGGACCAGAAAGAGAGAGCAGAGGAAAGCTTACCCTAAATATAGTGAGCTTCAGTTGTTGTGAGTGGTGGGATTGAGAAGAATTCTTTTAAAAACATAAGGATTAATAGCAATGTACTTGGTCACAGATCTTGCCAGACCTGCTAGTGAACAACTAACTTTATTTCTCAGTAAATCGGTGTTTGATGAAAGCATTAGAGCACTGCTCAGGATTACTTATTTGAAACTGGGTTTGAAGCACATAAGGAAGCCATCCTGGCTTCTTGTATGATGGAGACAGTAATTTTGCCAGTACACAGTTGAAGGAAAATAACTCTGCACTCTTAGAAAGAAGTGATAGGAACTATGGGTATGGACAAGATTTTCTTAAAAAGAAAGCCCGATAAGAATTAAATTCCTTTGTGTGTCTGGGTATACTAGTCCATTCATTCAGAAATTTTAACATTGAAGGTAGAACTCTAGACTGGAAAGTTCCAAATTTGAACCCTTGAGGTTGTCATGATTTATGCTGCATGCCAGCACAAAGGCAGGAGCAGATGAGAGAATTTTATGTCACAACATAATGGCATACCCATTCTGATACTCGCTTCTTGGCATTTGGCAAAAAAACAAACAAACAAAAAAAAAACAACAAAAAAAACCTGTGTGTTTCTAATACTTATAAAATAGACAATATTAACTTTTGCCTGGCTGAGACCTCAGAGCTAAAAATATTTTAAAATTTCCTATGTGTATCCATTGCTCCTGCTCAAGTCTGCACATGACTTCAGGTGTCTTTCTTTCTCCACAATGTTATGGAAGGATTGAGAGCCTTAGTGTCAGTACATAGACCCTGCACACCTGAGTCACACTTTCCCGGAAGTACACGACACCTACTACTGACTTTAGATGATGCCTGCCTCCCTTACCATTGAGGTATTAGATTACATTCTTAGTTTAACAGGCATTAAAAGCGTAACCAGTTCTGGAGATGTGGCTCTGTTCGAAAAGGTGCTGTTGGCATGCCTGAAGACCCTAGGTTCTGTCCCTGGGACCTGTATGGTGGACAGGCAGACAGACACAGTTTTCACAAGTTGTCCTCTGACCTCCATATGGGCTGTGAAAGGCCGTGGCAGCAGAAACAATGCTGCACACTGAGTGTCCCTGAATTGAAGTACTTGTTGTATTCTGGAGTTAGGATTTTTTGTTTTGTTTTTTGAGTTAGAGTTTTTCTTTATAGCACTGGTTGTCCTGGAACTAGGTCTGTATGTAGACTAGGCTGGTCTCACACTCAGAGATCCTTTTTACTCTGCCTCCCAAGTTCTGAGATTAAAGGTGTGCATCATGACCACCCAGCTGAAGTTTGGATTTTTTAAAAAAAACATTTGCATGTAAAGAATAAGATTTTTGGCAAAGATGGCTAAGTAACAAAATCTACTTATATTTCTTTTATATATACTTATAGCATGAAGGTAATTTTGTATTTTTTATTTATATATTTACTACACCTGCATTTTGGCTATGGCCTATCATATGAGGTGTCAGACAAAGAATTTTGCACTTGTGACATTACATCAGAGTTCCAAAAAAAAAGTAGAATTCTGGATCTTTTGGGTTTGCAGATTCTGAAGTTAGGAACCTTTGACTTACAGTTGACTTTTCTTGTGCTGGTTGTTTCCGTGGTTATCTCTTCATGGTTTTCACTGAAGTCTACTTAGCACTAGTAAGGAGGGAGGACTATACACTTTACCTGCTATATGTGCCAATAGCATCCTTGCCAGACTCTTTGTCCTTATAGACTGCATTCATTTATGGCTGTTAATATTGAGTATTTAATTGATATTTATTGCACACCAGAATATGCATTTGGTTCACCCAAGAATCCCAGCTTAGTATCTTCCCTAACCCCGGATTGTCTGTTTACTCTGGTGCATCCCCCTGGTACATAAGCAATACATCTGTTGAACTGGAAGAAACCCCTGTCAGTTCATCATTGTCTTCCTTTTATATAAAGGAAGCAGAGCCTGTATTTAAAGTTCAGACACCGAAGGTTGTCCTTTCCGGAGATAACCATATTATTACTCAGAAGTTTTCTCCTGTGCGTCATGTTCTCCAATAATAATCAAGAAATAAAACACTGTAAGCAAATACTGATTAATCAGTTTTGATGATTGTTTCTTTATTATTATTATTGTTTATTATGTATAAAGTATAC
Source organism: Sigmodon hispidus (assembly GCA_004025045.1). Lineage (NCBI taxonomy): Eukaryota > Metazoa > Chordata > Mammalia > Rodentia > Cricetidae > Sigmodon > Sigmodon hispidus. The sequence continues at coordinate 208,370 of PVIH01001330.1, forward strand.
ATAAGAGGGCACCAGATCTCATAATAGATGGTTGTGAGCCACCATGTGGTTGCTGGGAATTGAACTCCGGACCTCTGGAAGAACAGCCAGTGCTCTTAACCTCTGAGCCATCCCTCCAGCCCCTTGATGGCTGTTTCTATGAGTTGCAGGTGGCTTTAATAATTCCTCTATGCCCAGATTTTCTATTCTTTCTTCCTCTCTGATCAGCAAGAGAGACAAGCATTAGGATGTAGGGCTATGGGGTCAGGAGCTTGTCAGCGCCTCTCACCAGAAAATCCCTTGGCACATCCATTCTGTGCTATATTGGTGACAGTTTCTGTCTACAGATGAGAGTGGGCACCTCATACTTGTAGCCCTCTGAGAAAATTTCTCTCAGTATATTTCCACTCAATAAAATGAACTCTCGTTGTTGTGTTATTCCCAAGCAGATGTTCTCAATACCAACTTCATGCACCCATGGAAGACAGAGTAGAATTCATGTTTCTTATTTTGTCACTCTCCACTGGTCAATGGTATGACTCAATGTCCCCAAGCAGAACAAAGTAGCACAGATTTCATTGCATTAATCATGATAATATGTTCTTAAAACTGTTTGTTGCTTCTTTCTGGAAGTTACCACTAAATATTTTTGAACCACAGCTAAATGTTTAATTTGGATAGAAAAAAAGTCAAACTGTAAATAAGAAGGTTGTTGTGATCATTGCAAGTAGAAGGCATCATTCATTGAGAAATATGTGTTGTATGTGTCCTATGGGTTGGACTTTCTACTACATACTACACACACTTCATCTTGTTCAATACTCGATGCAGTTTTATAAATAAGGTACTCTTCTTAGAAGTGCTTGCTCATGAAAGGGAAGCGATTGCTTCACTTTCCTCCTCACTGGCTGCTAGCACCACTCCATTCCTCTTCCTCATGTTGCATACTCCATCTCTAAGCCCAGTCATCGGCCAGAACGTTGTCAGTTGTCTGCATCTGCTTTGACAGTGCTGGCATTCTCTCCAGGCCAGACATTTCCCAGGATCCTCTCTCCAGGCCAGACATTTCCCAGGATCCACGGCTTCTTTCTCCTTTACCACTGGTCCTGGCTTTATTCACTCATGGGCATCCCACCACCAGCAGCCATGCAGGAACTGTACTAAGATGTAAAAGGGGAAAGGTTTTGATAAAGGCTGGCTGATGGTTGACTCTTCAGTTACCTGTTTGTGATTAGAGCTGAGGGCAGAGCAGAGTGGTGTGTGTGTCTGTGTGTGTGACATTTTTTTAAAAAAATCTGAAAGGAAAATAGATGTTGGTACATGCCAAATTCATTCCTGAGTTTCTAGGATACACAGGAGAGGAAACAACAACCAAATGTCAGGCATGGTTTCCAAATACACCTACACATTTTAACTGAGAAGCCAAGGTCAGACTGCCTGGTTACCCACAATCAAGGAGCATTACATCAAACTTTAAAAACTTTACTTTATAAAACCCCACTATAATTACTATAGCAATACAGAGAAATGAGGATATTAAATATTTGTGATTTTTACTTCTTAAAGGAACCATAATTAATTTTAGTCCATACTTTTTATGATGGCACTTTTTGCACTCATACAAACAGGTTTTAAATTTTGTTAAATTTATTTTACCGAGATGTTTATAAATGTTTGCCTACACATATGTATGTGTGCCACATGCGTTCCTGCTGCTGGTGGATGTCACAAGAGGACATTGGGTCCCTGTAACTGGAGTTATGGATGGTTATAAGCTGTCGTCTGGGTATTGGGAAGTGAACAGGAGTCCTCTGAAAGAACAGCAAGTGTTCCTCACCACCTAGCAATCTCTCCAGCCCAATAATACTATGTTTTAAAAAGTTTATTGCCTTAAAAAAACAAAGATAATTATGCCTTTTATGACTTAGCCTTTCTCAGAAATCTGGGAGCATTCAGTGTGTTCTCTTACCAGGCAGCTACAGCATATGAAAACAGAAGTCGGAGCTAAAGATAAGGGGAGTGGGAAGCTTAACTATTATGTAACACCCTGCAAAAATTTCACAGTGTCTCAACACAGCTATTTCCTAATAACAGTAGATAAGAAATAGCCTTTCTGGATGGAAGTTGCACATTCATGAAGTAAAATTTGCATGAGCAGCAGAACTGGCATCTACTCCTTAGAACAAGGAGCAGCCACTGCCACCAGCAGCAAACATGGGGTCTTTGACTGAGGCCTCTACATGTTAAGAGTGTCATGCTTGGGGTTGGAGAGATGGCTCAGTGGTTAAGAGTACTAACTGCTCTTCTGGAGGACCTGAATTTGGTCCCCAGTACTCACATAGTGGCTCAGAGCCATCCATCTGTTCCAGGGATTCTTACACATTCTGATGCACATACAAATATGAAGACAAATAGTCATATATAGATAAAATAAATACCAAAGAAAATATACCTCTAAAGTTCAAGAGAAAGAGGTTTAGATGGGAGATGGGAATCAGAAGTTTCAGAAAACTCACTGTGTTTAAAATATGTAGTTATAGGGCAGGTATGGTGGCATATGCCTGTGATTCTAACACTTGTGAGGCATGGGCAGAAGGATCTCTGTGAGTTTGAAGCCAGCCTGATCTACATAGTGAGTTCCAGTTCATCCAGAACTACATGGAGAAACCTACATAAGACCCACATAGTCTACAGTGTGTCCTCTTAGCCACTTTAAGTACACAGATTGATGTCCTTAAACAATACATCATCTCTCAGAACCCCTTATAGCTTCAGCCCTCATCCCACTTATGCTAACTTCTCATTTTCCTCCCTGATCTCATGACTATCACTGTCCTACCTCTCAAGGAATATGACTCTTCAAAATACCTCAAAGCAGTAGACTTAAACAGCCTTGGTCCTTCTGTGGTTTGTGTCTTTCATTCTCTACGAGACATCTAAGTTTATCCACTCTGTAGCATGTGCCCTTCCTTTATATGCTTGCTGTATGTGTGCACTTACAAAATTTGTCTGTTGATGATCAGTGGATGCACAGGTTGATTCCACATTTTGGCTATTGAAAATACTATTGATGTGAACATGATAATACAGCTCTCCCTTTGAGACACTATTTTCAGTTCCTTGGGTATGTAGATTCAGAAGTGGGACGATTTGACCAAATGGAATTTTTAAAAAATTTTCTTAAGGAAATAAGGGTTATAACTTCTCTGCTTCCTTCCAACATTTGTGATTTTCTTTTCATAGTGAATATCTTAATGGATGGGAGATACTCCTGTGGTTTGAGTTTGGATTCCTGTAACAGTTAATGACAATGTGGACCATTTTGTGTTCTTGTTGATCATTTATGTATCTTCTGTGTCTATTTAAAGACTTATCCAGTATTTTAAAATTAGGTCGTTCCTTGTGTGTTATTGAATAATAGATGCTTTTCATGTATTATGGATATTAGTTCCTCAGCAGGAATATGATTTATAACCAACTTTCCCATCTTGCAAATCTTCATTCTGCTGATAGTATCTTGTGGTGCACAGATGGTTTTAATTTTGAATTTGTTTTTTTCTTCTATTGCTTGTGATTTTGATCCTTGCAATTATTTCCAAGTCCAAGATCATGAAGCTCAACTCTTAAGTTTTCTCCTAAGAGTTCTAAAATTTTAGCTTTTCCATTTGAACCTTTGTGTCATTTTGAGATAATTTTTGCATAAGGTAAAGATCTGACTTCATTCTTATGCTGTGTGGACATCCAGTTTGCTCAGCTTCATTTATAGAAAAAGAATTGTACTTTTCTCACTGAATGCATCACTCTTGCTGAAATCATTTAGCCACAAATATGATGGTCTGTTCTGCACTCTCTCATTGCTCTGAACAGATGTATATTATGATTTTTGATTGTTATAGCTTTGTGTTAAATTTTATTTATTTTATTACTTTATATGTATAAATGTTTTGCTTACATGCGTGACTGTGCACCAAGTGCATGCAGGTGCCCTAGGAGGCCAGAAAAAAAAAACTTCTGGAACTGGAGTTACAGATTTATTTCATAAATTCTGCTTGGAGTCAGATATTGAGGGAAAGCTGAAAGATCAGAGAGACAGAGAAACAAGCCACAGCCACTTCTCACCAATCCAACTCCTCAGGAATCCTCAGACTGCTGCTTCTGACTGAGTCCTCAGCAGAAGGGGAATCACTCAAGTCCTCCTCCTCCTCCTGCCTTATCTCTCTTTCTCTGCCCAGCTATCTCACTTCCTGTTTACCATTCTTAGTGCTAGGATTAAAGGTGTATGCTAAAACCACATGGCTCTGTTTGGCCTTGAACTCACAGGCCTTTGGCTCCTGAGTGCTGACATTAAAGGTGTGAGTCACCATTCCCTGACCTCTTCCGGCTAATTCTGTGGATGGTTCTGGTCTCTGATTTTCAGCCAAATTTTATTAGATATACAATATATCACCACATATCCCCTTTTGTGCCAAAAATAAAAAAGGTTATAACTAATATAAGAAAAACTATATATAATAAGTACAATAGCTATATGCAATATATACAAACAATAACTACATCAGTAATACTTCATTATTTATCCTGTTTTAGTAAGTTCAAAGGATTGTATCTAATTCATTTTCTGTTTAACTTGTATTACCAACTGAAAACTGTCTTTTGATGTCTCTCAAAAGTATGCACTTTTCACCTCTTAGTGAGTTTCTTTTTTGAATCTGTAACTCTGAGATAAAAAATATTAACTGAGTAAATAGGAAGTACAAGCAAGCAACTTCTAAAAAATGTGAAATCCTAATTGACCCATCAGATCTGTTGACAAGACAATTCAGATGAGGGTAAAGTGAGGCAATGACCTAGTGTGGCAGTAGCCTGAGGAGGGGGGTCCAGGGAAAACCACAAACCCCCGGGACAGGGACCCCTATTGTCGGACAAACTCACAGAAGGGATTGTAGAGAAGAAACATGTGGCAGGAACTCCCTAAAAGGCAGAGCTGGTTGGAGGCTAACTCCAAGAGGAAAACCTCGACAGCAGATAGTTCTCGGGCCACATGCAGCTCTGGCCTGTGACATTTTGAGCAATTCATGCCCCAAAAGTTGGGTATCTGATATTGCACAAATTCTACTTGTTCTTATAATAAAAACATGAAGCCAGATAGTGGGGAAAAGCTGAAAGATCAGAGAGACAGAGGAACAAGCCACAGCCATTTCTCACCTAGACACTTCTCAGGAATCCTTAGAATCAATGCCTCTGAGTCCTCAGCCTAAGGGGTAGGGGGTCTCAGGAGAATCACTCAGCTATCTTTCTTAGCCCAGCTATCTCACTTCCTGTTTTAACTTTTCTAGCACGAGGATTAAAAGTGAATGCCACCACCGCATTCCAGAAGTTCTGAGTTCAATTCCTAGCAGAGACATGGTGGCTCACAACCATCTGTAATGAATGCCCTCTTCCAAATAAATATAATAAATAAGTCTTTTTAAAAAAAGGAGGGTGGTGGCTGGAGAGATGGTTCAGTGGTTAGGAGCATTGGCTGTTCTTCTGGAGGACCTGAGTTCGATTCCCAGAACCCAAATGGGAGCTCACCACTGTCTGTAGCTCCTATTCCAGGGGAATAGGAGCTCACAAACATATCCATGCAGGCAAAACACCAATGTATATAAAATACAAATAAATAAATCATATTTAAAAAAAAACTAGGTCTGAGAGTGTGGCTTTTGTAGCAGAGCATGATGCTAAGATTCAATCCTCAGTGCCACCAAATAAATAATTAAATTAAAAAATAGTAGAGATTGATGAAGCTAGAGGTCATTTCGGAAAGCCTGAATATCTCATTGAAGGTAACACAGTGATTAGTGGGAAGGCTCAGAGACAAGTGTCTTCGATCAGAACCCACAGCTTTTTATTACTTAGGGTTTCTCTGTGCACTCTATGACGAGACAACTGTCAGTGAATCTAACACAAATAGTGTGCCGAGTAACAGTGTCTCCTCCATTACAGGCCATGATAAGATTTACAGAAAAACTGATTAAGGCAGAGAGAAGAGAATCCATCCATTTATCTACTCACAGCTCTGCATTGACCTTTTCCAGTGCTGGTCACAGTATTAGACATGGAGATACAAAAGAGAACCCATGAGATGCTGCTGTACCAGCAGGAGACACTGTCTACTGGGAGGCAGTAAAGATAATTAACTTCTCCTAGAAGTTGGTGTCAAACCCTGTAGCAGAGTTGGGAACGAAGCATAGAAAGCAAATGGATAGGGATAAGGCGAATATGAACAAGTTACAGTGCTATGTATGTAAGAAATTCCATGCTAAAACCCGTTTATTTATACTGCTACTACTACTGATGATGATGTTATAATATAAAACAAATATCAAGGACACATTTTCAGGGTAATACAACAGTCAAGTTCATTATGGCAGAAGCTACATAAATGGCAGGTCATGCTAAACCAGCAGACTGGGGTTAAGGAATTTGGAATTCATTCTCCAGGCAACATAAGCTGCTTTTAAGGAACATGGCAACACTTTCTTCTTTTCAAGAAGCTATGCAACAAGATGTGTGTGAAGGATGTGTTATAAGAGCTGGGAGAAATGGACAGGAAGACCAGGATGTGAGTTAATGGTCCAAACTGGAGCTAAACAGAGCCTAGCACAGGAGACAATGAAGAGGGCTGGAAAAGCAAAGCCACGTTTATGACACACAGTTGGCCAACTTCATCAGCTGTGAGATGTGTCAAGGTCAATGAGAGGGAAAAGAAGAGAAACCAAAACCTTGGAGCAGGTACGTGGATGGAAGCACCCTGGATTCTCAGCATGTGGAAGATCCCTGGAGCATTTGATAAGTATATAAGGTTCTTTACCTTGTTGATGTTTCCTTTACATACTTAGCCATTCTGAAATATTCATTTAATACACACATACACATACATACACACACACACACACACACAGGTAGCTTAAGCATGCCTTGCAACTCTATCCACAGATCTGGTAGCAAACTCTGTCTCCATGACAGCATAGCTTTTGTCACCACCACACTGAAGTGCTTTAGAGTTTTGAGACAATTGATCAGGAAGTTGTTTTCCAAGATGAATATTTTGGACAGATTAGTACATTGTTACTAAAATGAAACTTTTTAAAAAAGATTATTGATCAGATTAACAATATACATAGCTATTTTAATGCCCCATAGAATTTTCTCTAGGTTGTCACCTGTTTGTAAATCACACGAGTCATTTTTGCTGTTAAGAGAGCCCCACTTGCTTTCATTAATAAGTAAAATAAACAGGAAATTCAAGTGCATCACTGTTCTTGTGTTCCACCAGAAGAGGGCAGCAGTGATACTCCAAGAAGACTGGATTGAGCCTGTTCTGAAAATGGCTTTAGAACGGGTAGACCAAGGGTAATGAATAGGGAGGGAGAGCACAAATAGTGGGCACAGCATCCTAGTTAGTATTACAAAGTAACTCATTTTCAATCCCAGAAACACATTCACTAGAATTTCAGAAAATGTTATGAAATACCGTGGTGTGACGAGGTAACATTTGTGGAGATTTCTGTTAATACCGATGAGGATTGGTACTAAGACGTATTCTGAAAATCTTGCACTCCTTTGTGGGAAAACTTTAGGGGATGATTTAAAGTTAAGCCTTTTGTGTCGTGTTGGGCCTACAGAGGAAAAAACTATGATAGGTGAAAACTTAACAAAAAGCATCATATTTTCTTGGAACATTGCAAATATCCTTGAAATTAAAAAGTGTTTCCAACTTTTCAACAGTAAGAAGTGCATAGAAGTAAGAAATGTTAGGTGTCTAACAGTGGCTTCCCAGGTGGAACCCACACAGGTTTTGTAAACACTGAACAACAATGAAGTTTTGTTTGTTTTAAAGAAAGACTAGAAATGAATACTAATATTAAGAAATACTAGCATTAGGTCCACAGAAGGAAACAAGACAGATTATTCTTAGATGTCTTAGAGTATTAAAATATTGTGAGGGGAAAAAAAAGATACTTAATGAATCTGAATAGTTTGCTAGTTATAACTGAATTAAAGAAAGAAAGGGTACCAGTCTACTAAAGGCCTCCAAACCAGAGTTGATATGGAAGGGAAGTGGAATTGGAAATAATGACTCAAGGGGAAATTATTTTAGGTCAGTTTTGAGGGGGGAGGGCTAGCTAGACTCCCAATCCCCCCTTCCAACTCCTGAGTAACTAAGATTACAGTTGGTACAGTACAGTCCCCCCTCCATTGATTTTAAGACCCATTTATACTGTTTTGTTTTGCTTTGTTTCTTTTAACTATAAAGAAAATGGATAAGGTAAAATGTACAGATTCCTGATAATCAGGAAGTATTGATAAATTGTTGCAACAGTTTGGCCAACTTACTGAACTTGGGGTTAAAAAAACACCCCAAGCTTCCCTGACCGGCTGTATGATTCATCTCCAAGTCAGCCAACAGCTAAGTATCTGGAAAATCTATTCTCAGGTCTTGCATCTCAAAGCCCTGATCCCAAGCCTCCCCTAAGGTCTCCTGTTCCCTTGTCTACAGACATCTCCTTCTTCCCCAATTCCCAGGCTGCCGAGTCTGGCTACATTTTGTTGGCGGTGAGGATTGCTTGGGTTTCTACAAGCTCCTTCAAAGTTTGTTCTGACCCTTCAGTTTCTATCACATCACTTCCTGGGCTAGGGTTTAAGAGTGAGAATTTGGAGTTAAATCTGAGCCAGTCTCCAGCTGGCTCTGATTAGAGTTGAGCTTCTCCATCACACACCTTGGTTCTTTCATTCTCCTTTCTCTGTCTCCATTTCAACCCCAACTCTAGCTTTACTCACTTGGGCTTCCTAATGCCCAGCTTTCCCTCTCTGCGGTTTAGGGGACCTGCTTCTCCAGGAAGAACTCTTAGATTGCCTGTAAATTATCAGCCATTAGTAGATCCTGCCTTCTGCCTTTTCTGCTTTGTACCAGCACCTACTCCACTTTTCTTAAGACAACCTCCTCTACCTTTCTTTCGATTATTCTCGTTGTTCAAATGCCCTTTTCTACTTTGACTTTATTTTTGCTTCTGACATCTTTTCCTTAGCTATTGGCGAGATATTGGCCCACGGGATAATTCTTATGAAAGATTCATTTCTCTTGAGACTTTTGGCTCCCTCCCTCCCTCCTCCTCCTCCTCCTCCTCTTAACAGAAGTGCTTTTAGAAATAGTGTATACGTATGTATACTTATCCTTTTTACTTCTTTGACCTCACCCATCAGCCTCTTCCAGACTGCCCTTTCAGGAAAATAGCTGCTCATTAGTTAGATCAACAAGAGCTTTAGATGCCTGGGCCTCTGCCTCTCCCTGAACTTTCTATAGAGTTTATGCTATGCACAGCATCCTGTCTCCTGCACTTTGAGTGCTCTAGTGGTGTCTAGTTTCTAGGTCTTTCTTTTTTTTTTTCCCCTAGTCTACTTTCCTACCTACTGTCTGGCCTCTGAGGAGGCCCATCTTCTCAAAATCTGGCTCTCTTTCATATTTTATCCTCCCTCTGCTCTTAGGACCTTATATATGCTATGCAAATGCTCATCCTCTGAGCTCCATCCCCCAGCAGTTCACAGTTTATCTTTGCCTGCACTGAAGACTCAGGTGTCTTCCCTATGTGGATGATTCCCAAATATCTCTAGTTTGAATCTTTTATGAATTTACTTCACATTTCCCACTTTCTATGAAACACTCCATCAATCTTCAGGTTGCTGAAGGAACTTCCAGCAAAGCAAGCCTGAACTCAGGACATTGGGTATGGTCTGTAGAATCTTGCACCTCTGTCCTTATTGCAGCCCTACCCCAACACCCTCAGCCTGGTGTGCACCACTCTACACTGCCACCCTGCTCCTCAGGTCCAGCCCATCACTGGTCTTCTGAACAAAGCCTCATGTAATGAAATTTCTCCTTCCTCAGACAGACATTCAACCACTTGTGATCACAGAAGTCTTGATACACATCTGTGAACCATGAACCTTAAAGTTCTAATGTTTTTTTTTTCATCCTTGATCCTGGCAAATAGCAAGTACTCAGAAAATTTTTATTAATTTATATTGGTGGAAGAAAGTTGCCATAGACTTTAATTTTTAAGAACTTGTGTTCCTACTGGGCAATGCTAATACACGTTTTTAATCTCAGCACTCAGGAGGCAGAGACAGATGGATCTCTGTGAGTTCAAGGCCAGCCTGATCTCCAGATTGAGTTCCTGGACAGGCAGAGGTAGCTACACAGAGAAACCCTGTCTCAAAAAGAAAAGAATTGAATTGGTGTTCTGGAAGAGCACAGACTTGGTAGCAGGCAGGCTACAGGGTGGAAGATATAGAAAAGACTTTTTCAAAGTACCTTATGTCATTAAAATTGACACTTTGTTTTTGTCTCTGTCTTAGTTTGGTTTCTGTTGCTATGACAAACACAAGAATCAAAAGCAACTTGGGGAGAAAAGGGTTTGTTTGGCTTATACATCAGGGTCACAGTCCATCATAAAGGGATGTCAAGGCAGGAACTCAAGGTTTAGTTCCTGGAGGCAGGAGCTGAATTGGAGACCATGGGAAAACATTGCTTACTGGCTTGCTCAGTTTGTTTTCTTATAGTACTGAGGACCATCTGCCCAGAGGGGACGCTACTCCTAGTGAAGCAGGCCCTCCCACATCAATCAATAATCAAGCCATCCCTCCTCACATCCCATTTTCATGTTTGCTATGCTCTTCCCTGCTGCTGAGATTGCTCCAAGCCTGCCTACCAGCAACAACAGTCCTTTGGTTACTATTTCTGGTTGAGTAGAGATGGACAGAGAATAACTGGAAGTTGTTGAATCCACGAATTGGCTGAGATTTTATGTCTGAGTTAAGGATGCTGTGACTCAATCCCTGTTGTTAGGGGTGATTGTTAAGAGTCAGGGAAGGGTCATGCATATAGAATCAGAAGCATGGTTAGAGAGGGATGCCCAGAAATGCCTGCTGACTTCACCTCTGCTCCCTTATCAATTAGCATGGTGCCTGGCACATAACAGGCCCTGTGTAACAGGGAAATACAGGAACAGGCCCTGTGAAACACATGGAAATACAGGCACCTTCTCTAACAGCTTCCTTTCCCTGTTTTTAAACACCACCCCCGACAAAGATGGTTTTCTGTTTTTTGTTGTTTTTTTTGTAAGAGATTTGTTTATGTTGTCCAGCAAACCCGTTTGTGTCAAAGCTAATCAGATGCATCTAGTTCCTACAATCAAATTAAACCTGAGACCGTCTTAATTATGGCCTTGTCCAAACCCAGCCAAATTTCGGTAATTGAGAATAACACTACTTTATAGATTTATTGTAAGTACCAAATCAGATACTGCTTGTAAATTTTTAGTCCATTGCTAAAAGCTGAATGGCCAGTACTGAGGGCGGGGGAGTGTTATGTAAGTTGTTAGTGCTTTTGTAATGTAAACATTAGTGCAAAGAAGATTTGTTAGTCAAAATAAAAGGTAAATCAGTTGTTCTAAGTGTAAGAATATGGCTTTGAAACTCATGTTTAAGGCTTCCTCACTATTCCCATTGTAATGTAACTCCCTAAACCGTAAGGAATAAAAGGGACACAATACATGTTGAACAAGGCAGCAGATCCAAGGCAAACACTCATTAATCATGACTATCAATCAATCTGTCCATAAATAACTTTCCAAATAAAGAAGCCATGTGTAAACTCTTAGGTTCTATCTTCTAAAGACCTTAAAAGGAAATTGGGAATGGTGTGACCTGTAGATGGCGAACTTGGATAACAGAAACACCAAGCAGTAACTGCCTGGCCAAAGAAAGCTGCTATTTGTTTTTAAAAAACAAACAAAAAGCCTTGGTACACTAATAAAGGTTGATTGTGGTTTTATGACAAAAGGATTCCTTAGGGTGGGAGGAACCCTTTTCTGGAAGGACTGTTTCTGGGGGAGTGATTTTATTCTGGGATGCACTGGTGAGAGACTGGTAGGAAGGTTTGGTTTGAGATGAGAGTCCATACTGGCTGTAGTGTCTGAGGCTACAGAAAGGTGCAGAGACCATACACAGCTTTCCCAGCAGCCCCTGAATGCTGCCTTTCCAATATGGACACATTAGTACTCAATAACCCAAATCCACACTGTGGCTACAGTGTCTATACCTTGTTATCTAGATAACTAATCTTGCACTCCAGTGCTAGCTTGTGGCCACAGTTGAGTGTCTGTTGTTTCTACTCCCCATGGTAACTCTATAGAGACCAATTATCATTCTTTATTGACAACGTTTTGCTGGCTGACAGAGATTTCCCAAGTGACACATTGGGCATTTGGAGCTCCTAAGGGACCTCTTTAATATTTTCAGATAATCTATTTGTCCTACTTTGAGACACATTTTTCTGTCTTAAAATTTTTACCATGGAGTAAGGTGAAATTTTTACCATCCTGGGCCACAAAGACAATATCTGTGAGTTTGTGGGGGACAATCAGTGTGACTTTCTAAGCTGTGCATGTTCATGCAGTAGCCTGAGAGGTTTTTGTTGGTCTTTTCAGCTGTGAAAGCCTAGCAACTCCCCCAACATGATAGATGGGTGACCTTTTACTGCATTACGAATCAGGGTCACTGTTTCCAAAGAGCCTCTTGGCGTGTGGGTCAGGTGAGGGGACATCTCTAGGCTTCCATGGCTCTCTGCCCTGCCATTTATCACAGGGCTGTAATTATGACCTCCATACACTGGGCTCCCCATCAATGAATGCAATCAGGGCCACAATCTATTCACTCTTTGCTTATGTCTGGCTGTACACTGGACAATGCTCTGTGGAAGATTAAATCCTAGTGCTTGGAGATGGTGATAAGACAGTGGGCAAGGTCGAGATCAATTCAGAAGAGGAAATAGAAGCCACTGTTTATGGAGCAATGTAGTCAATATTGTTCCTAAGGAATAGAAAAAAGCTGTCTGTGGTGGCTAAAGTCTTTAATCTCAGCACTTCGAAGGCAGAAACAGGTGGATCTTTGAGTTCAACTCAGTATGGTCTTCAGAGCAAATTCCAGGACAGTCAGAGCTACATGGAGAAACACTGCCCCCAAAAATAAAAAAATAAAACAACAACAAAAGGGAGTATTTAATCTAATCCACTTATTGTTATGCTCTCAAGAAGCTAGTGTATTTTGCAACTGAATTTTGGTGACTATTTCGCAGGAAAAGCTTGTCTCCCGAGACCTTTGTGTTTCCTTGCTTTTGTCTTTTTCTAAATCCATAAGTTTCATGTCTTCAAAGCAGAATCCTTAGCTGTCAGTATGAGGCAATTTTGGTTTGCAGATAGCTTTTAAATCATGAGGTAGCAGCTCACATGTGATATAGTAAACTACAAACTAACAAAAAAAAACTTGGAAATGATGTTAGGTCAGAATGGATTTGGGGGATGGGAGAGATACCTCAGGAAGTAAGAGCATCTTACAGGTCTTACAGAGGACTCAGCATCCATTATCAGCATCCACTCTAGGCGGCTCACAATGACCTGTAACTTCAGCTCCAGAAGACTTGATGTCTATGGCTTCTCTAGGCACCTACACCCTTGTGAATATACTCTGACACACACATACATACACAAATTAAACTAAAATAGATATTTTAAAATATCTATTGGATTTGAAAATACCATCAGCGAAAGGCAGATCTGGGAAGGGGTGGTTGAAGGGAATGATAAGAATCATATGATTGATGGTCCAAAAAGAAGCAGTGTCCATGTCTCCCCCATGTAGTGCCCCTGGAATGGACAGTGGAACATCTAGCATGAAATAACAGCAATGTTCAAGGACACATGCACCAATAGAAAACAAGACTGCTGTGTCTGCCTATAGCAAACACTCAATAAAGACTAAAGAGACAAGCAGTTGTGTGTCATAAGTAATCAGTCATATGTCAGTTTGTTTGAGATGTATACACACTCTTGGATGTTATCTCTAGCAATAATTTACTGTAGGCTACTTAAAGACGAGGAATAAGATGTTTGATAACAGTTCTGTGAATACTACCCATGTGCTACTATGGACTAACCTACAGAGTTAAGTACCAGGATGTCCCACATAGAGCAACAGACATTGGGGAGAGAGGAAGATGGGACTCATGCATGAAAGTACACAACACTACGTGAGCAGGAAAGAGTAAGCTCTGGCAATGGTTCACAGCTTTGCAATTGATCACAAAGCTGGATTTATAATCTACTAAATAGCAAAGCATAGAGTGGGAGTTTCACTCAGTGGTAAAACGTTTGTCTGACAAACACAAGGCCCTGAGTTGAGACCCTGTTACCCCCAACCCCAACCCCAAGGAAAACTCTGCCAAATTTAATGCTGTTACTCAGAACAGAAGCGTCGATGAATACTACCTTAAGCCTTCCCGTCATCTGTGCTTCCGTCTTATTCCTCAGCTTCTTTATCCTATCATCAAAACCTGGGGATTTGTTTGTATGAATCAGAACCATGGGTATTTTTCTTTTGGGACAAATATGTAATTAAGTTAATGAATCAGAAATCCTGTGGCTGGGAAAGCCTCCCACTTGTTGCTCACTGAAAGCTGTAGGAAAACTTTTATGCCATATCGATTTTTAAGTACATTCACCAGCAAATCAGTCTAAGATCTTTCCTTACCACAAAGCCATCCCCAGGATGCTGTTTGTGAGCAGAAGTGTTATAATATTGGGTGCCCTGGGAATCAGCCAATATCTAAGAAACTACTTTGTGCCTTTAGTACTCTTAAATTTGGCTTTGTAATGTGATGGTGTAAAGCTGCTGTGTCAAATACCATGTCATACAGAGGTGCCTCACAGCTTCCATACACAGGCAATCAGTCGTTTCCTAAGGTCAGATGTTCGGGACCTACCAGGATCCAGGAACAAACATCAAGAGGTATTTCTCAAAGAAAGCAGTTATTTTTCAAAGAGATAAGGGTTTGCTCTCAACTCAGGGGCGGCACTATAGTCCTTATATTAGAATTTTGTTAGCTTCATATAATGTCCCAGTCTGCCACAAACATTGTGTGTGCATTGTATTTCCTTCCTCGTTAAATGTAAGTGGTTTATCCTTTGAACTGAACCTAACGGAGAATGATCATTGCTTGAACCCTTTCTCACATGTAGAAAGCTCATGGTTTATTGAATAGGTAATGATCTATGCAGTATTATCTTGGCTATGCTATTTTGGTGGAACTCACCAAATGTATGAACCTTTTCTTCTCAAATCTTCATACAAATTATCTTTCACAAGTCTTAACTTCCAGATAGACTCATAACTTCCAGATAGACTTGTAATAAATCTCTGATCATTTGTGGGGTTTCTCTCTGATCCTAACATATTCCTTACCAATGCATTATCAGGATTTGCCACTAGCATGCACTCAATGATTTATTACCACCAATGACATGATTTCAGTGATGTCCCATGGAAGAATAGTGAGATTCTCAGTATCTTCACACACTAAATGATGAACAGAACTGTCAGGGAGAGAACACAGGAAGTCTATCAGCTGCTTGATAGATCACCCATAGTTTTATACTTGGAACTTGAAAAATAAACAGTTTGGAGTCGACATGATCACTTTGGGGTGGACTTGGCACCAACTTCCACTTACTGTCCAACTCCCTTAAAATCAAGAATTTCCTGATTTTTCCCCCTTATGGTTCTAGGGCTTGTACATACCAGGCAAATAAATAGGTCATGGTGCTACACCCTACCCTCCCTTATGTCTTTAGTCTAGTTATTGGGTAGGGTAGAAATGATTCCAATTATAGCTAACAGATCTCAATGTTTTGGTTTTTCCACTTCATATTTACTCCAGAAAATCACTGCCTACCTCTCCGAGATACTTCCTTAAGGCTGTCCATGGTCTGTCAGCCACATCAGCTCTGGAAGAATTTAAGAGGTTCTGAATCTTCACTATGTTCACTCAAGTCACACTAACATCGGCCAGTCTCTCTAGTTCTGCCAGGGACTTTTAGCTCATACAAGACTTTAATGTCTGCATGTACATTCAAGCTGAAGCTGAATATCACTGTGGGTCAAACCACTCTGACTATTGACCAGCCTCCTGGCTTCCACCTCTTTGGTACTTCCTCATACTTCCAAAGAGAGTTCATGCTGCAGCCTACCACAATAGTGGCATCATTCACTTTCATTACCAGATTAAAAAAAGCCCAGCCACCATCTTGCTTTATGGTGATGTTGCAGGATATAAGGAAAGATACTGTAGTAGATTAGTGTCAGACTAAGTGAACAGACCGTTCTGAAAAACATCCATCGATTCCCATGTCCTGTCTCCTATGTGTATGTATTTCTTCTGCATTCTACTAAATTTCTGGTATCTTGACTTCATTTAGTGTGGGTCACTGCTGAGTTCAACACAACCCATCACAGACACCTGTGATGGTTGATGTTCACTGTCAATTTGACAGACTCCAAAGGACCACTGGACATACTTGGCAAGGTTTACTCAGATTACATTCACTGATGTAGGAAGACCCATCTCAATTGTAGGCAAGACCATTCCCTAGGCAGAGGATCCAGGACTATGTGTACCAATGGAGAAGTCAAACTGAGCTCTAGCAAACATCCATTGCATCTTGACTGTGCATGCAGTGTAACCAGGAGCTTTTAGTTCCGGATGCCTTGACTTCCTCACCATGATGGGTTATACCTAAACTGTGAGTCAGAAAACTCTTTGTTCCTCAACTTGGCTTTTGTTGAGTTTTCTATGAACTTGACATAAGCTAGGGTCATCTGGGAAGAGGGAACTTTAACTGGAAAAAAAAATTCCTTCCTCTCTTTGTCCTTCAGACAAGTCTGTGGGGCATTTTCTTGATTGATGATTGGTGTGGGAGGGCCCAGCCCACTGTGGGCAGCACTACCTCAGGTCAAATGGTCCTGAGGGGTATAAGAGAGATAGGTAGTTCCAGAAGCCTCTGGTGTTTATTGAGCATGTTTACCATGAGCATGTTTTGCAGAAAGATTTTCTTTTCATTTCTGAATAATATTCCATTGCATGGGTAGTCCATGTTTCATTTTGCCATCATTGGTGAGTAGATAATGATGTCTTGCTATATAGTCAATGTGATTAATGCTGCTGTGAGCAATTGTGGAAAATTCTTGGGGTTCACATTTTCATTTCCGTTGGGTTTATCTTCAAGAACATAATTTACGACCAACTAATATTTAACTTTTAACAAACTGTCAAACTTTCTTCCAAAGAAATTATTCCATTTCACATTTCTACCAACAAAGAACAGGATTACCATTTCTCCCACATCTTTGCCCATTTTTTTTTGTCTTTTTTAATGGAATAAATATAATTTTATGATGATGAAAGAAATGGTCATATAAATATTAATGCCGGCTTTATCAATAATAAAATAATATCTAAGATACAATGTAGGAGATTTTCTTTTGAGGCAGGGTTTCATTTAGCCCAGGCTGGCCTCCCTTTGTAGCCAAGGATGACCTTGAACTTCTGATTCTCTTGCCTTCATTTCCCAAGTACTGAGGTTACAAGCAGGTAATTAATTACAATATAAACAAAAGTTAAATAAATCATTTTTTTAAGGTGATACTTGTTTCCCGATTCTTTTGTGGCCTTTCTGTCATATCTGAGTTTTTGCGGTTTGTGTGTCTACTCTTTTTGTTGTGGAGGGGCAGGCAATGCAATGATGGGCTGGTTCACATCTCTTCCCAACTCTGTGGTGAAATATTGCATATTTAATAAAATTATTTAAAATTAAATTAAACTATTTTTATTAAATATACAGTATATTGTCACATATCCCCTTTTGTGTCAAAAATAAAAAGGTTATAACTAATATAAGAAAAGCTATATACAGTAGGTACAATAACTATATACAGTATGTAAAAGCAATAATTCCATTAGTAATGTTTAGTCCACTAGCAATAGACATTCAAAGAAAAAATTTTATTATTTACCCTATTTTGGTGAGTCCAAAGGATCATACCTAACTCACTTTCTATCTAACTTGTATTACCAACTGAAAACTATCTTTTAATATTTCTCAAACGTATACACTTTAACCTCTTAGTTTCTTTTTAAATATACATATACAGTATGTCACCACCCAACTCAGTTTGTGTTGCTCTGGTTCTGAGAGCATGGATTCTGCCATACCAGTGTGTGTTTCACCACAGCAAACTGGACAGGGTGTTTTTGTTTTTTGTTTTTTGTTTTTTAATGCTTGTTTGTGCTTTATCGGGGGGGGGGGTGTCTTGTTTTTGGGGTTTTGTTTTTTTTTGGTTTTTTTGTTTGTGTGCTTGCTTGCTTTTAGAGACAGGATTTCTCTGTGTTGCCCTGGAATTGGCTTTGTAGACCAGGCTGGCCTCTGCCTACCTCTGCCTCCAGAGTGCTGGGACTAAAGGCGTGCACCACCATACCCATATACTAATTTTTAAAAGTTTATTAAAAATGTCTTTTATTTTTGTGAAGTTCTCTAATGCTTATCAAAAAAATCATATCTTTAAAAATAACTAATGAGTTAAACTCAGGAATATAATCTGCTTGACAGTTGTTTATTTTAGCAATACTTTCTTTAAAGAGAAACTTCTCAAATTAAGGGTTTACTTTCTAAGATTTCTAAGATTTAATTTTAAAGTTCGGGGTTTTTAATCTATGGATATTGTGTACATGTCAGACATGTGGGCACTATGAAGCCAGAAGAGGGTCCCAGATTCCCTGGAGCTGTAGTTACAGGCATTTGTAGGCCACCTACATTGGAGGCTAGGAACCAAATGGGGGTCCTCTAAAAGATCAGCAAATGCTCCTAACCCCTGAGATATCTCTCCAGCCCTCAAATTAAGGTTTTATTAATCATACAGTTGGAAGTTTGTATTTTGGACATATGGGTGGACAACAACAGTGTGACTCATAGACATCTTGTTTTATAGTCAGGATCAGATATTAATAACAGTAACTTATCACTCTTGCAAGTGAGAAATAAACTCATATTCTTTGTGTGATCTAAATATTTTGACAATAATATTTCTAAAACATGAGGCAGAGATTAACATGGCAGCATCTCAACAAACGACAAATTCTTCACTAGATCACAGGATTTTTTTTTTCTCAACCAGTTTTAATAACTTATCAAAATTGTCCTAGAACACATACATATATGTCATGAGATTTTAACATTTTTTTTAGGTTATATCTTTTATAGTATTTTTTTAATCCAATATGCTCTCATGTAGCTTAGACTGACCTTTCTTGAACGTCTATGTAGTCAGGGATGACTCTGAGCCTTGGTGTTCCAGCCTCCAAATCTGTGTACTGGGACTGCAGATGTGCACCACCCACCCTGTTTATTCAGGGCTAGTCCTGGGCTCTCAGAGTGTTAGGCTAGCACTCCGATAGCTGAGCTACATGATAGTATCATTTGTCTATAATAATTTTATGTCATTATTTTGTGTTTCATGTTCATTCACACCCCTGGCTGTTCTGGCTTGTCACTCTCTTGCTACTGCTTTGCAATGGAGGTTGAGTTTTAACTTCTGCAATCTTCCCATTAGATACTATGCAGCTATGAATTTTCATCTGAATATAGCTGGTCAAATTGTTTAGTTTAGCAATTTACTGAAAACTTATAACGTATCTAGAGGCAACTGAAATTTCCAATTGACTTTATTATAAAGTTTTAGTTTCCCATAGATATCATCATACTGCTTTTACACATATGGGGAGAAGATTTGTTTTTCCTTTTGTGGACTCAGGAAATTTCTTTTGAGCCTGCTAAAGTACTGATTTTGAAACGGTTCACTAGTTGCATGTTTTAAATATATGTATATATGCAAATATATGTAAATACTTATTCAGACAACATTGCAGGGATGTTCTTTAAAAATGATTTTGATTAGTGAACTTTTTATGCCACTTTTATTTCTAAATATAACTATCCTCAGTGTTTTTTCCCCTACAAAGGCCATTTTTTTTTCAATAAATTTTCTTGAATGGATGCTCAGATTATTCTTTATGCTGTGTATGAGAGGAAGTTAGCATACACATATAATCAGGCCGAAGCCTGAGAGAGTGAGATCACCCTTGGAAACACTGGCTGATAGTTTCTGAGCAGCTTAGGCTCAGGAGAGACTCCCAGCACAGGAAGTGACCTGTTGGGATCCTCTCACAGACCCTTACTCAAGTGAGCTGCACTGCAGGGAGAGAATCACATCTACTAGGCAGGAGAAACTTCTACCTCATCATAGAAGGCAGTTTCCATGCTCACAAGGCATCATGGGAGGTAGCTTCTATGCTCCCTAGGCTTGAGTTTCGGTTTCTCAAGGCACAGTGTGAACTCAAAGATCAGTAATATAGTTAAGTGGTTGCCTGATTCTGGGTCACCTCAGGAGTGTGGGTGAACGGGCCTATCTGACAGCCAATCTGTTGAATCCTAGTCCTGAGTGCTTTTATTATAAAGCAAATAACCATATGCAATAAAGAATACCACCTTTAGAAGTTCTAAACTAAGGGGACAAATGAAGGTCAGGGTAAAATGCTTTATAGAAGACCTTGTAAGTCAGATGCTTGGAACTGAGCACAAAATCTAGTTCTGAGTTTTCTGGGGGAACAGTGATATGAGGGTTAGGTGCTTATGATCAAATGAAAAGAAATACATCATTTGGCAAGGAAATCAAAATGTCATAAAATTTACTGGGTGGGCTTTAAGCAAAATCACATGATAATTGTAACAACCTTTCACATCCATTCTTACACAGTAATTTTCAAAATTGCAAGCTAATAACTTTATAACTAATTATATATTTGTAAGTTAGTTATCAAAAAGTAAGAAAGCACAGTCAGCTTTGTTTGTGATATAGTATCGTCTTTTTTTTTTTTTTTTTATAGAGTCTAAATGTTAAGGGAATATCTTTAGTGTGTTTGTGTATGTGTGTATGACCATGTGGGGGTCAGAGGACATCTTGTCATCTTGTGAGACTCGGTTCCTCAGGCTTGGAAGCCACCACCTTTTGCTTACCCACCTCACCAACTTCCTTTTTTTGATTTTGACTCAAACATACATACATACATACACACACACACACACACACACACACATTTTCTGCAGTGTTGCTCAGTTCTTAGTGTGTTCCATTTGCTCACTTTTGGATCCTGCATTATTTATCTTCTGTTTAGCTGGATGTGGTCAGTTCAACTGTCTTTGTGGGAAAAGGAGCTACCTACAAACTGCATGAGAGTGTAATGCTGTCCAATGTGAGGGTCCCGGGGAAAGGCTGGTGACATCACTGAGCCTGGCTCCCCTGCTTATTCAGGAAGAGATTCCCTAGTCAGAACTTGTGGTTAGCACTTGATCCTAATCAAAGGACCCAAAATACTTGGATCTAGTTCATGTTAATCTTAGTTGAAAAGAGTGTAGATGGACACTTAGAGGAAAGTGAAAGCAGCATAATATCTCCCCTGAATTCAAGTGCTGTGCAGCCTTGAGAATGCGACCTGGATTTCAGCCTCGTAATTCTCCTTGAAGCAAACAGAAGGGTCTCACAACACAGAAAGCAGCGGTTTATGAGGCCAGTACAGACAGCCGCACAAGAGGACTCTGTTCATGGTCTTCAAAGTGAGGCAGCGATGGCATGGTTGCTGCTGTGGCCACATGTAATATCGCCTGTAGCTCTTTAAAGAGGATTAGCCCAGCGTGCTGAGAGCATTCAAAGCTGGATTTCATGTAGAGCTGAATATGCTAATGAAATGGTAATGTGTATGGCAAACATTTCGTAATATCAAATCCCTTCCAAACTGGGCTTTGTCCCTCCCCCAGTGGGAAACCAAACTTTATCATATCAGAAAGACTAGTTTTTCTGCCTTGTATATCTGCTTGGATAAAAAATGAAATTAAATAGATGTATATTTATATTTAAGCTAACTTCAACACACTGAATGTAAGCAGAAAATCAAGGCCTGTTTATATAACCTAGTCATTCAAAAAAATATTTTTACTAGGTCTATCTGCCCCCAGGAGTGAATGTAAAATAATTTATCCTTATAGAAAATAATATATATATACACACAGTGTCCTTTTGCTCAGTGTTGGAAAATACTGCACCATAACTTCCCAAATCACGTCTCCACTGTTTCAGATTTGAGATTTGCCACATCTTTTGAAAACTTGCTATGTGCTTTGGTGATGATATATAAGTCACTTTCAACTTAGTATTTCAGTTTCAGAATCTATTTGGCATGGTCAAAGTGAATTCATTGTAAGGCTGTGATTGCAGCCCATGTAAGCCACACATAGCATCCTTGAATCTATGCACGTGGTTCCTGGAGACTGAAAGACCCCTGAAGACTTCATCTCAACGGCTGGGAAATACAGATCCAGCAAACACATGGAACCCAGTGAGTGCCCCTGGCATGGTTTCTAATGCCTGAGCCTTTGTTAGTTAGCATTTCACTGCACTTGACTGAGGAGCTTATGCTTTCTTGTTGTTTTTGGGTGGTGGTGGTTAGAAATGGTGTGAGTGTGTGTGTGTGTGTGTGTGTCTATGTGTGTGTGTTTATCGAAGTTTTGAAGGGTTTGTCTGTGGACACAGAGGGACGGTGATACATATTCATGAAAGAATGCACTCTCCACTCCGTGTTAGCTCTGACAAAGCCTTAGCTGTTCACACAGCAAGCTCACTGGGATTGTGTGTGGGGGCTGCATGGCCAGATTAGTGCAAACAGCGAGCCCACTCCTGTGCTTGTTAGGTCTTCTCTTCCTGACAATTTCCCCAATTGTCGCTTGTGACAAGGCTGTCACTAGGTGATGGCTTCTTTTGGCCATTTTCAGATAAAGATAATTTCCTTAACTTCCATTTTATTTGACCACAAGCGCTGTGGGCGAGAGAGGAAGAACTTCCGTAGTTTAGGGATCAGGGCTTTGTCACTTCAAAGGCAACTTTGATCTAAAAATATGTGCTGTACCAAATTCATTATGTCTTTCCTTAAAGAGCTTTTAAATTTATTGATCCGTCTCCTCAATTATTCTTCTTTTCCATCGAGTAAGGATGTATGAGACGCAGTGTTGGAAGAGCCTAAGGAGGAGTTGGGGGCTGCAGCCAACTGGCCACTTCTAAGGTCATTACAGGACCCAAACAACAGGTGCTTTTGTTCCCACCCGGTTCTCTTCTGCCTCCCTGAGCGACAGAGCCCCCACTGCTGCTTGGGGATGCACAGTGATATCGGTACCAACAGAATAAGACAAAACGATGTTTGATATTGCAGCTCAATAAAGGGGAAAAAAAACATTCTATGCAAAAATTGTGCCAATAGCCGGCTCACAGCACCCCCCACTGTGCCCCTGATTTGGAAGGCCAGCTCTCAGGGATAGTAGGACTTCTTTGTTGTTGAACAATTTGGCTTCTTCCAGGAACAATCTTCCCCTGGGCTGAGGGTTAGCTTGATTAAGTTCATATAATTGGATTGATAGAAGATTATCCAAAGCAGAAAACAAGAGGATAAAAATCTCTATGGATATACATGAAAATTTACTTTAAAATAATAGCACAGTGTTGATCTAAAAGAAGATAGGGGAGG
The DNA here is from genome assembly GCA_004025045.1 of Sigmodon hispidus. Lineage (NCBI taxonomy): Eukaryota > Metazoa > Chordata > Mammalia > Rodentia > Cricetidae > Sigmodon > Sigmodon hispidus. The sequence continues at coordinate 231,909 of PVIH01001330.1, forward strand.
AATGGGGGTGGGGAGGGCGATATGGTCAGAATACATTGTATGAAATTCTCAAAGAATTGAGAAAAATATTTTAATTCAAAAATGTCATTACTCATAGGAGAAATAGTCTGAACGATTTAAGAAGAATCTTTTGTGATTATCTTTAATTTACTTTCCAATAGTTCAAATCCATACACATGCATGCATACATATATAAATGAACATAGATGGCAAAATGTTATGCACAGGGTAATTAGACTTCGTTATTCTTTGAACTTGACTGTATTTAAAATTTTCATAATACAAAAAAATTCAAAATAAAAGATTAGAGGCGAGTGAACAAAAGCCTCAGCAGAGGAGCATTTTTGACTTGGGAGCAGGCCCTCTTTCCGGAGGACCTGCCTCTCTGCATTTTCTTCTGCTGCTGCTGTTTTAAACCATGGTTACATGAAATCACTGTGATTTAAGGAACCCCTAGAATGAAGGAAAACATCTCTTCCATGAAAAGTATCGCAACCAACCATTCACTTATAAAACATCACATAGAATAATCAGTTTCAAACTGGTGTTCATTCCTGCAGTTAAGGAAAATTTAAACAGCTTAATTTGAGTTTTCTTGTCTCACAATTTCAGAATACTTAGGTCGTTTTGATGGTTAGTAAATTGATTTCGGTACATCATAATTTCAAAGTCTTATACATTCAGCAAAATATGTAATTTTTTTCTCCCAATCTTGAGAATCAAACCTAGGGTCTCATATCTGCAATCAAGTTACACTCCCAATTTGTAAGCATGTTAAAATGTGTTTAACACATGTTATAGCACTTCCTAGGCTCCTAAAAGTAATGGCTTCTTTTGGAAAACCAGTTCTTTTAATTTCCAAAAAATGCCCATTGTTTTGAAAAGCTAGTTTGGCCAGGGAACTAGTGTGCCTCCAGGATTCCCATAGCCCTCCCAGCATGCCAGACACCCTGTGTTATATCAATTCATTCTGACTGAGAAGGAGATAGTGTGGTTAGCTCAGGTTTACCCATGAGGAAACTGAAGTTCAAAGAGCCCAAGAAACACGCCCATTTCTCACACTCACTCAATGGTACATCCAGAATTCAGACTTGAGAACTTGGGAACACAAGCTATGTTGTTAATGCAGGCTCGGAAGACACAGCGCTCACAGTACATGAATGGACCTGTCCGAATTGCTGCTCTGCTCACACAGAGCAAGTGAAAGTGTGCCTGTCTTCAGGCCCAATTCCTTCAGCTCTCCAGCCTCAGTCTCCTTCCCTGTGTGCTCTGGACAAAAAGTCTGAGCTGTGAAGACGAGGAGAAGGGCTGAAGAGGAACCGTTGCTTCTCTCTGAGTGTGTCTCTCATAGACAGAGCCTGACCTCTGAGGTCTGCCCAGTGGGGACAGCAGGATTCAGGATCTTAAACTCCTTCATAGAACTCTGAAGTCATTTCTCTTGATGGTTATTCAAACCTGAAAGCCTTGATTTTGCTTTCCTTGTGTAATGGGAATGTAGTGGGGTTTAAGGAGGCATTTTTTTTTTTTGGGGGGGGAAGGGTCCCTTTATTGCTTCAGAGTTCACCTGCTCTGTGACATGTAAATGAGCGACAGAAGCTGGCAGACAGCCTGCCTCAGAGGAAAGTAGGCACTCTCAAAGAGATTGCACTGAAATATGATATCAGCTGCAAGAGAGGACCATCTCCTCCAGTCAAATGAGAAAAAAATCATATTATCCTCACTGTGGTATACAAATAGCTTGTAAGCCACATTCCCCATTTTGAATGGTGACAATGAAATGCTAACCTCCAGGCTGCAGGCCAGCCTGATCCCATCTCCAAACACAAACACTTCTGCCTTGCTTTTGGCTGGGGGCTGTGCACTGGCCTCCCAACCCCCATCTCTCCCCCACCCCCTGTTAATTGGCTGAGACCACCAGAATTTGGAGGACACAGATGTCACTGATAGTTTTCCTAGGGAACACATTCATGCCCATCTGTTGCAGCCTAGAAGGCTGTTCATATATCCACAAGGCCTTCATTTAATTCTTGTCAGAAAGTAATGTAAATCCAGTTTACCTCAGAGGTCGCAGCCGAGATTTATGCCAATGAGCCCCCTGCAATTTACACACACTGTAGTTGTATAGGATGAAAAGAAAGCCTTTCATGTTGGTGCATATTAACCAGAACGCCTGCCTTCCGAAAGGCTTTTTGACTGGGCTTTCTCTTGGTTTTAATACAGCCCATGGCAGTTGGTGTACCCAGCTTTAGAGGAAAAAAAAAGAAGGGGGGGGAACCCCTCTAATCTTTAAAGTTTCTTCTTTTATAAGAGGTGAAAGCGAAGGAGAAAAATCCTAGCAAGAGGCAGTACCTCATCTGTAATTATCTGGAAGGAGACAGGAAGCCCCCACCCTTTTGATAGAGTCTGTCAGAAGAGCTGTTCTGGCTTGAATTATTGGAGTTGAGGTCTAGAGAGAATTCACTTGTGTGTAGTTTTCTTTCAGTGTGAAAGTGGTCGGGTTGTCTTGTTGAATTAGTCTTCTGACTTTTCAGCTGTCTGTCTTTAGTATAGACAGAGGGGCTGGTGGGATTTGATTAATTTTATTAAGACCAAGATAGGTAGAAATTCATCAGTGAAGTGAAAGAGAGCATATAGAGAGGGATTTTAGTGGAAGCTGGAGAGCATTTCAGTGAACTTCCATGGTCCTGTCTTTCTTTGTATCGATACATTTTGAAATATTCAGGTTTGTGGCTGGTAGGCAAATGGTTTTGAAAATACCCTTGGGGTCAAAGTGGTCTTGGGATTCTGAGTACACCCAATTTAGAGTGTATGACCCTGGCATGTTACTTAATCTCCATTACCCGCAACTCTCTTATCTCTAGAGTGGGGATAAAGCCCACATCTTACAGTTTCTTGTCTATGGCGGACAGCACAGTATCTGAGCTGCAGAAAGTCCTTAGCCACCGACAGTTGTCCCTGTCCCTTTTGCCCAGCACAGCAATGGTAAGCTGAAAGCCTCAGATGGTACAGAATCCCTCATCAATTTTATCATACAATACTTTTCCACATTTGAAAAAAAAATGGTAAAGGGATATAAAATGAGAGATTTTCTTTTCCGTAATTTATAATTCTTGTTTTCAGCTGTTTATTTTTTCTTTCCCTGTAGAAATGTGCAGGTTTGGGTAAGAGAAAGCCTGGATTCTCTCCTCATTCAGCTACAGTTTCTGATTTCCCAAGACAGTGTTACTAGGCAATGTACTTCTGGAGTGTTACAGATCGTGCTCATTTGCTTCTGCTGATAGCTTTGAAGTATGTGGTATGATTATTTTGGACATTTAACATTTTGTTTGTTTTTTTGCTTAAGATAATATTGAATCTCAGTTGTGATTTCCAAGCACACATTAACAGGACCTTGCAACAGAGGAATCTGAATGTTCAGTTAGCAGGGCTGGAGGCAGTTGGGTCCTGACTGAAAATACAATGTGTTGTTTGTCACACATGGAGGAGATACTCCAAGTGTGCACTGTGTGGGCTTCATTGCAGAACTGGATGAGGTAGGAACTGCGTTTTGCAGGCTAATAGTCACACTATAGACGCTGATGTCCAAGGTTATTTACTACCCAAACCAGGGACCAGAAGAAAACAATCTAACTTCAGAATGGAGGGTGGGGGGGATGGGTCAGTGAGTAAGAATGTTCATTGTTCAAGCAGAAGGGCCTGAGTTTAAATTCACAGCACACACATAAAAAAGACATATTGCACTAAAAGCTTTTATAAATATATTCTATATAATATATAATATAAATCTTTTCTAAATGAAATTTGATCTGGGAGGTCACTGTGTAAAGTAGGCCAGAAATGAGCTAGCCCTGGGGCCTTGCTTCCAGCCATTCACTGGTCCATTGTACCTCTCTTGGCACATACAGGTTTTAAAGTGGAAAATGCTTTTTGTAGATGTACACTGTTTCCCCTTGTGATTTCACAAGATAAACTGCAAGGGAAGCACTGTGGACTGCACACATAGCAGCATTGATGATTTGCAGGCCACATTTAGTTTCCTGCTAAGAAAAACGTTTCACTTCGAGTTATTAATGAATTTATTTCAAGGGGGAAAATCCACTGTGCTCGTGAATACGGACTTCACTCTCAGCTGACTATATTGAAGCCTCCTGGGAAGAGATATGTTGTGTCCTGTCAGGGTTAATCTGCAAACACCTTCAGTACTTAGTTGCCAGTAGTCTTTGCTCACCTTCTTCTCTGGTCCCTTGGAGTCATGTTGTTACTTATATCAGGTATAAGTTAGGATCCTCTTTCCCAGGGAGGAGATGCATCAGTTAGTGCTTCATTGCCTTTGGATCTGAGAACTGAGTAGAAACACTTCTGCCTTAAGTAGACTGGAATGTGAATGCATATCATAGAATCACTAATCAATTTTCTGTTTCTCGGTCTGATTGTTACTTTCTTCCCCAGGGGGAAAAAAATGACAGCATGATCTCATGTTAAGCTACAGTGGACTGGATGTTTAAAGACACGTGTCTACCTCCTTCCATGTAACTCTGAGGAGCTGTGGAAACTTAGATCATTGCTGAAACTTCACAACCTTCTTAATGGTTTTATTTATTTATGTGCATGTGTTTGTGTGTGCCTATGTGAGTGGATGCACATGTGTGTGCAGTTGCTCTAGGGTGTCAGAAGAGGGCACCAGCTCCCTTGGAGCTGGAGTTACAGGCTGTTTTGGGTGCTGGGATCTGAACTCCAGTCCTCCTACTTTCGTATCAAGTGTCCTAGCTACTGAGCTGTTCCTCCAATCCCAGGACTTCTCCATTTTTACATAAAGACCAGATTTCTTGCTGCCAACATTATAATGAATTCTAATTAATGCTACCATCACAATTTTGCAAACAATCCTTCTTTTTTCTATTTTCTTAGTCAGTATTGAAGAGTCTGTGCCTTTTCTTCTAGGTCAGGTAATGTTAGGAAGGATGGTGTGAACCAAAAAAGCTCATTTGATTTGCACAAACTGATCCTGTGAGCCAGACTGTTGCTCTAGGGAAACTTACTCGGAAGTTGAATTATGTATGTGCCTAATTCCAGATATTTGTCACTGAGGTTGAAAATGTTTATTTTGATTCTCTTGGTAGACTTCAAAATCATCACATTACTGTATGCAAGGTACTGTGTGCCAGGCAGTAAATGCTAAATGTCATTGAGGAGTTTGCCAGAAACTTCCAAATTGGCTTCAAAGCCAGTCCATAAGAAAAGTCTAGGAGTCAGTGGTGGTAGTAATAGTGGTGGTGGCACACACCTTTAATCCTAGCACTTGAGAGGCAGAGGCAGGCAGATCTCTGAGTTTGAGGCCAGCTTGGTCTACAGAGCAAGTTCCAGGATAGCTGGAGCTGCACAGAGAAACCCTGTCAAAAAACAAAAACAAACAAAACAACAAAAAAAGGAGTAGATACTTTCACCAAACTGTGTAAAGGTTAATGTGTTCCATTTGATTACTTTTATTTATCTCTGTTGTTAAAGTGTGCACATGAATACACACATACACACACACACACACACACACATCAGAATTCTAAAACTATATCCATTTTTCAACAAGCCTGAAGACTTGAGGGCCTAGAGCTATGGGCTATAAGATGAGCTATGGTTTTTAAGGAAGGCTGCGGCTTAACAAAGAACTGCATTAAAGACCCCGCCTCTGTCTATACTATAGGATGCTTAGGGACAGTGACAGTTATGTGTGCTGTTGTTTCTCTGTAGATCCTTTTGAAGGGTTCTTCCATGGGGTCACTTAAGAGCTGCAAAATCCTACTTGATTCCTTGTCCTGAAGAATCCTCTAAGCACCAGGTTTGCCGGGCTGCCCCTGGACTGAAGGGGTTGGGTGCATAGAAAACAAGCCCCCAGACTATACCTCTATCTATGTGCCCAGCAACACAAGTAGCTCCCCCTGGAGGCAGTGGCCTGCTGCTATTCTGGTCATGCATGTTCATACTTGTTCCCGAGCCAGCAGAAGACTGCTTGCCAAGATCCATCATTTGAACACAGCCACATGGTAGATTTTATGTCAGCTCAGGACTAGGGTCCTGCCCATCACCAGTCCAGGGTCTCGTGCCTTGTGCCTTTGACGTTTTAAATATAAAATAAATAAAGTGGGTGTGTGTGCTTGTGTGTGTGTTAGAGAGAAAGAAGGTGGGGGGCTGGTTGCTTCTGTCTGAGCTACAGTCCTCAGCCACTGTTTTTCTCTGTCAGTCACTTTAGCCCCCACCCCTTTCTGACACCCTGACAGAGGGAGCTGAGTGCCTACAGACAAACACCAAGTTGTCTGGGCTTTTTAAAAAAAAGCTAATAAAACACACCTTTCTCTTTTAAAATGTCTAACTGCCCATACTTCTCCAGTTTACAAACAGAATCTCTATTTGTTAGTGAAAGATAGGCCTGAGGAGTTATTTAAAGGATAATTTCATTTTCATGTACCTTAATATTGGTTTTAAAATATCAAGAACCTAAAATTTTTAAGGGCAATTTACTTTCTTGAAATCGTAATTTTAATAAAGCCAATCAGGAAGAATGCCCTGCTTGGGGAAATGTGGAGAAACTGTATGACCTTTTAGAAAAGTAGTTGAAGGGTTTGGGTGGATGGTTGGTAGCTCAGCAATATCTTGACAGGGTAAATTCGGGAAATTGGGTGATCTTTTAAAAACTTAAAATTATACTCCATGAAATTTTATTGAAAGCTATCATTGAACTCTATAAAGCATTTATTACTTACTGGGCAAACATTTATATTATATATATACGTTTACATATATAATTCAACTGATACCTTAACACAGTGAGATTTATTTTATTATGCCTTTTGTAGATGAAGAAACTGAGAAATAATATGCCTAATGCTGGTATAATATAAACCTTGAATCCTGCCAGTAACCTGCAGCTACCTATCTTGGCTGTTTGTTGATGGCTGAGAGTGAAATCATAATTATTTGCTTTCACATTTTTTTTTGTTTTTTTGGTTTTTGCCCCTATAATTTCAAAGCCCATCTATCCCTTCTCTCCTTAAACTGTTCCCTTGTGTGCTACTGCACACATAAAAAATCTGTATGTTCTGTGAAAAGTTAATCAGCTAATTGCAGACTTGGAAGTATTCTGTTGCATGCTGAACCTTTATTTCCACATTTATTGCTTTCATAAAAAGTGTGCATTGTTGGGCTAGAGAGATGGCTCAGCAATGAAGATCACTTGCTGTTCTTCCAGAGGACCCAGCATCTGTTATTGTGTTACTAACAATCACCTATAACTCAAGTTTAAGGAGACCTAATGCCCTCTACTGGCATCTACAGGTACTACAAGCACATGGTGCACATACCATTCTTCAGACACACTTAGAATAAAAATAATTAATTTAAAAGTGTGCATTCCTACACATCCCTGGCAAGTTCATACTAGAGTACCCTGTGTGCCATTTCCATATATGAATGATACCATCTGGCTTTCCTCTTCCAGTCCCCACGGATACACAACAGTTTGCCATCTGACTGTAAATATAAGCCAGACATCTCCACACCTCACCCACTGTGGCACACAATATATACTTAGGATACTTCATTTCTTCTCCTGAAAATAAACTGTTTCCCATAAAGTTATTCTTTTTTTTAAACTTTATTTATTTAATTATTTGCCTTGGTGTTTGCCTGGAACTGGAACTACAGACAGTTGTTAGCTGCCATGTGGGTGCTGGGAATCGAACCCGGGTCCTCTGGAAGAGCAGACGGTGCTCTTAACCGCTGAGTCATCTCTCCAGCCCCCATAAAGTTATTCTTGCTGTTTTCTTCCCCTCCTCTGGTACTATTTAATGGGAAGTGAAGTAACTGCATGTTTTGAGGTCTGAGTCCTCAATCTTTTTTAAAAATCTCAACTTTCTCAGCTTTCTTTTTTCAAGTTTTTTTGCCTAGAGTTTGGATAGATGGCATCTGTCTCTCAGGGACCACATCTCAAATGAAAGCCCTTCAAAGTTTATTAAATATTTTGCTGCTTCATGAATGCTCCTCACCACCCAATGTCTCTGGATTAGGAGACATAGGGAGAACATTCATGTGAGAGCTCACCTGTCACTTAGGGTGCAAATGTGCAGAGGAAGAGCTCCTCAGAGGACCATTTCAAAGCATCAGCTGAGGAGCCTGGAGCCAGGACCAGATGGCGGGCTTGACTCACCTTGACCCGAGATGCGGCTCTTCAGCCATGGGGCCAGGCTAATAATTCTTCAGATGTCACCATGGCTGATGGAGCAGGTAACTGTAGCCGGGGACGCCCACGAGAGCCCCCACAGTGGGGTCTTTTCTTTTCCCTCTTCTTCCTTCCCGAGGCCACTACCTAACCCATTCATGACACAGAACACTCTTACTGCACTTTCTGGCAAAGCAAGTTTAGTAAACATACTCAGTGTCAGGGAACAGGACAAGAGAGGCAAAGGTGGAGGCAGCACCACCATCCAGGCTCCTGTTTCAGTAGGGCTGGAAACTGAGTAAAGAATAGATATAAAACATTTTTTTCACTTACAAAATTCTATAAAATCTATTTGTCCTCTAAAAAAAAAATGAAATCACACTTTTGCCTTCGTTTTCTACCCACACAAAATGTAAGAATGAATGAAATGTCCTTTCAGCTCAGAGTTTGTTTACCTAGTGATTTGGGCTGCCTATCAAGGCTTTCTGGAACTTATTTATCAGCCACACGAGAGTCTCCTCCTCACATTCTTTGTTCATGTCATTGTCCAAATCCCACCCCTACCCTAGTTTCTTGACTAAGAGCCCTCCTCTCTGTCCAGAAAGGCTTTATGTCTAACTACTTCTGCCTGGAGTCACAGTTCCAGCCCTCAGGGAAGTAGCTGATATTCATTAGCTTTTCAATACACCCAGGCCTCAGTACAACTTTATCCATTGGGGTTTTAAATTGTCAATTAAATTAGTAGAAATTTTAGATTTCTACTTTATCTTTCCTTCTTTTCAGAGTTTAAACTTATTTTAATAACATTTGCAGTACTAACAATAATTTGATAAATGTAGGTGATTCTCTTTTTTTCTTTGTGATTTCACTGAAAGTATTTGTACCCCATTACTTAGACACCAGAATTCAATAGATTTGTGTCTGTACCCACATGTGACTTGCAGTTCTTATTTTCAAACTTCACTGTAGTTCTTTCTGGAACTGTTACACAGTTCTTTGCTTATTTTGTTACAGTGCAAGAATATTTTGGTTTTTTTTGTTTGTTTGTTTTTTGTTTTGTTTTGTTTTGTTTTTTGCTGGTACAGATTTCATCACTGTTGACATTGATGTATGTGTCAGAAAGCTCAGACTGGAGAGTTTCTCTAAGTTGGCATTTATACCTAAGCTTGGGTATCATGATGTCTGTATATGGTTAATTACAGTGGAGCATGAGATATGTAACAGTTCTTCATAACAATTTCTATTATTGCTTTTTTAAAAAAGAGTTTTCTAATCAAGGAGTAGTTTCTCACACAACAGAAATTCATCTTTCCCGATGGATAATCAAGTTAAACATTGTTTATTAGCTGTTGTGTTTTCTCTTATGTGACATGTTCTTTTGCATATTCTTTCCTCACTACATAGCTCTTTTCTTGTTGGCTTGTGGAAATTCTTTATATATTCTGAGTAGAAATATTTTATCAGTCACCAAACTTCCAAATACTTCCTTCTGCAAGGCATGATGATACAAGCCTCTGCTCCTGGGACTCAGGAAGCAGAGGCAAGTGAATCTCTATGAGTGCAAGGCCAGCCTGGTCTACATAGAGAGTTTCAGGCCAGCTATGTATACATAGTGCAACTCTGTTTCAACAACAAACACTTTCTTCTACTTTGTGGTTTCTCATTTTATTTGCTTCATGTTGTGGTTTTATAAATAAGAAGTTTATATATCCCTTAAAATATCCCCCCCCCTTTTTTTTTTTGCAAAGTTTCAAAACTTCTTCTTCAATCAAGAGTGATTTACAGAAACCCTCTTTTAAGACTTGACCTCTTACCCATGATGTCTTGTATGGTAGTATGAATACCAGCTACATTCACAATAATAGAAACATAAGGGCAATTGAGATGCAATCAATGTATGAATAAAGGTGGTTATTCAGCTGCAAAAAGAAATGAAATGCTGAGCTAGGGATATTGTTCAGTTGGTGGGTTTGGTCTTTACTAATATATATGTGTGTATGTGTGTGTGTATGTATATGTAGTATTCTTGATATATGTGTGTGTATGTATGTATATATAGTATTCCTGATATATGTGTGTGTGTATACAGACATACACGTGCATATGTATAGCAGGAATGGTGTTACCAAGCACTTGGGAGGCAGAGGCAGGAGGATTAGAGGTTCAAGGTCATCCTTGAGTGCAAAGGGAGTTATAGGTCAGTCTGAAATACAAGAAATGATGTCTCAAAAAAAAAATGAAGGGAGGAAGAAAGAAAGAAAAGAAAGAAAGCAAAATAAGAACAATGTCAGCAGCCCAAAGAAGTGAAATATTGGTTTATTTTACATTAGCGTGCGGGTAACCTGGTACTATGTGAGAGGAAATTGTTGTGGTATGACCCATTTTCATTACCATAACAGGCAAATCCAGTGTAGAAAAGAGACTGACAGATGCCAGGAGGTGAGGGGAGGGTGAACAATGACTACCTTCCACATACGTGCTTCCTTTTTGAGGCTGTAGACGATTCTGGAGTTAGGTGCTAAAGATGGCTGTAGGCTCTGTGAAAACACTAAAATCCACTAAATCGTTAACATCAATATGGCAGTATTTGATACATGAGCTTATTTCAGAATTTATCTTCACTTTGGAATTAAATAAAATTTGTTTAGCACATCTTAGTCCTCCTTTAGTGAGATGTTTTAGAGGATGCACAGCTTTATTTTTCATGTACTTTGGGACTGACTCAGAAAGTGACATTTTAGCCCAATGCCACACACTGCTGTAATGACCAAGTCTCTAGACAGGTGTGGGAGTTTGTTTGCTTCCTTTATATTTACTAGGTTGATTTCTCCCAGTGCCAACAATTTATGTCATCTAATATACTTTAATATTAACTATTGACATTTAACGTTTCAAACTTTCCTCTGTTTTTTCTAATCTTGCACATCTAGATTCTGTTCTGTTTTATTTTGCTTTGATTTGTTTCAACCCAGCACATTCCATTACCAAAATATATATCTAGCCCTTCATTATTCTTTATTCTTCTATATAAATTTGAGGATGACTTTTGAGATCACACATAGATACACTTAAATGATGTGGAGATTTTTATTGGTGTTGCATTAAAGTTATAGATTAACTTGGAAAGAACATAATGTCTTAATAATAGTGAGTTTTTCAGGACATAAATATGGACTACTTGTCCAT
>PVIH01001331.1:0-243172 GCA_004025045.1 Sigmodon hispidus
GGTTTCCGGTACCAAGGCGCGGCCGAGGCGATAAACAACGCTTCTGCGCATGTCCCCCGGTAAGTTTCCACTCTGTGAGCCAAGCCCTCTGACCCTGCGTCATGTCAGGCGAGAGTCTGCAACCAATCAGAAGGGGAGACGTAAGAGGCTAGGGCTTGACAGTATAAAAGCCGGCTCCTGGCAAGGGGTCGGGGTCTTCTTCCCATTTTGTAAAGAATAAACTTGCTGCAGAAGGATCCAAACTGCGTACTGCGTTCTTCTTCGCAGGCGAAGACAGGGCGCGGGACAGAATGGATTAACAAACTGTGGTACATCTACACAATGGAGTACTACTCAGCAGTAAGAAAAAATGATATCCTAAAATTTGCAGGCAAATGGATGGATTTGGAGAATATCTTCCTGAGCGAGGTATCACAAACCCAGAAAGATAATCAGGGGATGTACTCACTCATTAGTGCACTCTAAACAAAAAAAGCAAAAAGCAAAGCATGTCCAAGCTGCAAAACAAAACCACTGAACAGCTTGGGATCTGAAACACCTTGGACTGACACCTTGGATCCCACTCACTCTAGAGGAACGCCTGATTCAGTGTTGATGTCAGGGTGAGGAAACTGGATCTGCCAGGAGTGGAGGCTGAACTGAGCAATATAGGGACCTTTGGACCTCCTGCCCATGCTGGGGAAAAAATGGGGAGATGTGGACAAGAGAGAGTGACCTGATGTGGTGAGAGGGGGAAGGGACCTTGAATAAGGATGTACACAGATAGAAAATGTGACTTTATTTATAATAAAAATTTTTTTAAAAAAGTTTTCCAAAAAAAAAAGAAAAGAAAAGAAAAAGAAAGCTCAGGCCTAGTCACTAAGTACAAGGTAATTGGTACTTGTCCAAAAAGCTATTCATTTCTTTTATGTTTTCCATTTTAGGAGAGTATAAATTTTCAAAGTATGACCTGATAATTCACTGAGTTTCCTGCGGGTCTATTAGGAGAAGAAAGATTAAAGGGATACAAATTAGAAAAGAAGAAGTGAAACTATCTCTATTTGCAGATGATATGATTGTATACCTAAGTGACCCACAAAATTGTAACAGGGAACTTCTACATCTGATAAACTCTTTCAGCAATGTAGCAGGATAAAAGATTAATTCAAAATAAATCAGAAGCTCTCCTATACACTAAAGATAAACAGGCTGAAAAAGAAATAAGGGAAACATCACCCTTTAAAATAGCTGTAAATAGCACTAAATAACTTGGTTTAACTATAACAAAAGAAGTAACAGTTCTGTTTGATAAAAACTTTAAATCACTGAAGAAAGAAATTGAAGAGGATATCCGAAGATGGAAAGATCTCCCATGTTCCTGGATAGATAGGATCAACATAGTAAAAATAGCAATCTTACCAAAAGCAATCTACAGATTCAATGCAATTCCCATGAAAATTCCAACAAAAATGTTTACAGACCTTGAAGAACAATACTCAATTTCATTTGGAATAACAGGAAAGCCAGGAATGCCAAAACAATTTTGCTCAACAAAAGAACCTCAGGAGTTATCACCATCCCCAACTTCTAGTTATTTTACAGAGCTAATAAAAAAAAAAAAAAAAAAAAAGCCTGGTACTGGTATAAAAACAGACTTGTGGATCAATGGAATCAAATTGAAGACCCAGACATTAACTCACACACTTATGAATAGCTGATTTTTGATGAAGAGGTCAAAAATATTCAATGGAAAAATGATAGTATCTTCAATAAATTGTGTTGACATACCTGGATGACTGCATGTAGAAAAATGCAAATAGATCCAAGCCTGTCACCCTGCACAAAACTCAAATCCAAGTGGATCAAAGACCTCAACATAAACCATCTACACTGAACTTGATAGAAGACTATTTTCTAAATATAACACCAGTAGCACAGACACTAAGAACAACAATCAATAAGTGGGATCTCCTGAAACTGAGAAGTTTCTGTAAGGTAAAGGACACAGTCATTAAAATGAAACAACAGCCTACAGAATGGGTAAAGATTTTCACCAACCCTACAAGTGACAGAAGACTAGTCTCTAAAGTATATAGAGAGTTCAAGAAACTAGAGCCTAAAACCTTGAATAATCCAGTCAGAAAATAGGATTCAGAACTAAAAAAGGGAATTCTCAGCAGAAGAATTACAAATGGCTGAAAGACACCTGAAAAAATGCTCAACATCTTTAGCCATCAGAGAAATGCAAATGTAAACAACTGAGATACCACCTTGTATATGTCAGTCAGAATGACTAAGATTAAAAACGCAGATGACAGCCTATACTGGAGAGGATGCAGAGCAAGGGGAACACTCCTCCATTGTTGTTGGGAGTGTAAACTTGTTCATCTACTTTGGAATACAGTATGGAGGTTTCTCCGAAAACTGGGAATCACTCTCCCCAAGGATCTAGCAATACCACTATTTGGCATATATCCTAAAGACATACATTTATACCCCAAAAGTATCAATTCAACTATGTTCATAGCAGCAGTATTCATAATGGCAAGAACCTGGAAACAATCTAGATGCCCCTCAACTGATTAATGGATTAACCAACTGTGGTGCATCTACACAATGGAGTACTACTCAGCAGTAAGAAAAAAAATGATACACTAAAATTTTCAAGCAAATGGATGAATTTGGAGAATATCCTCCTGAGCGAGGTATCACAAACCCAGAAGGATAAGGAGGAGATGTACTCACTCATTAGTGGATTAGTGGACTTTAAACAAAAACATTCTTTTTTCATTGAAAGATGATGGGTGAATAAAGTGATTTAAAACACACACACACACACACATACACACACACACATACACACACCCCAAAACAAAACAAAACCTCTGGTTTGTCTATAGGAGGGTGGCTTAGCAGAAATTTGTGGTGGCTATAGTGCATTCGTGAGCATTAGCTATGACCTACTGTGCTTTCTTTATCTGTAGCTGAGCCTAACCTGGCTTGAGAAGCTTTAGATTTTATCTTTTATGTGATGTATATTTTAGAAAAAAGAGAAGTTTTATTATTCTATGTTTTTTTTCTATTCTAAATGTTTTGCTTTTTTATATAATGTTTGATATTGATTTTCAAAAATCAATAAAAATGCTAAAAATTCAAGTGTAATTCAAAATAAGATTGAAAAGACACAACTGAATTTGGAAAAAAAAAGAAAAAAAGAAAAAGAAGTCAACCTGCAAAGTACATTATTTTCATTTAAAGGAGTTCATATTGTACTTCAACAAATGTTGATTTTCCAAAATTTTTGTACAGTATATGTATGAAGCTAGATGTAAATGGAGTCACTATCATCCCAAAAATCAAAGACACAGATGATCCTCTTTGCCTCTGTTCAGCTCTTGTGAGGACTTGAAATTTTTCCATTCTTTGGCCTCACACTTACATTATAGAACCTTCATTTCTGCATGGTTGTCCATTCTCTTTGCATGAATCTGGACCTTTATATTCAATGTCTGTCCACATTTTATCTGTTTTACAGCAAAGGTGACAGTCATTCAGCTGAAGCCTCCACCAATCCCAATACAATATGGTGACCTCTTCACTATATGTTAAAAGAATTCTCTTTTCTAATAACATCTTATTTATCAGAAGTGGAGTTTAGCACTTTAATATGTGTTTTGTAGGGAGATATAGTTTAATTCATTAAATATTTACAAGAGAGAAATTATTTTTCTGTCCCGATATGTTTTGAGTTCCCAAATAATAGAACTGTCACTTGTCTCTGCTCCTTAATACATATAAAATGAAAATACTACTTGTTTCTATCTTCTAGGGTTATCATGAGGATTAAGTTCATTAATAGATGTCAAGTGCTTAGGATTCCTCCTGTCTCTAAGCAATCTACAGACTTGTGACAGACAGCTTGAGAGACCCGTTAACACCACCCACAGTAATGATCTTGCCAAGACTTCACCCTGAAGAAATGAAAAGATTAGCTAAACTTGTTATCTAGACTAAGCAGGAAAGAGCCAGTCTATTAGTGAGATGACATTAATTAAGGTATTTTTTTTATCATGTTTCCCCCATTGTTTCTGTAACTTACTCTATAATTGGACAATTTACTCTATTAGACAATGACCTTGGGCATTGTGGTTGAAACTAGCAACCCATTCTAAGCAATTTTCTAGGAGAGACAGGTGAACTCTCTTAATTGGTATGCTGGGGAGAAATATAAACATGTCACATGAATAGCCATCAGGTATTACACAGTGTTGGATGACAATTCACTTTCTCCTTGCTGCCAGCTGCCTTTAAAGTGAACTTGGTAGTAGAGCGGGACAACTTTTTCTTGTCAATACACAGGTAAATTGGTTCATTTAATCTCTTCTAACAGGGGAGGAACACAGCCTAAAATGAACATTATACCCTAGCAAGCACCAGTTCTCACCATGTTTGCTTTGTTACTATAAAAATTTAAGTTGTAAGAATAAGTTCCTGTGCTACTTGAAGATGAAAACTATTTTTCTGTTCGCATCAGTCAAATATTCTGTTCTCTTTATTTTTAATATTAGAGAAGTAAATTCACTGAAACTCCTTGCAGCCATGAAGCCAATTAAATTTTGCTATAACTGAAAATGGGAGAAATTTGATATGAGATGGCTGATATCACCACCTCTATATTGCATCTATATATTTACGTGTGTGTGTGTGTGTGTGTGTGTGTGTGTGTGTGTGTGTGTGTGTAAGAACAATTAAAGAAATGGAGGCCATTAGTTTGAGAAAGACCAAGCTTCCTATTAGAGCACAGGAGCAGTTACATATAACAGAAGATAAATGTTATAATTACATTATAATTCCAAATTATTTTTAAAATAATAGTGATAATTGAACTAGATTTCTACCTGTTAATTCAGAACAGAATATTGCATGGGTGAAGTTGCCACATAGGTACTGGTTTTCTCATGAAATATTGTAGCAGGTTGTCAAGTCTCCCATTCTTTAGCTTTACATTTGTTCTATATCTGCATTTTAATATTTCTTAGCTCCTAGAAATCATTCTTCAGTGTTAAAGGCTCTTACAATAAGAAAATGCAATATTTGCTTTTTTATTTTCTAGTTCCTTTGAGATCTTACCCATTTGATTATATAGAGATTAACTTCCTCAACTCTCTAAGGCATAACCACAGTTAGTTGGTTTTATGGTAGTACTAATAACCAGAATACTCACTATAATATTGTTCAGAACAAGTTACAAATATTGTTGATGCTCCTTCAATACTTATGTAGAAATAAATGAAATATAGTCAAATTATTTTGGATTTTCAAATCCACATTCTCATCTGATAATTATTCCCATGATTTATAGTCTTTATTATAATCATTTTTTCCCTAACACATGTTCTTCTTGCTCTGATCATACTGTAAATGCAAGTGATCAAATTGTTGTTTATATCTTTTTAAAAATGAAGGTGTTTGCACAATGTTGGGATTCCTAGGACAATAAATCACACTCCATCACAGAGAACAATTGTATATTGGCTTTTGTAGCATAAGCGACCTGAAATTATAAGTTGATGTAGTGGGTAAAGGTGCTTGCCACTGAACGCATGGACCTAAATCTAACCCCTATGACCCTCATTATACAAGGGCCACTAACTCTTGTAAGAAAACTTCTGAATGGCACACATGCCATTTGGCACATTCACACTCACTAGCACATAGGTGCATGTGAGCACACACACAATAAAATAACAAATAAATGTAATAAAAAATAGTCTACATTCTAAATAAATTTAGAATAACACATTTCTGAAAAGACAAAACAACTCTAAATTCACTTTAAAAAAATTCTTCAAGTCACAATTAAAAAAAATTAACAGGACTGTTTTATTGTGTGAATTTTAAGACACAACTGTTACATGAACAGCAAATGAAGATTTTAAATATCCTACAAAAGTCAAATAACTCATGCTATGTGTCAATCCTCCCATGGAATGCAGATGGGTGCTACAAAGCCTCTCCCACATCACTATAGTGTAATAATATTATTATTACACCACATTGAAATATATTCAGAAACAAATGTTTCAACTTCATTCTTTCTCCAGAGGCATTCCAATTGTACCAATGATACTGTTCCTTGCACTGAATATATAAACACTCCACAGTGTTTATATTGGGGAGATACTGGGAAAGAAATATATTTGTAAAGGATGAAGGCTGTGTTATTTGTTGTCTTTTTAATCACTGGTTCATTTCTTTTAAAGGTGGAATGCGTTTTTCTTGCTGTTCAGTGCTTTATTCCCATCCATTGTTTGTGGTCACGGTGACTATAGCTATGTAGTGGACATTCCCAAATTGTATAGAGTGAAATAAACAGTTAGTAGCGAGAAATGAAAAAAAAAAAAGAATAACACTTGTCTGATAGTGCTCAAATCTTTATTGGCCCATTCTCATACTAAAACAGTAGAAAAAAAGGAACATAAATTGCCAGTATTGATATATGTGTATTAAATTAAATATATATAATACATTTAAATTAAAAATAATTGTATATTAAATTAGGAATATGAATATATCATACATATATAATTTACTTGCTTCCCAGATACCCTACAATTCAGTTTTCAAGAAAAAAGTATATTTGCAACTCTGAGAAGCATAATCTACTTCTAAGATATTCTTGACAAAATTTAACTTCAGAGATATGTATATTCATTATAATAATATATTATTATGTTTTTAAAATTAAATTATTATCTAAAATGAAGTAGTAAACTCCTCAGTGGACTAATAGCTCACCTATTAATATTACAAAATTTACAATGAGGTGAAGGTCACAGAAGAGCAGATGTCCACATAACTCTGTTTTGAGGTTGTTCTCCAAATCTAGGCATTGATTTGATTTCTTTCTTGACTTATACTATTGATATCAGAGTTACATGGTCAATTGTATGGGTGGCTTCATAGACGACTTTGTTAAATTTATGAGTGGCTGCTTAGGAACACCAGTCAGAAAATCAATTTCCTTTTATTTTGTTTCTCATTAGTGTATATGTTCTATGTTGTTTTGCAGAAGTACCTTACTCACAAGAGAAAGCAATTTAGGTTTCATTTTCTTGCATAGCTTTTCAGTTTCAAATTTACTCATCACATTGTAAACAGAAATTTCTTTCCAAAAAAAAAAAAAAGAAGTATCATAAGAAAGATTAACAACAGCAAGTAGCTTCCTTTCATTATTGTTATCATTAAATTAAACTAACACAGGACTTCTCTTTATAAAGCAAGATGGATATTTTCATCTATATTCAGATGAGAAGAAAAGCATTTGACTAAATGTTTGGTGTGAGAACCAGAATAGTACATCAGCAAAAAGTTTTGGTATTTAACTATGATGTATTTGTTACTGTGGATCTTGTCCTTCTGTCATCCAATAAATATGTATTAGATACCTACAACATCCCTAAAGTAATTAAAAATTAAACAGACTTCTTCATCTCCTGGGCCAGCAGTTCACCATAAAATCATAATCATCAAAACTCATTCTTATTCACTTGGTTCTCTGATACATTCAATCCAACCCTATAAATATTTATAGGGTGTTACTTTCTACTGTTGAAAAGTTTAGTCTTGTATGAAGAGCAACACATAACTAGTACCCAAATGAGCCAAGTGTCACAAGACACACATGAGCAAAGAATGATGGGACAAAGCCCATGCAGTGATCCCATTTAGCAGAGAAGCTTCCAATACAAGTCAGCATATTCTTCAGAAGTAATTGACTACGTAAGCATATGGAGAACAGCTACAGCTGTGAGGATGCTAATATAAAATGACATACAGCAAGAATGGCATGAACATTCTCCACAATTTTGTCATTCATGTGAAATCATAAAACTCTTCTTAATCTGAATAGTATAACATTATACAAAAGAATGTTTTAAGATGCGTTACTGTAGACTACACAAAGGTGATCAACAAATAGAAATCAGTCAAATAACTATTTTGTTACCTAATCTTTTATATCTGGACACACTTTATGTACCATGATATAGATAGATGAGTTTAGATGTAGACAAAATAAACTCTGAAATGAGAAAAAAGTATACAAAGAAAATAGAAAAGAGTATACAAATGTTCCATAAATCTGTATAAAGTTTTCCTTCGGTCAATAGCAATATACATCTGCATATGAAAACAAAAGAAAGTGAGAAAAATTGTGTATTTCTTCATGTAATTTTGTATCTAACAACTCCAAAAACTGGTTAGATTTACCCAGTGTATAATTATCATTCATGAATTCATACTCTGTAAAATATTAATTAATTATATTTAAAAATAAAGAAGTGGAATAAATGAGCTTGCCTGTCATGAGATCATCCTCGTCCAGTTGTTTATATTTCATCAAGTGCGAATACATAGTAATAGGAACAAAGATAAAAGCTTTGCATTAAGTCAAACAGAAGATTACTTAACTTGCAGGAGGGAAGAATCAGTGTCGCTGGCAAATGTTACTGTGTTTTAAAATTTGAACCAGGGATTTTTCTAGAATGTTAGACAAGGAGAGGCAAAGACAAAAATCCATTAGAAATGATTCTACATCATTTGCTTTGAGAAATAATAAGATGAAACAATCATGTGCAAATAAAGGGAAGAAGATTAGAAGTACACAGCTAAGACAGTTTAGTAAGAGATATATTAAAAAATAAATTATATATCCAAGTATTTCATATGCATGGAGAACAGAGATGTTAATCTTTAGATCACTGGGTTAGTGTCAGAGTGATGAAGAGTTAGCTTAAGGGAAATAGGAAGAAAATCAAGTTGGAGCTGTGGAAGGTGCCCTCAAATATCTAGGTCAAGTTTTCATCCTAGGTGCCAGGTGAATGACTTGCTATGGATGCCTGGAGTTTAGGTTCTGCCAGTCCACTAGATCTCTACATTTTAACGAGACTACATTCTCTGTTGGAATAAAGCTCTCTATTCTACAAGATACAAATCAACTTTTTTGATATCTGAGTCAAAACTTTTGGACAAGCTATCTAACCTCCCTTCTTTGATACTTGTTATGCATCTACTTGGTTTTCCAAATACAGTTTCTTATCTGACTGTTTTTGTTTGCTGGCTTTGTTTTAGGCATTTAGATATTATAATTACATATCTCACTTCCTTTCTCCTACTTATACTCTCTCATATACCCATCCTTTCTTCTTTCAAGTTTATAGCTCCTGTTTCTATTAACTGCTCCTTACATGCATATATACATATTTATATCCAATTATTTTTAAAAATATAACCTTCTCAGTCTATACAGTGTTGCTTGCATGTATGTTTTCAGGGCTGTCCAAAAAAATGAACAAACTGTTTGTGTACTCTTTCTTTGGAAAAACTCTTCTACTTCCAACATTCCTAACTTGTCTGTAGCTTTTTGTTTGTTTGTTCACTTGCTTACTTGGGTTTTTTATTATTTTATTTTATTTTGTGTGGGCAAGGGAAGGGTTAAAGGGATTTTAAAATTCACTTTGTTCTGACCAGTGCAATTATCTTTGTTTTGGTCATAATTTGGGTAGAACGTTATGAATATTTCTTTTGCTGTTTCTAGGAGACACTTTCACATCAAACTCATGATCCTCTGGCTTCTATAGTCATTCTTATTGGTTCGCTATTGCTGTTATTTTGTTTTAAAGACATTTACATTTCAAATACATTTTTTTGTACAATAAAAGTATTTCTTCCCAAATTTCTGAGACCACTGAAGGGCTCATGAAACTTAAAAAACAGGTCTTCAATCTAAAGCATATTAACTACATTATAATAGACTTGGCTACATATGTTTCTGAACCCAAACAAAATAAAAATTCAAGGTCTTTCATTCAAAATGTCTCAACAATTGCAAAACACCAGAAATAGAACAGTAAACCAAGCAAAGAAGCCTGCTGAACCTAAGTTCTTGAGCAACAAAACAGTATGTGTACTCTTATGTAGTTCAAGGTTCTGTGGATGCACAGTGTCCAAATTTTGCTTGATAACCAGCCTGGTAAAACACAGTGCTGTCTATGGAAGGTGAAGATGCTGCAGCTTGTCCCCATGCCTGGCTGACAGAAGATGCTGTATACCATATTTGAATCTACCTCCATGCACAGACTTGTATTCATCATCAGATGGAATTCTGTTCAGGTGCTGGTTTTATTGCATTCAGTCTAAATTATGGGTAATGTGCATTTGATTGGTGAAACCTAGTCCATAGCCAACCTGCCATTTCCAGAGAGGACCGTGCTTTGTTTTTAGCCTCCATAAAGGAAAATCAGCTCCACCTCTATGTATGAGAGAGCACACACTGTGGCGATAGTTGATATGGTAAGCAGCCAAAGTGTTTGAAAAATATCTTTGTGAGAACCCATTATGTGTTTTGAAGAAAACCTGTGATTCCACACAGTACATGTATCTTCCTTTATGTAGACAAGGATATATGCAAAAGCATACATTTTATACAAGCAGATATGTTTTTTTTTTTTTTAATTTTCAGGAGTTTGGGAAGATTTCTAAAAATGTTGAGGAACATTTCTAAAAGTATTTTTAGAAGAGATTAAGAAATTAATAACATATGGGAGAAGAAGACTGAAACTTGATTTTTTAAAAGCCAATCTCTATTCATAAAACAAGGAAAAGCTGGGAAGAACAGGATAATTATGTGTAGGGTATGTATGTCTGTGGGAGGGTTTTTCATGTAAGTGCAGTATCTGAAAGATTCAAAAGATTATAGACCTGCTGGAGGTGGAGATATTTGCAATTTTGTCTCAGAATTGGTGCTATAAAATGAATTACTTCTCACCTTCAATAGTATGTGCACTTTTGTGCATTGACCCAACTTTCCAGTCTTTCAGCAAGTAACAGTGACCAATAAGCTACAAGTTCAAAAGGCTAAAGCAATAACTCAGTAGATCAAGTGCGTGATTGTGCTGCAAGCATGAGTAACAAGGTTAAGATTCAAGCATCCAAGTTAAAAAAAAAAAAAAAGAAAAATGGCATGCAGGTTCAACTCTTATTCTGCTCTTATACATATATATATGTGTGTGTGTGTGTATGTATATATGTATTATATATTGATGTGTGCCATATTAATGTCATATAAATTAATATATAATATTCTCTCTATATAAATATATATATGTGCATGCATAAATCCTGCTCAGTATTTATATTGTTAATTACATGTTAATTTTTAGATCATATCTTCCTTGATATTTTCAGTATATTTGGGTTTTGGGTTTTTTATTTTATTTTTTATTATGAATAAAGTAATGGTTTTTTATCCGTGTATATCCTTGTTCAAGCTCCCTTCCCCATCCTGCACCTTGACTGACACTCAGTACTTTTTACATATTTCTTGAATTTTGAAAATATTATATCATCTTAGTTTTCCTACCTCCTACCTTTCTGACTTTTTTCTTAGTCTAATTTTTGGAATCTTCAGTATCTAAATATTGAAAGATTAAAAAGCTCAATCATCTTTAGAATTGTCCCTAAATAGTCTCATTCTTGGTTAATGAGATCAAATATAATTAAGCAGATCACTGTATTTTCTGATATGTTCAAGTTTAAATATTAGTTCTGTTCACCATTTTCACCATGGAGACACAAGCTCAACAATAATAGTGTAAGTTATGCCATTAATTTAAAATGATGATTATAATAGTTCATATACTGTTAGAACATAGACTAAATGGGTTCATATTTAAGAGCAACAGTTACAATTGAGAACACTTAAATTTTCAAATGGGAATAAGTATCTAGCCTTTCTATGGCCAGAAACTTTTTAATATGCTAGAAACTTTATATATGTCAATATATAATTACATATATAATCTTTCTGTAAACATATGTAATACAGTTATAAAATAATCTTTCTTTTATGTTCCTAAGTGCATAAAAGGTGTATATCTAAATATTAACCCATGAGAAATAGAATTCACAGTTTATCAGCAAAATCTCCACATTTTTTTTTTTTTGCCATTGCCCAACCCAATGTACAGCATGACTACAAGAAGACAGGAAGATGTCCTGCATACTGTCTTCCACTCACCACCTTCCCAACAACATCCAGTCCTCACAGGTTTCTTGGTTGTATTGTGTTTTTTCCAATAAGTTCCATACACACTAACCTATCCTAAGCATCTGTGCAAGATTACAGTCTCAGTATTCCAAAGTTACTCCTTCTCCTTATACCTACATTCTACAGGTTCTGGGCATGTCCTCCCAAACCAACATGAACAGTTTCATTTATGTTATGTGATTCAGGGTAACATCCTAATTCCTAACAACTCCAGCACAGATAAGTGATTCACAGTCCAATTTTATACACTTCCTATCTTAGGCTGTGTGCTTGTTCTCAGCTAATTCTTAAATACTTTGTGCTTTCTTTTGCAACCAAGCACTTATGCATGACTTTTATTCTTTCACTTCACTTATTTCTTTCTCTTCATTCAGAGTTCAGTTCAGTTATAATATTCTTACTGAATTTTTCCTCTATCCATTTGCCATAAAGTGTACTAATCCATGCATACTTGTCAATACGCATTGCTCCTTACTTTGCATATTGTTGTGGTAATTTTACATTTTAAAGTAAAAAATGTGATTAATAAACATCCTATGGGTTTAAGGCATCCATTTATTTTAAACTCTGGTGAGCCTGGGATCTAGTATGGTATTTTTCAGTTGAATAAAAAAGACAGAGAATTATTTTCTGAATGCTTAATTACGTAGCATTAGTTGCTAAGATGTAACCAAGTAGATTCTAATAAATTATGCAGAAAAAAGACCAAGATTAAGTATCAAGATACATAAAAGGGTAATATATTCATCCCATCATTAGAGAAATTTCTTAAAAATCAATGTTCTTAAATTGGCAGTATTAAAAAGCCAACACCAACCTGTATATAACCCCAATATTACTTGAGGAAGCTTATACAAGAAAGCACAAAAATAGAAATGTACTGTATTTGAAGGTTTTTTTATATTTGAAAATAGCTAGTTACCTTCCTTTTACGGTCCAGGTAAAAGAAAATATGTATTGTATCTTTTCTTTTTCAGTGTTATGTTTATGGCTCACACCTTTATACCATAATACAGAGTAACTACAACTACAATCAAAAGCTGACAAGTTGCTCCATGTTTTATTTTAGTCCTTCATATTTGTGTGTGTATGGTGCTGGTATGAAAGCTAGTGCTCACCTTTACTCGGCAAAGACCCTGACAGTAAGCTACACTCTCACCCTTATTTAAGTTTTATGAGACAGAAAAGAGAAAACAAATAAGCAGGAAATTGATGTATTTTATTGAAAAACCAGAGAGAGCTTCAATTAGGGACAAGATGGTATTATTTGATGGTCATAAAATGAGTTGTGAGAGGTTATGCATAACAAGGCTAGTTCATGTGGTTTCTTTTTGACATTTATCTATGAGAAACAGGATCTTCTTTTCATTGTCTATAGAAAGGACATTTTTTGGAATGAAAATGACTTATGGCCTACTATAGAGGAAGGTCACAGAATTCTTTTATGACCTATGCCAGACAAATAGTGCAGGGTAAGGTCGGAAAAATATGCTGTTTTCTCAAATACTTACATGTCATATTTGCTGTTGGCATTTCTCAAACCTTTTTATCCTATGAATATGAATTATTTATGCAAGGTTAGAAAAAGATATAGGTTAATACACTCCAATGAATAGTGAATACAATAAGAAGCATATGAAGCTAGGAGGTGGTGGTGCACGCCTTTAAACTCAGAGCTAAGGAGGCCGAGGCAGCTGAATCTCTGACAGCACAGGTTCAGTTTTTAGGATGTTTCACTATAGAGATGAGGGTGGTCTGTAGACTCCTGTTAAGGCATTCGGTGTCCTCCCTAAGGCTTTCTATATAAGAAAAAGTAACTGAAGGTGAGTATGATAAAAGTTCTGGAGTAACTTACTATAAGATTCACAGATGATATCTCTCCCAGTGTATGGGAGCCTGTTAAAAAGAATGCTGACCAGGATAAAGCTGAACAACTCTCCCTCCCTTTCTTCCTGCGCCCGTCTCTCTCTCTCTGTGTATGTAATGCATATATTGTGGATGTTTGTTTATGTATGCACATATGTACATGGGTATGTACATGCTTAACTCATAGATTGTTTAAGCTAGATGGCCAGTGAGCTCCAAATTTACTCTCCTAGTGCTACAGTTATGAATGCTACCATGTCATCTGTGTACCTGGAAGGAGGGTGTCTGAGCTCAGGTCCTCACTCTATTAATGCAAGCACTTTAACGACTGCTGTCTCCAACTCTATATATTTTTAACAGTTTCCTAATGTTCCTCAGTATTTTAATCTGTTATTTTATATTATATAATTCAAATTTATGGTAAGAGGACATCAATGAAAAAGGTCAGATTAATATAAAATGAAGAATCTTTCATTGCCTCCAATTAAGTTGCTAATAAAAGAAGTTGAAATCTCTAATATAACTACACCAATTAGAAACAGATTCAGCTATTCCATTTTCAAATGTTATGCTTCCTAGATAAGAGAATGCTTAACTATCATAGAATACTTCCTCCAACAAAGGTCCAAAAAAAAAAATAACTAAAAAAACAACAATGACATCTAAAATTACATATGTCTAAGAAGAAGCAGATTACACTTTGAGCTGTAGACTCATGGAGATAGTATTTAATAAAATCCTCAAGATAAAGAAACACAGTGAAGAAGTATAGAGACACCTTACAAAGAAGGTGAGTGAGGATGGTCTGCCATGAATAATATGGATGTGTGTTTCCTAATCATAGCCAGTTGAAACATGATTCTTGGACCACATAGCACAAGTGAAATAAACTTGGGTAAACATAGATATCTTTACTCCAGTTTTCACTTAGGTTCTAGAAGAAACCATATTGTTCTTAAAAAAATATGGTAAATTGTTCTGGCTCTATACTAATGAAAGTCAGATGTTTGTAGGATTCAAAGAAACTACAGATGAACTTCTCTTTTATAATTAATAGCTTCTAAAACCAAAAACTGAAACAGAATAGCTCTAAATCCTGGGCAGAGAAATATGTCCTGAGTCATGGCTCTTGTCCTAGGAGGAGATATGGCACCCTGAACGGCCTACACGATGATTAATGACCATATACATTTGCTTCCAGGATCCTGAAACAGGATAAGCCCCATTATCTAGCAGAATATCTGCCATATTAAAAAAAAAAAAGCACAATCTTGTAGAAATTGGCGAAAATGGCTCTACTTACCACTTGTGCAAGACAACTCCTTCAGACTAAAGCACTTCAGAAATAATATGAACACTGTCTAATATGTAGAGTGGTACAATAGGCACTCTGGCCATTGTGCAATGTTACCTCATGAGAATGTTTTGTCCCATAATGTTTTGATGGCCATTGCCTTCCCTTATCTTCATGGGTATCCTTAATTTACTCTGTACTAACCCCTGTCCTTCTACCTGCACTTTGTGTGTCCTGTCTGCATTCTGTTTACTGAGAGCTAAAAGACTGGAAAATGCAAAAAGGTCCAAAGAAAGACTCTGGCAATAATTTTACCTACTTATATTCCAGAAATAAATGGTCAGCTTAAACAGATTTTTTCAAAATCTGCCACCTAAATGAGTGAAATGCTTCTACATGTATTTGTTGATTTAAAATTAAGACCTTACCTCTGCTAAGCATTCTTTATAATCTTAATTCGTAAGAAACTTCTTCCTAGTCCTTAATGTTGGAACCTGTGTATGCTGGAGAGGATGCGGAGTGAGAGGAATACTCCTCCATTGTTGATAGGAGTGTAAACTTGTTTAGCCACCCTGGAATGCAGTATGATGACTTCTAAGAAAACTGGGAATCAATCGTGCCAAGGATCCAGCAATACCACTTTTAGGCATATACCCTAAAAACACACATTCACACCCCCAAAAACATTAGCTTAACTATTTTCATAGCAGCATTATTCATAATAGCAAGATCCTGGAAACAACGTAGATGCCCCTCGACGGAAGAATAGATTAAGTGTGGTTCATCTACACAATGGAGTACTACTCAGCAGTAAGAAAAAAATGATATCCTAAAATTCTCAAGTAAATAAGTGGATTTGGAGAGTATCCTCCTGAGCAAGGTATCACAAATTCAGAAAGATAAGCAGGGGATGTACTCACCCATTAGTGGACTTAAAAAAAAAAAAATATGTCTCTGTATACAAGAGCTCAAGAGTAGAACATAGCTAAATGACACAGTACTTCACTTCTGCATTGAAGGCCTCTGGCAGGGGTGTGGGTGAGGAAGGACTTTAAGGGGCTGGCCACAGGGAATTTAATTATGCTCCAGTAAGTAAATAAGCAGCATGAATGGACTTTTTTTTTTTTTTTTTTTTGTAAATAGGGTGGTGATAAGAGTGGGTATGATTCTGACAAAACTGATAACTGAGTTTGATGGGATGCATGATGTAAAATCACCAAATAATAAATAAAAATATTGTGCTGGGAAAAAAATACCTCCACAAACCCTTCTCAGTTTGTTTCTCTACTCTTTATGTAGCTGTCGGTAAAAATCATTTGAGCCTGTATTTAGAGTTGTGCATGGTGGAGAACTAGCACCATCTTCCATGTTTGCATGATTTTAATATGCCACTCATGAAGTGGTTCTTCTCTGATCACTCAAAATGCAGGAACAGACTTTGTTCATTAACGAACAGGATAGAATTGCAACACATCTCTTTCCAATCACAAAAGGAAGTTAATTTGACAAATACCTATTAAGCCAGCCAACAACTTGCTCAGTTACTCCTATTTGCTTTAATTTATATAGCAAAAGGCCTTGATTTATCAAGTTAAATGCCTTGATAATCCATCAGTTCACTGGTTGTGAAATGTTCTAGGCTATTCCCAGGTCATCAATCTGGGAAAGGTGAAATGTGGTTAACTCATTTTACTGAGCAAGGTCTAAAGCTTGTAATATTTTAAGATATTGGAGGGCAAGCCTAAGGTGTAATCTTTCTCTTGTAAAATATTTCAAACTTATAGGCAGATATTTGTTTTCATGAACCAACTGAGCTCTAAATGAATGTATTTTCCCCTGCAGTTCATTTCTGACTAGGTATTTATTCACGAGATCTTCATCCGATCACTATATTGGAAATTCTGGGCTTGTGCACAGAAATTGTATTGTTTTGACAGTTCTATTATTTTTACTGGTTTGCCTGCAGCAGTTTATCTTACACCACATGAAGAATTTATTTTTTTAATTGCCTCAGCCTTCCTTTATGAATGTGTTTATGGGATACTATGGCAGTTCAACATTTTAATGTTTCAGTGTTTTCCACCAATTTAGTAATCATGTAAACTGTTTCTGCAAAAACTCTGAGCAGCTCAAAAAGCAGGATTAAGAGATGTTACTGAATTCAGTTTTATCATAATACTTTCAGATGATTTTGTCATCCTGGCCTTGGCCTTGATTATATGTAAAATATGTGGTGATATATGAGCTGATATTTAAACATAAAAAAATCTCATGAGAAGGCAATTATAATTTAAATCACTATGGTGATGTATATTTAATAAAACTAACCTGGAATGTCAGAGTCAACTACAGCGCTAAACCAGGACAGTGAGTAGCCACCTACACCTTTAATCCTATCTGTAGAAATGTAAAAGAAGAAGTTAAGAGAGCTGGGCAGAGCAGGAAAAGAGGCTTTTGTGTTAGCTTTCCCCAATAGACACCTTCCTTCATTTTTGTTTGAGGACAGGGGGCTTGCAGTTGGAAGATTCATACAGACAGGCCTGAAGAGTTAGTTGGGTGGCTGTGGTTTGTTTCTGATATTTCAGCTTTTTCCCAATATTTTTCTGCGTTTTCATTATATACTAACTAGAGCTTGTGCAATAATGCTTATATCAGAAACTGCTGAAAAAGTGGCTGAATGAATGAATAAATATGAAATTAGTTTTCTATTGCTAGCATTGTAAGAGCACATTCAATTTATAGCAAAGTACATCAAAAAGCCAGCTTGTTTTATTCACTATGCTTCAGAATGCTTAACTAAGGTCATTAGAAACAAATTAGTTTCTGATTATTAAAATAACGTGTTAAAAATTTAAACACTCAGTGGTAGAATTATGTTAGGACTACTATTTTTATGACCTTGAAGAAGATACAGCTTAGTGTATAATGCTTAATTTTGTTATAATATGGACCTGTATATTAAAGATCTATAAGATGTATAACAATTATAAAATAAGTAATTCAGATACTTATTAATGATCATTTTGCTTCAAATGAGCTACTCTGATAGATCTTAAAGCAATTTAATAACACATAAAACACCATTCACATTACCAGCTACCTATAATATGGCAAATGCAACATATTAGACTCATTTATTCATTTCCTCATTCAGCAAATATTTTAATAAGCATTTTCTAAGAGACAAATTCTTTGCTGGGGGAGTTTTAGGAGATTCAAAGATAATCTAATATTCTTGGTAAAGATTTCCATTAAGCCTATCTGTATGTTAAAGGTGTGATAGAAATTGAAAACTCCAAGTACATGTCATTTTGAGGCTATGTCAATAAAGCACCTTGGAAATGCAATGGAAAGCACTTCTTTGATGTTTAGAAATCAGATGTAAAGCTATGATTAAAAAAAAAAAAAAAAAAACACAGAAAGATGTACAACTTAAATTAGCCATAGTTGACCTCTTAGTCAACATGTTTCTCTGTTAAGTTGCAATTCTTGCCATATAACCACTGAGTACCTAAAAGAGAACACAGAAGCACTGCTTTCAGACTGTAGAAAATCAGCTGTTTTAGTCCTTTAAGAGACCAATTAAATTAGAATTCCCTCTGATGCAATCTGGCTTCTACTTCAAATCTGAAACTTTCCTAGGTGATTTGTATATGTCATCACTGCTGAGAAACGGACCACATTAACTACTGTAGACAATCCAGCTAACCATAAAATGCTATTTAACTGCATATTCAAGAATACTTTTGGCATTCTTATAACTGGGTCTTGGGATGCTCAGTTGACTTCCTATGCTTTCAAAAAATAGCAAATGCTGTTAAAGCACCACTCAGTCTTTCTCTGCTGTAATCCTCTATTATTTTTTCTTGTTTTACTGAAGACTTTTGCAGTAAAACAATTGCTTTCTTCTCCTAGTTTTTTTTCCATTCATATTGAAAAAAAAAAATACTGGAGGACGTGGCTTCTGAAATTTTCTTCTCCAGTCAAAATGTAACTCCCTCATTTGGTCCCATCCTCACTCCTGAAGTTTACTATCACTCTCTCACTTTTTTAACCATTCATTAATTTATTAATCTAGTATCTACCAAAAGCTTTCTGTCCTTCTCTTTACTTTCTCAATTTTTTTTGTTGCAAAGATTCTTTCATTTTGCCATGTTGTAGTCCAGTGATTTTCCCATGTTCAGTCTGATGATCTCATCTGCATTCAGACTTCTCTTCCTGCTGACATATACCAAAAAGAATCTCTACAATTACTACTACTTAACAAAAGTCTCAACATTCCTATACATTTATGCTTTAATTACAGAAACTTTGTAATCAACATTGCCAATCAATTTAGCAATAAATTTTCTTCATTATTGTTCTGCAAAAGGGACACCTCACTGGAAGGAACCTCATAATCAGTGACAGTAAGTAACAATACTGCACTTACTTCACAAATCCTCAAGACCATGTGGTGTTTCAACATTGTTCTGGTTTTTTGCTTTTGTTGTAAGGTATTTTATCATGCTTTTCTAATATCCATTTTAATGTATGTACCATCAGGTATTTTAACACAACTCTTATATGTTCAACTTACCTGTCTATCTCTGCAGTTTTGCTCCTTTGGTACAAATAATCTTGAACTCTTTTCTCTTCTGTCACATCAGCTCTCCAACACTGTGTGGGAATTTTCATTGCCATTTATGTGGTAATCCCATTTCCCTACTTCCTTTAGCTTTATTTATAACACTAAACTCTTCAGACAATTCTGTCCAGTTCCTTCAGTTGTAATCTGTCTTGAGCACATATCATTCAGTTTTTCATTAATTATTTTCACATGATTAAATCCAGGATCCAGTTCTCAGCATCTTATTGCCACTATCAGCAACACTTGACACTGTTAATTTCACTTCTTTCTTCTTACATCACCTTTTTTTTTTTTGGCTTCAAGGGCACTAAGCAGAGTAGATTTTCTGTCCTTTACTGAAACCGGTACTCCCTCTCAGCCACTTTGTTGATCAGCGTTCATTTTCCTGACCTCAAAAACTTGAAGTGCTCTAGTTCCATCCTTGAACTTTTTCTCCTTCTGTCCACACTCATTTCTCAGTAATCCCATCTAAGCTTATAACTCTAGGTGCTATTATAAAATCAGAACTTGCCTCTAAGCCCTGTACTAACATACTACTTTCTTTCCATATTTCTGCCCAAACACCAAGCAGATATTTTATAGGTGACAGGAAACCAATCTGCAAACTGTCTTGGCAGTTCTCTTTCAAATCAAGTTTTATCATGGAGATGAAATCGCCATATTTTAATTCAATCTAAAAATAAGTCTTCTTTGATTTTCATTCAGTCATATAAAAAATTCCATAAATGTTGTTTCAGGTAGTATACAAACCCTCAGTGTACATGTTCAGTGTCCTGAACTACACTAAAAACCTACAGCATCATAGTTCTCATTAGCTTCACTAGTTCCAATGTTAATAAAGGTAGAACCATTTTAATTATTTAAATTCACCTTTAATAAAATCAAAAAATTGCATATTTTTCTAAGTATATTTTATATTTTCTCATAACATTTTTCACTTTAACACATGGAATGCTTTTAGTAAATAAAATTAAAAATACGTTACTTGTCAGTTTTCAAGTTCCTTTTGCTTTTTTGTTTCTCTCTGAAAATGAAGCCTATGGCCTATGATAAAACCACAGAAGGCACCATCTTTTATCAATACATACTAGGGACGTTCTGACACTATGGACTTTATGAATTGTTTTCTCCATTTCCAAACGTGGGCCTCATTCTTCTCAGTCTTCAGCTCTCTCATTCCAGACAAAAGCTGTCAGCTGAGCAGAGATTAAAGGGATAACTTCTTGAGGATGCTTTCCTCCTACTCTTAACTTTTGTCTATAGCCATTATTTTCTGAAACACTATACATATCTATAATTACTGAAAGACTTATGTAAATAAATAATACCCGATGAACTACAAGGTACATCGATGAACAGATTATTTCTAGATCATCATTTTTCATATTTTTATATCTCTGCTATTTAATATGGCACACACTAGATATTCAGTAAAATTATTAAGTGAATAAATTAATTGATGCCATTAAACTAAACAGCCACTGTTGGATTTTACTGTCCAAAATCCAATGCTACACTTTTCCCTCACCTTTCCAGTTTAATATGATAAACTACCATAATGCCCATTGAATGATGCATTTTAAACCTCAGGCACTTTGAACTCTCCATTTGTTTTGCTAAGTACTATATTCTGTTGTAATTCCCATTTTATTATCTATAGAAAAGTTCTTAGGATGATAACATCCTATGTTTTATCACACATTGTAATGATATTTTAATGATTAAATTGTCCCTCTACAACCACTGTCTGTATTTGAGAATTCTTTTACAAGTAACTTTCTTCAAATAGATGATTGCACATATTTTTATTTTCTCATTTTTTCCCTACTCTTTGGATATTTCTATCATTAATTCCATGCCACCATTTGTCTTGTGTTTGTATTTGCTATCTGTCATGGCTCTGAGAAAATACTCATCAAGAATATAGCAAGAGTAGACACAAAAATCTTACCCCTTACACAAAAGTTATTTACAGTTGATACCTACTTGGAAATGAATAGTCACTTTTCTCTAATGTAGTGTCTCATGCCCAGTAGTAGTTGGTCAACACAAACTGACTCCACTTTTCTTTTACATGTATTTTCTTGTTTTGTATTTTTGGGTACTTTTTGTCTTAATACATTTTGTTTGTTAGTTTTCTTGTTTTAATTGCTATTATTTTGATGATGTATTTTTGTTTTGGGTGAGAGGAGAGAGAATGACCATGGAGTTGGGTGGATAGAGAATGCAGTAGCTCTTGAAGGACATTTGGGAGAAAAATATTAATAAAGTACCCTTTATAAAAATAGTACAAGAAAACATTAAAAAGAGGAAAAAGTTATTTAGGGCCAGGGTTTCAGTCTTTGGTTTTGTGTACCCTTACTTTGGCAGGACATGGCTGATGACACTACCCTGTCCATGACAGCCAGAGAAAGATGGAGAATTTCAGTATTTACTTGTAGAGCTTACTTCTGTTAGTCTTCATACCATACTATAGGCTTGTAACCAAACAAAGTCATGATTGCACACATTTCAGGCCCAAATATTAACAATGCTTCCTATAACTAAATTAGCTAGATAGGGGAACAATATCTAATGTTCAAATAATATTTGTTTTCATTTTCATTAACATAAGTTTGTCAGAATTTTTCTATTAAGATAAACAGTCTTGTGTATCTATTCTTACTGCACTTTTAAGAAACTATTTGGTTTCATTTGGAGTCTTACTTATTTTGTTGCAAGTACAGTGCTTTGATTCAAGTTCTGCAAATATCCTCTTACTGCAGTCCCACTGAAGCATGTCTTCTGAATTATAAGAGTTTGCATTTGTGTATTCATTCATTCTCCTGGGATACTAATAGAAGATAAGGTTGACTATGAGTCACAAATTTCTTAGCCAGTAATTTCCAAGAAGCAGACAAGAGTAAGAGTAATGTCATACATTTCTCTTATCAGGCAACATTTTATGCACTACACAGGTTATATCTAGTAATATATATATGTATATACAAACACATATGTGCTTGTAATAATGATTAGTTTCAAAAGAGGCTATGAATATGGAAAAGAACTGGGAGGTTATACAGGAGGGTTTGGGTAGAGAAAAGGAAAGAGATAAATGTTAAAATACAATTACAGTATCAAAAATAAACAGCAACAAAAGAAAATCACTTCTTACTAGAATTTAAATGTCAGCTTTCTATTTAATTTAGAAGATACTTAAATTTAATTGAAAAGTCATTATACTCTTATACATACAAAGAAAGATAACTAATTTATCTTTAGTTTATTGAATACAATTTTATCTAGTCTTACATTTGACCATTTTATACTTAGTATAAGTTACTTTCCAACAGTAAGACAAAAATATATCTATATTTCATAAACTTTAGGCAAAAACTCCCAAATACAGGAAAAGAAACTGGAAATTGTGTAAAGAAATAATTTTATCTTACGTTACTAAGAAACAACATTGACATAGACTACACATAAACTTCTGTTGAATTGAAAGTATATTTTCAGCTCCTCAAGCCATGTTATTGACTGGACTGGGTGAGTTATTCTTTACTATATACTATGTACACATACATGCATGTTCTATATACACATACCTCAGGGATATCAATAAACATCTATCTTATAATCTTAAGAAAATATATATTTGAGTGTTGAATATATATAGTTATTTAATTTCCCAATGTTTTAAAATTCTTGCTTTAAAAAACAAAATTGTGTGTTGAGGGAAGGATATGTATGGAAGTATGTTACTGCAATTGTTTATGGAAGCCAGAGAGGACATGAGTTGACATTACACATGGTTGAGAGTTATGATGATATGGGTTATGGTGACAAAGCCTGGGTCTTCTGGGTGAGGGTGAGCAACACACACAGTTAACCACTGAGTCATTGCTTCATTTTCATCATTATAATTTTTAAATATTTATTGTATTATTTATTTATGTGTTCTTTTGTCTTTCATAGGAAATTTTACATTGGAAGAAATGCATGTTGTTGGAATTTGCTCACAAAAAGAACTTTAGCTTATTTACCTTCAGACTTAAATTAGAAGAAGGTACAGATTAATTTCAACAAATAATTTTCTGTTGCTTTTTGTTATGGTGATATATATTTAATAAAATCAGTCTGGAACATCAGAGTACAGAATCATCCACAGTCAAGCCCTGAGGGTCAGAGAATGGTGACCACAACATTTTTTCTTTAATCCAATCACTCTCACTCGGGTGAATGAGTGGTGACCCACACCATTAATCCTATTACTCAGGAGATAGAGATCTTTTTGGATTTCTATGAGTTCAAGGCCTAATAGCCAAGCAGTGATAGATCACACCTTTAATCCTAACTCTAGAATGATGCAGAATTGAAGCAAAAAGTAAAACAGCTGGGTAGGGAAAGATAGATAAAGCAGGAGAAGGCAGAAGTTGCACATTTTGTAGAAGTGACCAGTCAGGCTGAGGACAGCTTATAGATAGAACTTACCCTGTTTGGCCTGGGAAATAGGCTGGCTGAAAATTGACTGTAGTTTGTTTCCACTCTGTGGCATTAAAGCTTTTTCCCAATATCTGGATCTAGGTTTTCATTACACACCAAATATAATTTGTGCACTATTTATATTAGATATATTTGGGAAGTATAAATAGATTCTCAGGTGTTGATGGCTTTGATTTGAAATGTATACAAACACTGAACAGCTTGAGATCTGAAACACCTTGGACTGGCACCTTGGATCCCACTCTCTTCAGAGGAACATCTGACCCAGTCTTGATGTTGGGGTGAGGAATGCAGATCTGCTAGGAGTGGATGCTGAACTAAGCCATATTGGGATCTTGAGACCTTCTGCCTTGCTGGGAAGGAGATAAAGAGATGTGGAGAAGAAAGAGTGACTGGGAGGGGCGGGAGGAGGAAGGGAGCTTGAAGAAAGATATACACTGATAAAAAATATTTTATTCATAATAAATAAAGAGAAAGTAAAGAAAATTTCTGAATAATAAATAGACTCTGTTTATATATATACATATTCACATATGAAATTACCTTTGCTTTTCCATAGAAATTACTGAATTTCTGAAATTAAAGATGTAATTACAAGTAATATAGAGTGACAACAAAAAACACTTATTTTTCACCTTTTGCTTTATAATATTTCCTTTTCTTTTCTATTTTATTAATAAATTTTGTACTTTGACCACTATATATATATATATACATATATATATATATATGTATATATATATATATAAAATGTTTTCTGGTTACATGTTATACCACATTCTTTTATTTTATTCTGACCCTTGCCATCTTTACTTTTTCATAAAATTTTTTCTAGTAAACATAATTTGTTTTGGTCTGTGTCCCATAGAGTTAAATAGGATCATTAGTTGACCTTGAATTTGAAACTCTCCGGTAGGACCTCATGGGTTTCCAGGGGACACAAAACTAGCAAATATGCCTCTTTCTCTCCTAGACTCTGTCACTTGTCAGTTTATTAGCATTAAGTGGTAGGACCCCATGAACCCCTTCTCTATCCATAGCTAATTATTGGGAGGGCTCTGATTTTTTGCATCCAACATCAAAAGGCAGAACTGCTGTGAGTTAATAATTATCATGACAGCACAATTCTTAGAAAATGGCATTTTCCAGTCTTCCTCCCAACTTCTAGTTATTCTAAACCCTCTTCCACCAAGTTCATAAAAACCTAAGGAGATGGTAATTGTATTTCTGATCAGGTTTAAAGAACAGATACTGTCTTTCCGAATAACCATTACTTTCTCTCCATTCCAGATCTCTTCACTCTTCTGCTTCTCACAATCTACATGCATATATGTTTAAATATGCACTTTCTTTATTACCTTTCTCCCTTTATTGTTCAAATACATAAAACTTCAGTAAAGTCATCACATATTTGATGATCTATATTTTGCACCAAAGATCTTTTTTACATCCTTTGATCCATTATTTATGCCTCAAACTTCTCTCTGTAATTGACAAGTATAATTACACATTATTTTTTTTCAAGTTTTCAGTATTTTTATTCTTTTGAGGCAGTGTGTATGCTGGTATAAATACTTATTAACTAAGAATTAAACTATTTTACATGTTACTATATTAAGTACAGTAAAAATTACTCCATTTAATATCAGCAGCATTGTTTTGAGGAGCAAGAAGATATGAAATAAAAATGTGGGGAAAATATTCATGAAGTCAGAGTATTCCTCCATAGACAAAAATGTAAAACTTCCTAAGGAAAAAAAAGGAGAGAACAGAGAAACAGACAAGTAGGAAGAAAGGAAATAGACAGTTTGTAATTTCTACATATTGAAAAAGATGTACCTTATCTACTCAATGGAGTACTACTCAGCAGTAAGAAAAAATGATATTCTAAAATTCACAGGCAAACAGGTGGATTTGGAGAATATCCTCCTGAGTGTGGTAGCACAAACCCAGAGAGATAAGCAGGGGATATACTCACTCATTAGTGGACTCTAAATAAAAAAGCAAAAAGCAAAGCATACCCAAGCTACAAACCTGAACCACTGAACATCTTGGTATCTGAAACACCTTGGACTGGCACCTTGGAGCCCACTCCTTCCAGAGGAACACCTGACCCAGTCTTGAAGTTGGGGTGAGGAGAGCCAGGAGTGGATGCTGAACTAAGCCACCTTGGGAACTTGGGACCTCCTGCCCATGCTGGGGAGAAGATAAAGTGATGGAGAGAAGAGAGAGTGATAGGGAGGGGTAGGAGGGTGAAGGGAGTTTGAACAAGGGGACACACAAATATAAAAATGAGACTTTAATCATAATAAAAAAAGAAAAATAAAAAGATGTACCTGTCTTCAAAATCATAATAAACCTCCACTTAAATCTCTTTTTGATGAGTCACAGTTATAAACGAGGTATATGACTATATAGAGGTAGTCATAATAGAAACTGTTAGGGTCCTGGAGAAGCTCCACAAATTACCACCATCTATGTAAGCAAGCAGCAATAGCATTTATTATCTCAAGAAAACTCCCAGCCTGCTGGGGCCAACTCTCCTATAAAAAGGTAAAATGGTAACTAATACTGAGAGAACCTTGCAGCCTCCTTTTAAGTACCTCCAACGGGAGATTTTGGAGCAGTTAGATTATTTTAGATATGATTGGCTTAAGCAAGTGTCAATCATATTAGTACATTCTAATAGGCTAGGGCTAGTCAGGGCATGATAATGACAATAGCTATTCCATTTTAGGCAGGCCTGGACAAGTCCCAAGTTTTGAACTTTTTATTTTTTAAAGATTTACTTATTATGTATATGGTATATGGAAGAGGGCACCAGATGTCATCTATAGTAAATAGGTGGTTATGAGCCACCATGTGGTTGCCTGGAATTGAACTCAGGTCCTCTGGAAGAACAGTCAGTGCTCTTAACCTCTGAGCCATCTCTCCAGCTCGAACTTATTTTGCTATTACCTTAAACTTATAGACTCTGGAGCCTAGCTCAACCGTGCTGATTAGCGTGTTGGAGACTGATGATCTTTTGTTCATGTTTTTTTTTTTCTTTTAAAGAAATTGCCTATTCAGTTCCAAGAAACAATAATCAAAGCCTAGGTTTTATTCTTTTTCTTTTTTATTCATTTGGTGTACCAACCATAGATTCTCTTGCTCATAAGCCCTCCTCCTGCTTCTCTGCCCCACCCAGCTTTCCCTTCTGATCCACCCCCATTCACTTCTTCAAATGGATAAGGTCTTCCATGGCAGTCAGCAAATCCTGATACATTTCCGTAAAGCATGTCCTCTCCCCTTCATTGAAGCATCTCACCATAAAGAACAGGCTCCAAACAGTCAGCTCATGCACCAGGGATAGATCCTAATCTCACTTCCAGCGGCCCCTAAAACAGACTGCACTACACACTACATATACAGAGGGCCTAGGACAATCATGCAGGCTCTATAGCTATTATTCTAATGATCATAAGTTCCAGTGAACTTTATTGCCAGAATTATTTGAATACAATATATCATACAATGATTAATATTTATTGGGGGGAGAGAAAGGACTTATAGATACAAAGAGTAATTCTAGGAGATTTGGAACCTCCACAATGTGGTTCAGCTTCCTTCCAGAGAGATCAGGAACACAGCAGGCTGTCTGGTCTGTCTTCTGGACCAGATCAAATCTGGCCACACCCCATGAGGGGTTGGATCTTCTGAGGTCATTAGGATATGCCGAGATCTCTAGCGCTTCCCTCTATAACCCCAGCATTCTGCTACAGAATTGGTTCAGTTGTCTCTATAGATTTTCCTTGATCATGATCTTGATCCTCCCACCTTGCTAATGTAATTTATCTTCACTTTCTTCAGCTGGACTCCTTGTGTCACAGATGGCTGTGGATCTCTGTATCTGATTCCATTACATAATGGATGAGGGATCCATGATGACAGTGTATTCACTAATATTAGGGTAGGTCAGTTCAGGTACTTTCTCCACTATTCTTAGTAGTCTAAGTTGAGCTTATCTTTATGGATTCCTGGGAATTTCCCTAGCACCAAGGTTTTCTCTAACCCCATATTGCCTCACTTTATTGTGGTAATATATTGTATATTTAATACATCTACACAATGGAGTATTACTCTGCAGTAAGAAAAAATGATACTCTAAAGTTTACAGGCAAATGGATGGATATGGAGAATATTCTCCTGAGCAAGGTATCACAAAACCAGTAAGAGAAGCAGAGAATGTACTCACTCATTAGTGGACTTTAAACAAAAAGCAAAGCATTCCCAAGGTGCAAACCATAATCACTGAACAGCTTGTGATCTGAAGCACCTTGGACTGGCACCTTGGATCCCACTGCCTCCAGAAAAACACCTGACCCAGTCTTGATGTTGGGATGAAGAAAGTAGATTTGCCTGGAGTGGATGGTGAACTAAGCTAACTTGGGACTTTGGGACCTTGGGACCTCCTGCCCTTCTTGGGAAGGAGATAAGGAGTTGGGGAGATGAGAGTGACTGGGAGGGGTGGGAGGAGGAAGGGAGTTTGAACAAGAGTATACATGGATATGAAATGAGAGTTTATTCATAATAAATAAAAAAGAGTGGGTGTGAAACTGAGAGAACTGATAACTGAGTTTTATGGGATGCATGATGTAAAAATCACCAAATAAATAAAAATATTAAACAAAAACAAAAACAGAATTCTGTAATCTATGAAATTAACATTACTTAAAAATAATTTTTGTGAATTGATTGAGTTATGCACTATATTACTATAATATGTGATAATCTTTGATTATTCAAGTCATTCATCAAATTATGTCAGGAATAAAAGGTGAATGTTCTGCCTGAAGCTCAATCCCACGAGAGACTGCTGGAGACAGAGATGTCTGAAATGCAACAGTAAGATTTATTGTCAGCATGGTATAAGCTAAACAGGGAGCTCGTTCCATGCACTTGACAAAGCAAGGCAAAGAAGAGCTGCCCACCCTAAAATACACTAGCTTTTTAAAGGCAAACCCCACAAAGCAGGGTTACTTGTGGGCAAGGGTGGAAATATGCTGCCATTTGACTCATTCTAAGGGACTTTCCACAGCTTAGCATTCCTGGACCCCACCTGAGTGAGGTGGCCATTTTACTGCCTTAGGATTGGATCATCCAGATGTCCTTAGACAGTGCTTAGCTTATTCTTTCTTGGAATTGGGAAAGCCCCTACCAGGAATGTGAAATTGAACTTTATTTTACCTTTATAATACAAAATGGAGTTTCTTAAGCTAAGTTTATTATCTTCATTCCCCCATTTTCTTTTTGATAACTGTCACAATCTCTTTGGTGCTAAGGTTGTAAGAGTCTTGAGCTTCTGCTGAGGGAAAAATGTACTCTGAGTTGGTAGTACATAGGGAAGAATAGCCTCTCTTCACCATAAGCTGAATGGTTCCTAAACCTCTGTTTTATACACTGTACTAACTTGTTAGTATGCAGAGTCCAAAGGTGAGTAAAAGTAAAAGGATAATCAGGGGTCTGAGTAGACTGGATATTAGGATAGTTAACCAGGGTGACTTTGAAAACCATGATTCAAACCACCCTTGGCATTTAAGCTTTGTCAATCCTTCACAC
Organism: Sigmodon hispidus; assembly: GCA_004025045.1. Lineage (NCBI taxonomy): Eukaryota > Metazoa > Chordata > Mammalia > Rodentia > Cricetidae > Sigmodon > Sigmodon hispidus. Next base: position 29,965 of record PVIH01001331.1, read on the forward strand.
ACCTTGGCTATGGTTTGCTTAACTACTCCTGAAAAGTCTACATAAAAATAGCACTTCTCTCCTAAGGCTCCACAGAACCCTTTTTGATGTATGAATACTAGGTCTAGCCCCCATCGACTCTGCATTACTACCTCAGCTAGTGAGCTCAAGGATTCTTGCAAGTGAGTAGTAGACTATTCTAACTTTTCTAAATCTTCATTAATGGAAATTCTTAAAGAGGCACAATGTTGCTGTTGAGTAATCAAAGAAGTAAGAAGTAGTGCCCGTCCCTATGCTTGCTAAGCTTGTTCCTAATAAAATGCTAAGGGTCAGGGTGGTGAAAGGTTTTCTCTTATGACAGGAATAGGCTACAGGTACAGTGGAGTTTGGGAGCTTACCTTCCACATTATAGATGGGCCTAGGTACCAAGCAAACTAAAACATAAAATCCTTTTGTTTGGTTAAACACTTGAACATGAGCGCAGGAGGTCAGCCCATTTGACCAGGCCTACCAGGTATCCTAATGAGCAACTAAATACCTGGAGAAGAAGTATTAAGTTAGTTAGTTTGGTTACAAAAGGTTTGGTAGTTTGCTGAGATTGTCCTTACATATAGCTTCTGGCTCTCTACCTTCTGAAGCATCAATTTGACCTTGGAGTGCCACCTGTATTGCTTAGATTTAGTGGTCTGAGTGTATTTTCCCAGTACTGTGACTTCTTCATAAAAAGAAAGCTGAATATCATAGTATAACCAACAAGAAGCAGTTAAGTTGAGCTGGGTGGCATTTAAAAGCAAGGAAGATTTCTGAATCAGGAAATAAAATGGGTCTTCTGACCTGTCTGGAGGCACCAGCACTAGAAAGCTGGAAGTCATTATGGCATTGTCTGGGTGGGCGCTGGATATATAGGAGGGCTGTTGTGAGTGGTTGGGGGGAAGGTTGATGACTTTGTAGGTGTCTCCCTGATGCAGTCCTGGGTGGTGTCACAGTGATCCATGAGGATAATAAAACCCCTATATCTGGCCTGAAGTAACATATAACTGCAAGCCCCAAGTCTTACCAACTAACCAGTCAACCTTCTTTCCCTCCTCAGTAAAGGTGATGGTGATGTTAGATTCTCCTTCTTTGGTTCATTTAAAAGTTACTAAATTGCCTTTACTGGTCAGTCAGTTAGTGAAACTGGTTTTACATCCCGAGGCAGCACAGTAGAATGCATCAGGTCCTCCACACTGGCTGGTCCACTTGCCTCCTGGGCATACATACCAGCCATGATGCAGGCAAGCAGGATAGGAGTCTCACTGAGTTTGCTCAATGTCCCTGTCATCCCACAAGTCTTCTAATATAGTGCATAGGTCAAAAGTCAGGTTGGGGTACGAGGGACCTTTAGGGTGAATTCCAAAAGCCAACCTTAAGACTTGCCCGGTTTCAGGGTTGGTCAGAATCCAGGTGAAGTTCCAAGGCTGATGTGGGTTGGTGTCCACACACACACCATTGGCTACTTTTGGAAGAGGTAAAACATCACCAGCAGCCAAGCCAGGAGTAGAGCCATGGCAGTGGATCCTGAGCTTCAGGGGGTTAGACAGGTGTAGGGAGTTTCTCCATGTCTCAGTATCAGGCAGGCCAAGGGAGACTGTGGAGTACACATAAGAGTGATGGATCCATAAAACAATCCTGTCCACCTTGAGGGATTTTGGGATTGTCAGGATCACTTGGTAGGGTCCCTTCCATCTTGACTCAAGGGTTCGGCGAAGATGCCTTTGGTCAAGAACCCAGTCTCCAAATTGGAATCTGTGGGGGTTAGGAGGGGGACCAGAAGCATAAATAGCCTGTGTCTGGGACTGCACTTGCTTGTGGACTGCCTGGAGGTCACAAAGGGCTTGCAAAAGTTCTTCATCCTCCAGCTGTGCCACTAGGTCAGTCTGAAGGCTAGGAACAACTGAAGGAAGATGGTCATACACAATCTCAAAAGGGGATAATCCAAGCTGACAGGATAAGTTTTGTACTCAGAACAGGGCAAGAGAAAAGAGAGTCACACAGTTACTGCCAGTCTCCAAAGCTAATTTAGTAAGGATATCTTTTAGTGTCAGATTCATCTGTTCTATCTGCCCTGAACTCTGGGGCCTATAAACACAATGCAGTTTCCCATCTGTATCCAGTACATTAGCTATCCCCTGACTTACCTTTGACATGAAGGTCAGGCCATTGTTGCAATTGATCACGGCTGGGAATCCAAATCTGGTCAAGGTTTCTTCCAAAGATCTTCTAGTGACCACAGCAGAAGTTTCATGTTTGGTAGGATGCATCCCCACCTATCCAGAAAAGATATCTACAAAAGCTAGCCAGTACCTGTATCCAAAATTTCCTGGTTTCATTTCTGTGAAATCTACTGTGAATTCCCAGTATGCACCTGGCCTGGTTCCTTTTAGGCAATTTCCCTTTTCATTAGGTGAATGCTTGGCGTTAGTTAGTTGGCAAGTGTGGCATTTAGACACAGTGTTTTCCAGGACCTGGCCACCTTGTTTCAGTCTTAAATCTAATCCTCACAGGGGTTCTTTCATTCTTTGGGTTTTCAAATGGGAGGTGCAGTGGATCCACGGAAATATGAGTTTGCCCAATCAATTGAGGAATATGAGTTTTCCTTCTGGGAGGCACCACCAGCCCTGCAGTTTATAACCCCCTTCCTGTTTGGCCGCCCATGTTTCATCATCTTGATCATGCTTAGGTGTTTGGGACAGTGTTTAAGAGCCTGTCATGACCACCTTAAACTGCTGTGGCTGCCTCTCATGTGGCTATCCACTAAGCTGTTGCCCTGGGAGGTAGCACTTTGGTCTCTCTGGTGCCCTGAGAAGTGCATGATGGCCAGTTTCTTGGGAAGCCAGAATGCTCTAAGCAGGTCTAGTATCTTTTGCTTGTTCTTAATGGTTTTGACCTCAGCTATCAACAGTCTTCTTTCTATTCCATAAAAGGGGATAGTGGCCAAGGTATATCAGCTGTTGGTATATACATTTAGCTTCTTATCTTTCCACATCTGCAGAGCAATCAATTTAGCCCTCTTTGCTGATGTACCTGGAGGTAGGGTGAGGCCCATATCATGTTTTTTGTGATAGTCATTGCTGCCCTTGTGTACCTCTGCCCATCTCTAAAAAAGCTGATTTCATCTGCACATAAGTCTCCTCGGCATTTAGCAGTGGAGTGTCTCTCAAGTTGGATAGATGCAGTATGTCTGGGCAAGTATGTTAGTACAGTTGTGCAGAGGTGCATCTAGGTCTGGGTCAGGCAGCAGGATGACTGGATTTAGAGCTGAGGGCAGCTGACAGGTGACTCTAGCAGGGTTGAGGATTGGGGTAATTAGTGACTTGGGCATTGCTTAGCAACCCATCAGGTGGCTGCTATAAGAAGAACTCCAAGGCTTGAGGGGTTGCTATTACCAGATTCTGTCCCAAAGTCAACTTATCAGCATCCTATACTAGCAAGACTACAGCAGCAATGATTCTAAGACATAGGAGCCACCCCACAGCCACTGGGTCCAGTCTCTTTGAAAAGTATGCCACTGATCTCTTGCAGGGCCCACTGGCCTAGGTCACTACTCCCTTTGACACTTCCTTGCTCTCAACTACAAATAGGAAAAATGCCTTGTTAATGCCCGGCAGCCCCAAAGCCAGTGCCTCTAACAGCTTTTGTTTTAGTGTGTCAAATGCCCATTGTTTTTTCTCTGTCCAGGTCAACTCAGGGGTTGTCTTGGTGGCCTTGTATAGAGGCAGTGCCATTTCAGAAAACCCTGGTATCCATAACCTACAAAATTCAGGGGTGCCAAGGAACTCTCTGACCTGCCTGGCACTCGTAGGTGGGGGCATTTTGAACATAGTCTCCTTGTAGGCATCATTGTGCCCCTCTGAAAACATATCCCAGGTATGTTACCTGAGTCTGGCAAAGCTGAGCCTTCTTTTCTGAGGCACAATACCCAATGCTTTCAAGCACTTGGAGAAGGTCTTCAGTTCCTTCCAAAAATAGCTCCTTGGTTTCTTCAGCCACTAACAGGTCATCCACATACTGGAGGAGATGTATAGCAGGGTATCAAGTCCAGTAGTCACCAAGATTTTCATGAAGCATCTCATCAAAGATGGTGGAAGAATTTTTGAACCCTTGGGGCAGTCCAGGATAACTGTCCATTAATCCAATTTCTGAGTTATGCCATTTGAAGGCAAAGTATGGCTGACTCCCTGGAGCCAGAGGCAAGCTGAAGAAGGCATCTTTTAAATCCAGAACAGAACACTATTTTTGTGCAGGGGTTAGGGTGGTAAGCAAGGTGTACGAGTTGGGCACAGTGGGTGGTATAAATGTCTATGACCCTCTTATTCACTTCCCACAGTTTCTGCACTGGCCAGTAGTCATTGAAATGCAGTTTCTTAATGGGCAGCAAGGGTGTATTCCAGGCCAAATGAATGGGCCAAAGGACTCCCTCCTTCAGTAGTCTCCTAATATAATCAACACCTGTAGTTATCTTTCTCTTGGTCCCAGTAGTTGAGCTCCTTCAGGCCAAAACATAATCTGGGCTTGTATCTTGGCTATCAAGTCCCTCCCCAAGATGGGTATGAGCATCCAGGGATAAGAAGAAATGAGTGGGTTACCCATCCTACTCACAAGTCCACAGTTTTTTAGGTAGTCCATTTGTAGGGTTTGGTGCCTGTGGCTCCTTGGACCCATTTTTGTTTGCTTGAAAGCGGGCTACCCGGGGTTAATAACAACAAGCTCTCAGCACCTGTATCCACCATAGATTGTACTGGTTTCCCCTCCATCTGAGAGTTGCTCTAGACTTGTTGAGGGGAGCTGAGCCCCATGTCGTCCCCTATTCATTATTTTCATCTTTGCCTAGATTTGGTGCTTAGTCAGGTTTGCTTTTGGCAGACTGCCTTTGTTTTTATTTTTGGCCCGGTGTCATTCCTCCTTGCAGTAAGCACATAGATTCTTCCCCAATCTAGGCTTTGGACTGTCCAGTCTCTGCATTCCTCTGACCTCCGCTGACAACAGGACCTTTTATAATCTTGCCTGTTGCTTTTCTAAAATCTTCTAAAGATTCCTTTCCTTTCTCCTATCTCACTTTTTTTTCTCACCTCTTTTCTCTTCTTTCTGTTCTTCTGTCTGTCTTTTATTGTACATCTTTTCTGCCACTGCTACTACTTCTCTAAGATTCTTTTCTCTTAACCTCTCTAAGGACTGGTACTTTTACCTAATATCTCCGGCTGCTTGATTAATATATGCCAATATAACTGCCTGCTTAGCCTCCTAAGACTCTGGGTCATATGGAGAGTACTGATTAAAAGCTGCCATTAGCACCTCTAAGTAAGCAGCTGGGCTGTCCTCTGGACCATGTCTTACATCATAAATTTTAGCCATATTGATTGGCTTTCATGCAACCACCTTGAGATCCGCCAACAGAGCCTGGTGATAAACCCAGAGCCTTACTTTACCTTTTGTCATGTTGTAGTCCCAATTTGGATGAGTGGAGGGGAAAGCCTCCTTGACTAGGGTCTGTTCTGCCAAAGGAGACCCAATTGAGCCTGAGACTAGCTCTCATGCATTCTCCATTATGCAGCACCTCTCCAAAACAGTGAAGAGGATTCCTAGGAGTTAATGGCAGTCATCCCATGTTGGTTGTATGTGAAAAGAACAGTCTCAAGTCTTGCAGAGGTTCCTTGAAAAGGGGACATTTGGGGTTTTCAATTATATGTCACTAGTGGCAAATGGCCAGAAAAAAAAAAAAAAAGCTGGTTCCTGTCTGTATCCAGTGGTGATTCTGGGTACAGAGGGTAGCCCTGTGGCAACTTCGAGTCACCTGTGCTGGCCCTCCCTCCTGCCCTTGTACCTGGGTTCCCAGGGCTAGTGTGGGGGCCTGCTCACATTGGGGTGCCGATGGCTGTGATCTAGGCCTGTAGGGGAGCAGGGGGTGAAGGAGTGATTCCACCTCTGAAGTCTTTCCTTAAAATATCAGGAGAGGCTGCTCTGTTTTAGCCTCACTGGAGGTTTGGTCCACCTTTGCTGTGAACACTAGGACTCTAGAGTCTAATGACACTTGAGGAGGTAAAAATGGTTTAACCCAAGGTAAGGGCCCTTCAACTTGATCTATCAGTCACCTCCAGATAACAATGTAGAGGACTTGGCTGGGATGCCCAGATTGGGGCTGAGAAACAATCTCTTCTATTTAGCAAATGGTGATCGAGATAAAGTTCCTTCTATTGGCCATACTATTTAAAGGTTGGCCATTTGACAGAACAAAAAGTAATCCACTTAAGCTTCTTGACAATCACACTGTTGCTGCTGGCAGTTTCTTGAATGTCCTGCCAGGGAGAAAGAGTTAAATCTCGGGGGTGAAGATGGGGTGGTCCCCATAGTTAGTGAAGGTTTTGACAGTTGAGAGAAGATCCTGATAAAAGAGGAGACAAGACAATTAGAGCGATAACACAACCTGACAATACTTTAACAATTTTCCAGGACAAAACTAGACAGCTCTATTTCTCTGAAAGAGGAGGAAGATACCCAAAGATACTCCAAGTCAGGAACCAGAACTCTAAGAGAGGCACTTTATCATTCCTGGTAGGAGATTGCTGAAATAAAATGGTCACCACATGCATGGCCTCAACTGGAGGGGCACCTCCAGCACGTCCCTCACTCAAAGTCAGGTTTGAGAGGTCTCTCTCACCCTGTAGGATTCTTGTCCCAGTATGTCAGCCTCATTGAGAGCCTGCAAAGTTACGACAAATCAGCCAAGACAAAAACAAAAGTAACAAGGACAAACACAAGAATGAGTGTTCTTACCAGTCTATGGCCACAAAACCTTCCAGATTTTGGGGGGTCTTGGTGTGGACTCTACAGTCCTGGATAAGCCCTCAAGTGTTCTGTCTGAAACTCAACCCACAGAGAGACAGCTGAAGACAGAGATGTCCAAAATGCAACAGCAAGGTTTATTGTCAGCATGGTATATGCCAGGCAGGGAGCTCATTCCATGCACCTGATGTAGTAAGGCAAGGAAGAGCTGCCCACCCTAAATTATACACGCCTTTTAAAGGCAAAAACCACAAAGCAGGGTTACTTGTGGGCAAGGGTGGAAATATGCTGCCAATTGACTGACTCATTCTAAAGGATGTTCTACAGCTTAACATTTCTGGACCCCATTTGGGTGGGGAGGCCATTTTACTGTTTTAGGATTGGATCATCCAGATGTCCTTAGATAGTGCTTAGCTTATTCTTTCTTGGAACTGGGCAAGCCCCTGCCAGGGATGTGAAACTGAACTTTATTTTCCCTTTATAATACAAAATGGAGTTTCTTAAGCTTACTCTTTTCAGTGAAAAAAAAAAAAGAGAATAAATATTTTGTTGTACCCATGTCTAAAAGACTTCCAAATACCACCAGGGAGATGGACTCGGTACAAATGCATGAGGGTTTTATTGTTATAAACAGGTTCCAAATAAACGTAGGTCAATAGCCTTTGCTCTGACCCAGCAGAAGGTTATCAGCATCAAGCCCCAAAAGAAGATAAGGTTTGAAGAACAGCCTATGTAAGCAAGGTGCTACATGTGTTGGCATTCCAGGATTGGGCAAAGGGATACAGGGTACAGTAGTTATTGGCTGAACTTTCTGGTGCAAACCTAACTTTTGAATCTATTGGCTGTCAGAAGTGCTCCCAAACCTGGGCCCCATCTTCAGGCAAGAAAGTTTGTCTGAAACAAAGCTTTGTAAGGATAATTTCATGCCTTCACAATTTGGACAATCAGTTCATGTCACATAGAAGATGAACATCTTCAGACATCGCTGCTGTTTTCTTTGCCTGTCTTTATAATTATAGGCCTTATAAGTAACTCATTATGGATCCAAGAAAAACTAAGAACTTTGTTGGAAAGAACACCATAGGACTATTTGTAGCTTGTGGAAAGAAAAAAGATATGATAATTTCTTTATAATTTTGGCTGGGTGAATTATGTATTTTAATACTTACAACTGATATTTACAAAGTAACCCTATATTATCATGCCCTCCCAGAAAATAAATTATAAGAAAAGTTAAGACAGATAAGATTAGAGTGATGCCAGTGGCAAGAAAGGCCACCAGAAGTCACCCGGGGATAGATGAGGGAAGGATTAGAGTTCACCTAGAGCCTATTAAAAGGCAATACAGCACTGATGTCTTTTCATACCAATGCAAGCTGACATTCCTGCATGATGTTGGTAACTGAATAAATTGTGAGAAACATTTCAGTCACAAAACTAATGATTTTAAAATCAGTGTTAGATCTAAGCGCAGACACCTGGAAACTTGATAGGAAAGAGACATTAGAGAAAAGGCTAGAAAGTAGTGAAAATATTTTCAGTTCCATATGTCATGTGGTGTTTGAATCCAAGTTTAATACAGTAACAAATCCTAACTACCTAAAACAGTAGCCAAACTGCCCTACTTGGTCAGATACTGAGATAAAAACAATCAGTGTCACAGTGACGACAACAAAAAGATTATATCCTGCGCTCTGGGGAATAACCTAAATCTGATTCATACTGTGTCCTAGTCTCAGATACAATAAATTCCTGTAAGTGTCTGAAAACAAGAGTTTATTCTAAAAGCCCCACCAAACAAAGACTTTCCATTTTGGGTACTGGAGTTTATGTTAATCCTGTTTCTTCCACTTGTAATTACTATGATCTAAAGTATTCAGAATAAATTATACAAATAAAGTTATGATTTACTAATTATTAAAATTGTATTATAAATTTTAAACTAATAGTAATGAGCAATTTATAACTCCAAGCACATATTCCATCAGTATGTTTTCATAAGTAAGTAAATTAAAGAAGCAAATCCTGAAATCTAAATATACAGTATTAACAGTATAGAAAAATTATTGAAGATACTGGCAATGAGCAGAATTAAATTTATATTTTGAATGGATATAAATATATAAATAGTATTTCAATAGTAAAACTATGAATAAAAACAGAACATCTTGACACTGAATGATACATTAAAAATAATGATAATAAATGCAGACAAAAGAATAAGTAAAATGATTGGAAAAATAATCTAAAGAAGTTGACATTAAAATAATGAAGACACACTCTAGGAAGGATGATGAAAGATAAAGAGAGAAATTAACATTTTGAAATCAGCAACAAAATAATTATAACATATTTGAACCATAAAATAATAATTTGAAAATGATGAAATATTTGAGGCCAATATATTTATCAATAAAAAGTGGTATAATTTCTTATATAATTAAAATTTAAAATTTTCAAAAAATATATAAACTTTAATGACTTTTATCTATTAAAAATACATTTTCTAATTATAATACCATTCAAAAAATTTGGAAGCCTGTATTTCCTTATTGCTGGATTTTATCTAACATTTAATACTAAAAATGAAGCACTAAACAGATGAATCAGGAAAGAGAAAGAATACAAAAACACTCAAATTACAAAAGCAAAATTTAAATAGTCTTAAGGTAATTATATTAGGTAGGTAACATAAAAACTACCATGCTCAAAAATTACTACAACAAGGAAGGCAATTTAAAAATGTAGAAAACAAATTGACCATAAAATACTTGGAATAGAATTTCTATATGTTGATAGAAAATGGTCTAAAATTGTAATCTAGACAGGAATCCCATCTATGGTTTCTGCAAAAAAATATTATTGTTCTAAAATAAATTTGCCTAAAAGTGGAAGACCTCAAAGAATTAAATTCTGAGTCAAGGATGAAAGCAATTGAAGTAGAAGCAAAAACATAGAAAGCTATTCCATATTTCCAGACTGGAAGAATTAATGTTAATAAAATATTCATGCAACCAAAAGCTATCTACATGTAATTCATATTTCATAATTCAGTAATTTATATCAAATTACTAGTGATATTTTTTGTAGAATTTGACAAGTAGTGTAAAAATTTATAAGAATGCACACATACACACACACAAACACATACGCTTACACATATTTATATGTGCATAGACATACTCCGAAACTCCCATGGACAAAAGAACAAAGCAATAAATATTGCACTACCAAATTTTAAAGCTTCATGATTTTTATAAAAAAATCAGACATCTTTTATTGCTGAAACTAAGAGCAAATCAATGGATTTATAGTCAACTGAGTTTTGATGAAGGTCTAAGAAAACAGATTGGAAAGATGGTAATCTTTTCCATAAAAGATGTTAAGAATATAGCATCTCCACACACAGAAGAATCAGATTGTACTTTTATTTCTCAAATACTTCAAAAATCACTTAAGTAAAATTAAAATGAAGGATTAAGCTTAAAACCATGGAAGTACAAAAAAAATGAGGAAAATATTTCAGAGCATTGAAAGAACAAGTATTTACTTAGAACAAGACCCTCAAAGACCAAAAACAAACAAATAAACAAACACCACCAACAAAAATATTAAAGCTAAAGGTGGACAATTAAGAACAGAGAGTGGCTGGAGGGGGTGGAAGGGGGAAGGGACCTTTAATAAGAATATATACATATAGAAAATGTGACTTTAATCATAATAAAAAATTGAAAAAATTAAAGAAAATTTTTACTTTAAAGTCTACTTTAACAAACTTATTACCTTTTCTTCTAAATAAACAAAAAAAAGAAAAAAATAATTCTGAGTGAAGTAACCCAGAAAAAAAAAAAACATCAAAATTAAATGTTTTTTATACAGTGCTGCAAATAGTCAACAGAGTGTACAGACAACTGGAAGAATAGCAAAAATGTTTGAAAATTAAGGTCCTAAGCCAAGGACAATGTCAATAGGACAAAACGCCAGCCTACATAATGGGAAAAGATTTTCACCAACCCTACAAGTGATAGAGGACTGATCTCTAAGGTATATAAAGAGCTCAAGAATTTAGATCCCAAAACCTTGAATAACCCTATCAAAAAATGGGGTTCAGATCTAAAAGAAGAATTCTCAGCAGAGGAACTACGAATGGCTGAAAGGCACCTGAAAAAGTGCTCTTCATCTTTAGCCATCAGAGAAATGCAAACTAAAAAGGGGTTAAGTATAGAATGTATAAATATAATAGTTGAAAGTAAAATATGTCAGTAATGGAAGAGAGGCCCAAAAGATATTTCTATAAAGAAGACGTGTAAAAATGGTCAAAAGCTACATGAGGAAATGGTTAACATTACAATGTGTCAAGAGAATGCAAATAAGAATAACAATGGGGAATCTTCCATGAAAATTAGTGTTGGCCAGCATACAGCAAAAAGAAAGCTCTGCAAAGTTTTATGAGGACATAAATTAATACAGTTATTATCAAAAACAGTATGGTTTTTCCACAAAACATTGAAGCTTCAAATTCATATGTCAATGACACATCCACACTTCATTTTTCATTGTAGCACATTAGTCAAGAAATAGCAACAACCTACATGCCCATCAGCAGATAATAGTTATAAAAACTGTAATTCCACACAATGAAATTCTATTCAGTCACAGAAAGAATAAAATCTTGTTCTTTTTGACATGGATCATACCAGAGTTTATTATGTTAGGCAAAGTAATACAGGCACAAAAATAAAAGAACCACATGATTTCCCTTAGGTATTGAATCTAACAATTGATGTCAAAGAAGTCATGAAAAGAATAATGGATATCAAATACAAGATGAATAGAACAGTATAAGAGTATGATGTGGAAAGATTATAAAGTAGGTAATTAGTCATAGATACACAGTACCCAAAACTTTGATGTACGGTACATTGTATAGTAGGGTGATGATAGATAATTATGTATCAATGCATGTCATAAGAAAGAAAACAGATTTTTTAAAAAAATAATTATCATCCCAAAATAGTAAAAATATGTTGTTTGGTTATGGGCAAAGCCAGATTTGGAAGACATAGCATGATACTCAGAGAATACTGGTTAGCAAGACTACCCTTACAGCATGTACAATATCTATAATCTGTGCTTTCACTGAGAGACTCTACCTCAGAGAGAAAGGTGGGGAGAAATTCTGGAATATTATCTGTATCAGTCTCAGGCTTCCACACTCAGGCACAAATATACATGTACACTCACACACATGCATATTCCCACATATAGGAACATATGTTCATACATACACTGTTTGCACAGACATGAAAAAGAAATTTTAAAACAACATAAGCAGAATATTTTATAATGTTCCCAAATTTGACCTGGGTTTCACTGTCATGAGGTTAAGGTGTCAGTGGTGCTGCTTTCCTTTCTGCAAATGCTGGGTGAGTGTCACTTAGTCTTCACTAGCTTCTAGGAAACATACACAACCCTCGTAACTAAGACCAGGTAGTGTCATCTTACCCACCCTCTGTCAGTACGTCCTCTATAGATAGCATTGACTACTTTATCTATATCATTTCTTTTTAAATAAAATGATTTATGCTTTCATAATTCCATACTTACAGGTAATATGTTTAGATAATATTCTCTCCATCCCTTACTTACCCCCTTTTCCCCTCCCAACAAACATATCTCTTGTTCCCCAAGTCCTCCTCTTACTTCCATGTCTTTGGATTGTGGGAGAATGTGTTTACATAGTGATGTCTGTGTCAGTATGGTGAAGGTTATATAACAAGGACAACTTACCTTGGAGAAATATTACTCCCCGTCTCCAGCAACTGTTATGTCTCCTCAGAAAGGAATGGGCCCATAGGATGCCCTTTTCCATCCAAAATGGATTTTGATGGGCTTCAGACTTATAGAGATCTTTGAAATTTTACCCTTCTAAAGTGAGTTCATTCATGTAACAACCATGTCAGGTCCAGAAACAGCTTTCAGAGCAGTACTTTCTATCTTCTAGCTCTTCCATTCTTTCCACCTACTCTTCCCAAGCCTCAAAGGCAGTAATACAAATATATCATTTAAGGCAGAGCACTCAGTAAGCACCTGTTGTCAACACTTTGATCGTTTATAATTCTTTGCTCATTAACCAATGACTATTACAAAAGCAACAGACAAATCAAGGCTGAGAACAGCACAAAATATTTACCACACAAACGCAAAGATTTGAAGGCAGTTTGAGAGCATGTCTAGACAGCAACACAACAGTAATAGCAGATTCATTGTTATGCTCTATAACCTCCACAGCCATAAGCTTATGATCAGTTTAAGGTACCAGATATGATTCATATACTTCTGTAAAACACGTTAGCATTTGCACACACCAGTACCATTTTTTTTTTCGAGTGAGGAGAAATATAAACTCAAAGTAGTTTCAATTTGCATTTCTTTCATAACTAAGGATGCTCAAAATTTTTTAAAACATTTATTAGCTAGTTATCTGTCTTCTTTTGCAGAAGAACTTTTGATAAGTTGCATAATCCATTTCAGTTTGATTTCTTGTTTGATTTCTTGGGTTTTTTGTTTGATTGGTTTTTTTGTTGTTGTTGTTTGTATATTTTTTCTGTTAATCCTTTTTTAGATGCATAGTTGCCGAGGCTTTTCTAACAGGCTGTTTCTCTATTCATTGACATTTCTCTGTGTTTTAGGGAAATAAGCTTTTTTCTTCCTTGAGGTCTTCTTTGTCATTTGTTGGCCTCATGTCCTACATCACCAGAAGAAATAATTGTCTGTTTCTTACCTGATCATCTATTTTGCAACTAGTTAAGAACATTGAGCTCATCTGAATAATCATATAGTTCTAATGTCAATCTTCATCACATCTATGAAGCTCTTTATGCCAATATGAGGAAACAAATTCATTGATTCTGAAAAGTAGACATGCACATCTTCTAGAGGATATTATACCATGTTATACCTTTTCTTTTCAGTACTCTAATCCAAATAGCAGCTAATATTCTCCTCTACGAATATCTTATGTAAAGTTTAAAAATAAGCTAGTCAAGTTTACTTAATAAAGAAAAGTTTATAGGCACTAAGTCAGTGGGAGAATACCTACTTACCTTGCATGCATGAGATCCCAAATCTCAAGCACTGCTAAGCATGTAAAAATCAATAAAAAAAATAACAAAATAAAAATAACTTTAAAATAAAAAATATATAATTTTAATTAAGTGACAAAAAGTCCTGGAAATTTTATAGTTTATATAATAATAAATTTCATTAAGCTGCTAATAAGGTACTTTACAATAATGATGACAAATTCCACACCCTAAATTTGGCTCAAGTATTGACAATGATGCCATACACACACAATAGTGTCATGGAAAGATTTATTGCTCACATGCTTTCTGCTAAATATATAACAAATTGTCACCTAGGTCATCTTACAATATATATTTATTTGATTATATTGTATTTTTACATGTTTTCATTATATATATATATGTATGTATGTATATATGCGGTTCCTAAAAAAGGATAGAATAGAGGGTTGATTCTTCATGGAATTACAGATAGCTGCAAGCTGCCCGGTATGGGTGCTCAGAACTAAAGCTTTGTCCTCTGAAATAGCAAGAATAACTCCTATTAACCTTTTTGATTTTAAGATAGCATTGCTGACATGGTGTATTCTGCTAATCTGTGTGAAGTTTTTTAAAGGAACTATTTCAAGTGATGTTGCTTACTTGGTACAACTTTCACCTCAGAACCAAAGAAGAGATAACAATGTTTTCTAATCAGATTTCTCATTACTAGAAAAGATTAAAACATTACCTGTACAGGAAAAGAGAAGCTACAAAACTTTCATGAAAAAGTTGTAAGAGCCTTCTAGACATTTGCAAGACTCAGAAAACCCTTTTCTGGGGTTATTGATCTTTAAACCACTCAAGGGAGAGAGATTCTTTACTCAGGTGTCTGTAACTTGTGCAAGAAACTTCAGTGATGCTGCATTTTAATCATCACCTGTGCTGGTATGGAGTTTTCAGTAAAGAAGCTTCCCATGTCAGCAATGTTTTTTATAGATAACTCCCTGATGCACTGTCCTATAAGTACCCAAATAAGCTCGTATGTTCATCAAACCATACTTGAATAGAATTATTTCATTGATCACAATGTATAGACATATTTGTTTTTGTCTTCCCATGAAAAATCATGTGACACTATTAGTGCCCAAAGAGACACCAATAATGTCAGCATTAAGTTTTGGACAAACAATTAACATATCTCTTATAGTTGATAAAAAGGCATATAATCAAGGCTGCCATATTTGAGAGTGGAATATTTGCAGTGATATTCTCAAAGTAGTTATATTTCCCCATGAAGCATGACATAATGTGACCTCACAGTGAGCTAGCTGAGGGAGCAACTGCATAAGGAATTGATTTCTTTTTCTACGTGTTGTGTGGCAGACTTTTGAGGTGGCATTATCCCTTCATTGATGAAGTCTGCCAAGTGAGTATGGAGATGCCTAAAGAATACAAAGCAAACAAGAGAGTGTATTTGACATCAGCAAAGGCAGCACACATGGCATGGGATTATATTCAGGCTATATTAGCAGCTATGTGGCTACTGCTGTGATGATAAGACTTTCAACTAAGTCTGAGCTATCTGTTCACAAACAACTTTTCCAAGGAATAAAAGACCCACAATAGAAAGAAAAGGTCACGAGGAGGCCACTATTCACATTTATTAGTATTTGATTTTGGAAGGAATGTGTGGAAAATGGTTCATGTGTTAAAAATGCAGGTTTGCAACTTCTTAAAACTGGTACTATCTAAGGAAATGTAATATATAGCTCCTCCTTCACCTGGAATCGCAAAACACAAAATACATGGTAGTATTTGGACATTGAGAAGGAACTGAGTAGGCTAGAAGTGATAGAAAATATTCCTTAGACCTGACCACTATTACAGAAGGAATGTCATGATTTAGTATGGGAATAAGGACTTTAATAATGGCCCATTACATGACACTATAATAATTAATGAAATTTATGCCTTTAAACTTGCTTGGATTGAGATAAATATTTATAAGGAAATATAATAGAACACCTAAGAAGCTGGCTTGGGATATGAGGATGGAAATAGTCATTCTGATATTCATGAAAGTGGAAAAATTGAATGTAGAAACAAGCATTCAAAGGTCCAAGGCAGTTATCCCAGAGTGCACTGTGTATACTGTATATATTTGTCATTCAGAAGAAAATATAACAGGGCTTTTTCAGTTATCCAGGTAAATGATGAAGGAAGGGGCTATAGCTGCAATGGTTACAATGCTTCCTTGAGGATCAAGAGCTGTTGAATTAGTTCCACTTGAAAGAACAGCAGGAAAGAACATAACCCTGGTTCCTCTTGGTCCTGTGCTTGACTAACAGCATGAGCTGGAGCTGTCAAGCCTCTCAGAAATGAAGAGATATAACGTAGCCCCTTTCAGGAAGAGGCTAAGGGCTTATTGGGAAATGACTATCTATGCTTTCTAACCTGACATTGCTCTTCTGACAGAAAAAAAAATGTTTATGAATGACAGGCTCTTCTAAAATTGCACTAAATCTCATTAAATTTTTGGTATCTTATGAGATGATAAATTCAAAGACCATATATTGATTGCTATCTTATAAAATGTTTCTGAGCTAGCTCAGCTTGGATCTTAGAAATTTAGGTAAGGAATGTAATTGAGAAAGGACAGACACACAGATACTCACAGGAAATCTGGGATTAGTTTGAGTTGTCTACCTCTGCAATCTAGAAAATCAGCATGTTTATTAAATACCATACAAACATTTCTGAGTGAACAGTTTCAGGCTGTGCTGTGTGTATCAGAGATGAGGTATGGGCAGTTGGTCTTTACCCACATTGTACACACTGATCAGACCTTAGAGAATCTATGTCATCTGTCTTGAGCATCATCTAATTAAGGCTTTGCAACTCCCATGGAGCTGGGGTGTTGGAGTCCTTCACATAGCTGTGGTCATATCAATGATGTATATTCTCTCAGTACTTCACTCACTTAGAACATCCTTTACTCCCTGCCAAATTTACTATAATTCTAGCACTCAAATCTCTTCAAGGTTTAGAAAGGCATCTGAAAAGCCGGTAAAAACTGTGCTTAGAAAGGTAGAACTAAGCAGTATGTACAGTTAGCAAAAATGACATTCCCAGGATTGATTGACAATCCTAAAGTCAGAGGTAGGTTATCTCCCTAGGAGATGTTGTCCAGGAATCTCTGTGAGAGTACTGTGTTATATACTACTGTTGTCTAAATGCCAGAACTAGACAGTATATTCCTAATGTTGAAGATACATCATGCTTTGGTTCTAGAATACAGAGAAATCCAGCTGTAATAGATAGAAACAATCTCTCTGCTTCCTGATTGTCAAAATATTTGGTGACATTGTGGGAGGTATTGAAAAGGAGTTCTCACTGATACATTCTTGGTCTGTTATTAAATCAGCTTGATGCACTACTAGCTGGCCATTTACTTAACATGGTCACAAATGGCTGAAATCAACCACATTCTTAGCATATTGAAAGCCCACTCCATAGGAAGGCACCATAACTACATAACTACAGCTGGAGAGGTAATACCTGGCAATGCTATAATCTACCAAATCCCCTTCCAAATATCAGTGTTTATTTCCATAGATTAATGTTATTATTGATTGAGGATAAAAACTTTTTTTGTTTTGGTTTTTTCCCCCAGTGGGGAGGACTTTTATGAAGACAAATACCCAAGTAGGAATAAGTAACCATTACTGAGTCATTACACTTATATGATCATCTATAATTGGGAGAAAATAATGATCTATATCACTTGCTCCAAATCTCAGAAAATAATTCACAAGAAAAAATAGAAAGAGTGTGAAAGGCAGAAGTGAAGTCAATAAAATGAGAAGACTCACAACACTTATGCAACTAATGAAAATTCCTTCTGAGGTTATACAAGTGGAAACAATTTCTTGGGGGAGAGGAGGCTTTCTGATGGCACTCTCTGACTGTTACTCAGGGAACTCCCATTATGCAGCTTCTGTCAGTTATTAATCATGGTGGAACAGACTTCTGTGAAGCAGCTGAAAAAGTCCCTTGAAACTTCTGTGAGTCACCAATTACACATGGTTCAGTAAGTCCAAAAATTTCATTGGCCTATCAACCTTTGTTTGGGTTGGATAGAGCTTTTCGGTGAATCATAGGTGTCCTGTATAACATGAAGAGATGATTATTCATGTTTCTTCAAAATAAAGTTACTTAATAAGTACACCAAATAACATTCATATATGGGAAAAATTTTAATTTATTCCCCAAATCAAAGTACCAATAACAATATAGTTAATTGGCATATGTTTTAAAAACTCAGGAAACTGATATTTACATTGGTGTAAAAATTCACATCCAGGTAGGTTAGATTGGTTTTGTCTTTATTTCTGTTTTAGAGGCAAGAACTGATACTCACAATTTACTTACGTTTGGTATCTAGGGGATAGGATTTGAGGTATGTCCAAACACAAGCCTAGATAAGTCAATATCATTAGTAAACAAAAAAGATATGTGATTCACTGACCAGTTAGAATTCATAGCCAAAAAGCATATATATTTGATGAGGGAAAGATAAACAAGTTAATGAATTCAAAGGAAAATGTGTACATGTATACTGAAGTGCAATAAAACAGAAGCATAATGCCAGAACAAAACAAAATTTTAATAATACTTCAAAGAAGGTATCTTACTACACAAAGGTAACTATATCTTTGTTTCTACTTTACTTAGCAAATGCATGTATGGGTCCTCTAGATCAAAGATTATCTGTAAAGTGATAAAAGTGATTGGTAATATTTATTATATAGGAACATCAAAATAAATAAGATAGTAAAAAATTACAAAATTAAAATTTAATTGATTTTAGCACCTTAAAAACTGAAACCATTTATGATCCAAGGGTATATGTACTACATCTAAAATTGGTAAGATATTTACAAAGAGAATATGTAAGCTCATTGAAAATAACAGGAAATGAAACAACAATAAAAATTTAAAAAACAATTTACGTTAGTGAATACAAGCATATGGAGAGTTGTTTACTCTTAATACTTGTCAAATACAAATTATAACAACAATAAGTCATAATTTCTTATTCATGAGAATGATGAAAACCAGAGAATGAGGCAATTCCAGTCACTGGCAAAGATATGGATAAACAGGAACTATCCTGCCCCTCTGGCAGTGTATATTGGAACTGCCATGCTGGATAGGCATCTGGCAATATTAAGGAAAATTACATATGCATTTTCCCATGATAAACAAATAATATAATATATAACTATACAATCCAAAAAAACACTCTAAGTGGACATCTTCCAGAAAGATTCTTATCTTGAAATTTAATGATAAAACATAAGCATCATAGTTACCAATCAAAAAGAAATGGGCTCTAAAATGTGGCAGATGTGAACAGCAACTCAGTAAATAGTAAGATGCATGAAGCCATGGGCTCATGCACCATCAGAGACAGCTGAAATACATGACATTGCAAATTGCAAAACACATAGAAAATGTCAAGTTTCCTAATATATTTTCACTCATTTAAAAATACCACATTGAACATATACACACAAGTGCACATACAATTACTATATTCCCTATTATGATTATTCCCTATTTAAACTACTTCATATTATATAATGTAAGATAAGATATGGCTAATCATATTAATATATATTTACAGAAGATGTAAAAAATATATGCATATATTAGTTTTATGTACATGGAGATAAACATACATGTATTTGTATACCTGTGTAAAAACTGTATGTGATGGACAAATATTTATTGTAATACATAAGATTTTACATTTTTACCTATTTTCATTATTTGAAAGAGTATAAGATTCACCTTCTTCAAGATTCCAAATATGGAGAGAGGAAATTTTTTTTTTTTTTTTAAACTTTATTTATTATTTATTTATTTATTTATTTGCCTTGGTGTTTGCCTGGAACTGGAACTACAGACAGTTGTTAGCTGCCATGTGGGTGCTGGGAATCGAACCCGGGTCCTCTGGAAGAGCAGACGGTGCTCTTAACCGCTGAGCCATCTCTCCAGCCCCGGAGAGAGGAAATTTGAATTAGTTCCTTTAATATAACTGTGATGATCCGATACTTATGGTATTTGTTATACCAGGATTTTTGGCTGAACATGGAGAACTGTTTCTGAAGCAAGAGATGAGAACATCAATTATTCTTTACTCTGAGCCTGTGCCTTCTGCAAGTATGCAGATTACAGCAGCAGTCAGAATATTGCTCTGAAAACACTTTAGAAACAGCAAAAAAATTATTTACCCTTAAAAAATTGATGGGATGAAAAGAAAATGTAATGAACCACTTTCCATTTAATGCTTTTTATTTCTATCAGCATCTTGATTCTTATGAGTAAATGCCAGAAACACTAATTGGTTTATTTAAAAATTTGTAAGGAAATTAACAGTAAACATTGTAGAATATGAAATGCAAACTGAAGAGGAAGGAGTTTCAGTCCTTTAAATTGTTTCTTTTCTTATACGGTTGCTTTCTTTCCTATATCTTTTATATCCGCAGGATGATAGGATCAAGCTGTGCCCTGCTCAGAATATAGATTGGCGCTGGGATGTTCTGTAAGTTTAAGTATGCAGACAGTGTGTTTCCCATCCTTGATATACCTAGGGTCTGCATAGCCACGTGGAAAGATTAATTATGCTCACATCAATTTTGGCCTCTAGATGTCATGTAAAGAATGTAGAATGTGAAAGGAAGCTGCAGAATTTTTATTACAGTCGTCTGAAAAACTGTAACTGGGAATGGAGAAGAGCAACCAAGGTGTTCTTTTACGGGTGTGCAGTAGGCAAGGAAAAAGCAAAAGAGGCTAGAAATCACATTCTTGGATGTGCTGTGTAAAATACACACTGATTTGTTAGCTCCTTGGGCTAAAAGAGAGACAAGGCTGAATACAAGCTGTTTTCCATATGACCAGCCTCTAAGATGTAAAATCATTTTAAGTGTTCAAGGAAACAGAGCAATTGTTATTATTACATATATGAGAGAAAAATCAAATGCAGGAAGCAGTAAGTGATGATATTTCAGGGCACTTTTCTGGTTCTCCTTTAAAAATAAAATAAGTAGAACAGAAGCAGATGTGAATGAATGTTAAATAAATTATTATACATGCTTAATTTCAGTGTTTTTGTGTGAAAGCAAGCAAATGATATTAGGTTTCAGCTTTTGTGTAAGAGGCTTCACAGCAGTAAAATAAAATGTGCTTCAGCTTGTTTTGCCAAACTTGCAAATAAATAAATAAATAAATAAACAAACAAACAAATAAATAAAAGGAACCAGATGAATCACAGAAACGAATCTATCATGAAAATTGTATAGCATGGATTAGGAAAGGAGACTTATCTGTTGGTCCTTGTGTTTCTTACAATCTGCAGTTAATTCATCACAGTGTGGCTCCCTTGATACTTAAGGACAATGGGAAATGTCCACAAGTCCCCTTTTTATTTCCAGCCCCAGCCCCAGAGCACAGTGGGCTACAGACAACAAGCCATTTCAATGCCTCCCGAGAACAGCAATGCTGAGAGGAAGCAAGCTTGCTCTACTGTGAGCAAGAAAGCACAAACCTGCCAGACAGTGAGGACAAAGTAATCATGCAGAAAAACCAAAAGAAAGGAAGAGGAGCAGACGAGGAGAAAATAGGAATCTGCTTAAACAGATGTATGGTAATAAGCCTAGATAGGGAAAAACTTTACAGAGGAAACTAAAATAGTACATCTGATTTCAAACCCGAACAGTGGAATAATGAACACTCTAGAAGCTTAGGATCCTTAAAACTAGGTTTAAATTCATCCTCAAGAAAGTGCTAGTAATAAAAAAATAAAAAGTTTCTCCTTAAGTAGCTAAAGTTAACTTTCGTCTTTTCCTCTGAGGACTAAATTTAGAGTAATTTCTCTAGTTGGTCTCATAATTATAGGTCTTTCTATTTTTTAGTATCTGTGAACTAATAAAAATTTAACCAAAGAAAGTCACTTTACTGAGTGTTTAAGAAAGAACATTAAAATTATTTATAAAAGTGAGTTATGATTTTACTATAGAAGAAAAATCAGTCTTTTTAAACTATTATATTAACCTCAACCATTTTTTTGTTTTGGTTTTCTTTTTTCCAGCATATTTTTATTTATTATTTGGTGATATTACATCATATACCCCATCAAACTCAGTTACCAGTCCTCTCAGTTTCATACCCACTCTTATGGTCTTCCCATTTACAAAAAAACGCCTATTCATGCTGTTCATTTACTTACTGAAGCATAACCACAGCCTAACCATTTCAATTACCTCTTTGACTACCAATCATTAGAAACTTTTTAAAAGTACAATGTCTAAATAACTAGGTAAAGGTGGTGCCATCAGCTGACACCAATGTGCCTACAGCTCAAGGACAAATGAAGGATAATCTCTTCAAAAGTCATATTTGCAGCACACTTAATAGCCAATCAGCAGTGTATGCTATAAATGAAAATGCACACAAAATTTTCAAACACCAAAACTCTTGATTCATTTACTGAATTAAGTTTGTAAAAAAAGAAAGTACCACACACACACACACACACACACACACACACACACACACAATAGAGAGACATGTATGTGTGAATATATATACATATATACACATGGATTCATATATAGATATATGTACTCACATACATATAGAGACAGATATATGCATGTATATTTGTGTCTATATAAATACATGTTTATATGCCCACACATACACACACAAACATATACATATGCCAAGATATCTATAGTATTGCATAATTGCAACTGAAAAAATAATCTTTGTCTATCTTTTTTCTAACATTAGACTAGCAACACAAATTCCATAAAGATTCTCTGTAAACTTAAAAATTAGCAACATCATCTACATCCTTCAATAGTATTTTGTGCCTCTCTTGTGACCTTCCTTCCTTTGTCTTACATAATCCTAAATGTTTTATGCTTCATTACCAAAAATTATGTCTATGAGTCTGTTTTCATTTTATCTTATTTACCCATTATTCTTATTAATTTTACCAAAGCACCATAGAATTCTTGTCTTTGATGTCATCCCAAGTGCTTTATCCTATATTTTATAAACCACTAAGAAAAAAAAAAAAGAAGGCAGTGGAGAGTAGGGGGCAAAGTATGAAGCAAGGGAAGAGAGGAAGAGAGCAACAGAAAGAAAAGAGGAAAAGTGAGAGAGATATCATTCTGAAAAGAAGCATTCAGAAGAAGTCCCTGGTGCTCAAAGGATGCTAAGAAAGAGAAAATGTTTCAGGAAAGGCCCAAAAAGAAAGACTTAAAATCAATAAATCCAAATAGACTCTCTTATCCCCATCTCTATGTTCTGTTTCAATCTCTACTTGCTTGGGGATAAATAAGCCATTTTCTGTTCCCTGTAGTTAATTTTGTGTTCACTGGAGGATGTAAGTATGCTTCTCAGTGCTTAGGAATTGTGCATGTACAGAATATAAGGAAAGAAGTGATATAAAAGAGAAAAGTCTGTGGTGTTTTTAAACAAATAATTCCATTTTCAAAAGTTAATATTATTATTATAATAAACCAAAACCTTGAGAAAAATACTAAAAAAATAACTATATAAAGTTCTTAATTCAATAATATTCTGTTTGGTGCTCTGAAATACCCTAGGTAACTGTCTCTCATTATTTATAAACTAAGAAAAAGAGAGACAGAGACAAAGAAAGAAAGAGAGAGAGAAAAGAAAGAAAGAAAGAAAGAAACTGAATTAAGTTTATAAAAAAGAAAGCACCACACACACACACAATAGAGAGACATGTATGTGTGAATATATATACATATATACACATGGATTCATCCTAACAATTCTACCAGGAGAATTTTACCCAAGTATGGGTAGTAGTAGTAAAACTCTTTCTTCCAAGTTGTACCATTATCAATCACCTGGAATGAAGTAAGAGACACCTAGGACCCAAAAAGTAAATGAAACATATAAAACACAGGACGTTTGTGGAAACTACATGATTTACCACTCTAAACTGCAAAAATACAGGGTTGTACAACTGTTCTCTTCTCTTCACAGTTTGGGGTGAAGAGAAACTGCCACGGAGCACCAGCCTTGCTAGGATGGGTATTACAGTGATGTATCTGCCTCTCAGTAACTTATGATCCTGCAAGTAAAACCAATAGATTCAGGGCTTCACTAGGATACACTTGATGAAATTGTTTCCTTATTCTCTTGCTGCTACCCTATTAGGAAGAATCTTTGTTTACGTCTCCCCAAGATAGGACACAAATCAGCACATAAAGA
The DNA here is from genome assembly GCA_004025045.1 of Sigmodon hispidus. NCBI lineage: Eukaryota > Metazoa > Chordata > Mammalia > Rodentia > Cricetidae > Sigmodon > Sigmodon hispidus. The sequence goes on from PVIH01001331.1 coordinate 54,156, forward strand.
AAACTACTGAGCTAATATTTGATTTTAGCTTCCGGTGAATGAAAATTTCTAGCTGCTTTCTGGGCCCCAAGCATTGATTAGTTAGGATTCCAGATGTAGTGATCTGAATAGAACCTGTGTCCTTCAGGATTCCAATGTGAGGATTAATGGGACATGAGTAAGAAGTGGCAGCAACTTTGGGAGACAAACAAAGGAATTTGGATCATTAGGAAAAATTTGTTCCTCCAGTAACTATTTGGGTAGCTTTGTACAGTGAATGGTTTTAGACAGAGAGAAATTCCAGCCATGAATAGTGTTTTCCTCTCAATCCTGCAGTCCACTCCAAAGTTAGATCTAGAGAGGTACCAGGACCTTGAACCTCCAAAAGGTTAGTTGTCTGCCTCTGCTACTCACAGAAAATACTGCAAAACCTATTCATAGAACATCCTTAAGAAACTAAGAGATAAGCATTGGTAGAAATTTTTTTAAAATGTGCTTTCAAGGGGCTGGAGAGATGGCTAAGCGGTTAAGAGCACTGACTGCTCTTCCAGAGCACCGGGGTTCAATTCCCAGCACCCATATGGCAGCTCACAATTGTCTGTAGTTCCAGTTCCTAGTTCCAGGCAAACACCAAGGCAAACAAATAAAAATGAAGTTTTTAAAAAATGTGCTTTCATTATGAAGCTCCCTGAATTATAGTTTAGCACAAGGAACGAAAATGTATAAGACCACAAAATATGTCTTTTTAAAAAGTTTTTGTTTCATTGACCTCTTCTTTTTACTCTATCCAACCCATTTCTCATTCATGTGTGTGTGTGTGTGTGTGTGTGTGTGTGTGTGTCAGTCTGTCTGTCTGTCTGTCTGTCTGTCTGTCTGTCTGTCTGCTAATAATAAAGTTCTTCTACATAGAAGCAGTCTAAGTGTCTCCTGCCCCGTCGCTGCCTGCTGCTGCCTCTTGCTGTACCTCTCGCACACCATCCTGTCTCCATGGGGCATGAAGTCTCTGTATTCTTAGACATCTGACAGCTAACCAGGTATACAAGTTATCATATACCAAACATCAGACATAATCCCAACATATAATGTAAAGATATACATGTGATATATGTTAACTATTACATTTATATTCCTAGATATGTAAATATAACTTGCTCAGTCAGTAAAATGTAATACTTATGTATATAATTTCAGGGCAGACAACGGAGAATCAGATAATCAATTAGGCAGAGGCAGGCTATTTTCCTCCCTCTTAGAATACTCCACAAAATCAATACATTTTAACTATTATGATTTAGGTTAGTCTTATTCAAGTGAAGCTACATTAGCACAATAAATGAAGTAAAATGAACTGCAACATTAAGGATATAAATATGGGCACACAGGAAAAGCACAGTAATAGTGGAAACATAGAGAATGACCTCACAGTTTACATAATAATAATAATTACTTTCTAAAAAAGATGTTTCAACTATGTGTAAGAACTCACTTTAGTTGACATTCCTCTATGTCATGTTCTTAGAATTCTTAAAAAGTAGATTAACCATTCATAAGCTAATGTGAGGTCTCTATCATGAAGAAGATAATCACTGAAACAATTATGAACACTGAATAATGACTAAATTTATTATAAATTATAGAGAGTTGGGTATATCAAAAACAGCAAAGCCTGGCATATACTTTCTGCAAAGTGCATATTGAATGCAGTTAGCCACTCTGGAGCTCCTAAAGAACAATATCCAACCAAATATTTCTAGAAAACAGAACACTTGGACACTTTACCATTTCTCTCAAACAGGAACATTTTATTTAGAAAAAATTAAAATGCTTTAATTCACCTGATACAGTGATTACTACAGTATTTTCATCATTGCCTCAGATAGATCAGTAAGCAGTTTGACAACACTACAAAGGCATATTAATTTTTGTTAATTATTTAATAAGGCAATTAAATTGTCTGTATTATAAAAACTAAATACATATTTGTTCAATGAATACACAAAATTTTTAAACCATAGTCTGAAATCTAAATAGGAAGATTTAGATTTAGTATGGCTCTGCTCTTCATCTAGAGCCAGATGACATTGTAATGATTCCTTAGACATATAAAGAAAAAATGCTTATTAAATTTTTTAGTGACCCAAATCAGAGAGGACTATATTACATAATCTATGGAATTATCAGATATTTAGAAGATAAAGATAGCAGTATAAATAATGACTTTATACTAAAATCAAAATAAATATACTACATATAAGTTTAAAGAAGCAATTTGCAATTGCGTGGTTAGGAAATCTTGACAGTTTTTTGGGGATGTGTGTGTATCATATGTATGTAAATATATTTGCAGAATAATTATTTTGGTTAATTAATGATGTGTAAACTTAATATAGATTGATAAAATTAAATATTTACCAACCTGCATTTTTAGTATTATGTCTAGTTTGAGATGTATGTTTTAAAGCTTTCGGTCAAGAGCTATTGTGTTAAGTGTTAAGGCTTTTTGTTAAGATATAGATTAAACATTTCTAGAGAAAATTATGGAAAAATACAGCTAGGTCCAACTTAACGTTTTTCAAAAGAGTCATGTATGTGTCTTGGAGGAGGCAAGAGTAAAGAACTTAAACCTGTCACCACCAAGCAGGAACCCAAGATGTCAAGCACTCCATGGCTTTCCAGTTTTCAGGGTACAAAGAGAGCCCCACTGAGATACTGATGGAAAGAAGATTCCCACACATAGAGAAAATATAGTAAATACACTTCAGCATTGTTTCAGTGTAGCAATAAGGTCTTTATATCTTAGTAGATGTAAGGGTTTTATTTGTATGTTCTTACTCGGCAGACAGAAAACAATTACCTCCATAACATGAAAGATAAAGCAGGAGACCTGGTAGGTGCTATGTGGTACACCTGATCATGTAGTACACAAGTGAACATCTCCATGTTTATAGCACATAGGAGTGCACATCAAGCCCATGCCTTCTTTCATCACCTGTTGAAATAGATTCTCTTCTGTTATCTTCTTTCCATCTAATCCCAGCCTTTTGCTATTCACTATCAATTCTCAACATTAAATTCTCTGATATTTACTGTATCAATGCATCATTTTGCTAACAGACAGCTTTATCCTGTCAAGAAGAATTTTTGTTAAAGTTTATTTTTGTACAGCTGCCAGACTGAAGATTCTACATAAAGGGAACAAGTGAGGTAAACTTGTTTCCTTTTGCCACTTTTAGAAAGAACTTTATGCCAGAAAATTTTTTTAATTAGTAAATTTTTCTTAAGGTAAAAAAATTATCTCTTCTCCCCACATTGTCCAAAGTTCATATAATAGATTTTTTTTCAAAAGGTGCAGCAAAATACTGGAATTATGAGCAGATATTGGTATTAAAAATACATAATAGTAGGTATATTAATTCACATATTAGTATTGAATTTTTGAATCATGATTCGTTAGCATGAAATATTTGCTGTTCAAAATTTGAAAAACAGTTGTTGTAATAGTTTTGGCTTAGCATTTTTAGGCCTGGACCAAAGTTTAGTCCCACAAGGAAAAGTATCAAGCCACATGGCTAAACATAAGTTAATTAGTTAACAATAGGCCTGGGCCCTAGGCCAATCAACATAAAAATAATATAAGCCTATATATGATTATTTGAGACTAAGTGGGTCTGAGAGTGGAACCAAACTTCTGGGCTAGACTGGAAAGTCCAGCCCAGAAACCTTTTACAACAAACAATAGAAACAACTGTTTTACAACTCTAATTTTTTTTTAAAAAAAAAAATAGCTTACAGTACATTACAGGGCAGACCTAATGTCAAATTGAAAATACTTATGCCAAAGAAAGATTTCCAGAGTTACAGATTCTTTATGTGGCAAGACATAAGCCATAAGGCAGCAAGTGTATCTGGGAACAAAGTATAATTTGGACCTTTAAATTCATCCCAATACAATATTGTGGACCTAAGTATGAACCATAAAATCATTATCATACTGAAATGCAACAAGCATGTGAAGCTCCCACTGTTGTTCTTAATAATGCTTCACACAGAATTTAAAAGAAACACATTGTAGGAAACGGAGGAAAAGTCCCACACGACAGTAGGTTGATAGTTCTTGATTCATAGAGATTTCATTTTAGAAGGCCAATAGACAAAATAACACCAATGAGATGAAAAACAAAAGAGAGAGAGAACGTCCAGATTGTGACTTTAATGTGAAGAATTAAGAAACACTTCATAAGGTTACACATTTCAAGTCAAAATGAAGAAAAACAATTATAGTATGCATGTATTCAACTGCCAATTAAGAGTAGGCAATAATATATGACCTGTCAATAAAGTACATAATAACTGAACAAAAATTCATCAGCTGGCAAAAACTAAATGTCTATCAAATTTGTAATCCATAAAAGAGAACATATTCTATTTTCAGCTTTATGTGGAAGACTCATAAAAATTGACAAAATCTACAAATAAACGTAAAAAATAAGTTTTAAATGTGAAATTATATTTTTAATTAATTTATTCATTTTTACTTTTATTATAAATAAGGTTTCATTTTTTATCCATGCATCTCCTTGTTCAAACTCCCTCCCTCTCCCTGCCCCTCCCAGTCACTAATGAACCATTGACTAGGACATTTTTATTTACCTATTAGATTATCTACATACCCAAAGTATATAATGACTTGCTATAGACCCAATGAAATTCTGTGACTTTATGCTATTACTTTTAAGAATAAGTAAAGTAGCAGAAAGTTTAGAAGTGATGTTTTTGTATACTTATATAAGTTAATATACCAATTATTTGAAAACAAAAAGCCAAGATGGAAAATATGAATATATTATGTCCCAGTTTACACAAAGTATACTATCAAGGTGACATAGCCTGGATTCACCTAAAACCATGTGTCTCAGTTAAGCCACTGTCTCTATCACATTAGACTATGGACTTGTCTCTGGGGGTTGTCTTGGTTATAAACTGATGCAGAAATACTCAGCCAAATGTGGGTGGCACCATGCCTCGGCATGTGGCACTGGGTTGTGTTAGAAAGCCTGCTAAGCAAAAACCTGTGAATGAGTGATCCAAAGAGTGTCTTTCTCAATTCCTGGAACCATGTTGCTCCTTGGAGCTTCTGTCTATATTTCCTTCATAGAAACTTCTGACTCAGAAGTGTAAGGTATAAAAATTCTTCAATTCTCTAAATTGCTTTTGCTTATCAATTTTTCATAGTAACAGACAGGAAACTAGAAGAGCAAGAAAAAAAAGGTGCTTATGTTTTTACTTTTATCTGATATTTGAAGAACAGAATGATAAAAGATTTTAAACCAATTGTGGGGTTTCGTATTTCAACTTTTATCATTGAGATTATAATTACACATCTTCATTTCCATTCCTCCCTCCCAACCCTCCTATAACACCTTCACACTCTTCTTCAAATCCATGCCCTTTCCTTTTCTTGTACTGTTATTGCCTGCATATATGTTTGCACATATAAATTTTTAATTATATCCTAAAATATTTTTAGAAGTGAATATACAGTCCTGGACAGAAGAGTAACAGTAAAATTTCTTTCAATGTGCCCATTTTCTTATATATTTTTTTAAATCCCTTGAAGATAAAAGTGGAGGGAGAGGATCAGGAGAAAGAGGGGATGGAGAAGGAAGAGTAGAGAGATAACCAGGTTGAGTAAGTTGTAGGTAGTATAGTGCATTCAAGAATCTTGAGCACAGTGAAAATTTACTATGCACTCCTAATATAGGAAAAAGTGAAATCAAGTACAAATTTGGTTTTAAATTTTCTTTAACTTCAGTAATGTTATAATGGCAGTGTTGACTTAAATATAATACAGTAGCATCTTAGCAGGAAACAGTGTTAAATCAGGTTGTGAACAACTGACTTTAAGACAAAATTCGTAGGCACATCTTGTTAAGATTCCTCCACTACTGCCCCTGGGGAGCACTACCAGTATAGAGGAAACAGGTGGTACCACTGCCAAGTGCCATCATAGTCAACTTATAGTTGACCTGGGACTACTGAGTCTATTTACACTAGAGGACATCCTCCTCTACTGGCAATACTCTCCAGCTACTTCCTAAACACTTATCCTTCTATGAACAGGTAAGTGTAGCTTTCACCCTCATCAAAGAAGCTCATTTTGCAATAAACGAACATAAGTATAGAAAGCTACAAGCAGTCAAATTACAGAGATAATCTCACTGTCTGATGTCTAGCTTCAACTAAATATATTTACAACAATGACTACATTTAAGGCTCAAGGAACATAGCAAAAGAGACTTTGGCTCTAGTGGAAGAACCAATGGACAAGATCAGAAACTGGGAAACATTTTTTTAAACAAATTTTAAAAATAGGACCCATAGGCAATGGGAAAAAAAGCCTTGATGTGAAAGAAATTTCAGGGAGGACTAGAGGAGTGAATATGATGAAGGTACATTGTATAAAATTCTTTAAGAATCTATTAAAATATTGCACATATAAAGAATTATTTTTCTCTCCCAGGTTCTAATAATATTAGTACTTTCTAGACTATGGCAGCATAGCTCCAACCTTTACCTCGGTTTTCCTGTCCTATGTAAATTACTTTACTTTTTTTAAATTATGAATAAAGTCATATTTTTTATTCGTGTATATTCTTGTTCAAATAACTTACTTTACTTTTAATATTACTTTTATTTCCTGGGTAAAAGCAAGACACTGCCTCTAAGGTGATAGCAAATAAGCACAAAAGGAAAAAACTTGTTTGAACATCTTTACCTTGTTACTTCTAAAATTCCTCACTCTCAAACAGGTTCACACTCATAGGTATGGGACTTGATAATCTGGGCATAAGTTTTGATGGAGAGAATAGTGTTATTATGATTCCAGAGGACTGATAGAAAGGAGTATAGTGTATGACAGGGCAAACAGTGAATGAGGTACTTCCTCCACTGATGCTTTTCTCTTTTCCATACTTGGGCAATGCTATCTGGCTACCTGCTGGCTACTGACCCCACTATCAACAGCTACATAGTCTGTGTGTGTGTGTGTGTGTGTGTGTGTGTGTGTGAGAGAGAGAGAGAGAGAGAGAGAGAGAGAGAGAGAGAGAGAGAGACAGACAGACAGAGAGACAGAGAGAGAGCTCTTGCCTTTTTCAATGAAATCTGACTTACAATTTGAGGGAAAAATGAACTTGCAAGTCCCTTTCTTTGGAATGCAAACAAAAAATTGAGGCTATATACTTATCTAACTCAGCACCTCTCCTACTGGGAAACAGCTCAAAGTGTGGGAAAAAGAAAATATTTCAATGGATTCCTAGTTCCATTTCTTCACTTCTATCTTTACTGCCATGGCCATCCTTAGAGGCATGAAAAATACACTTATATCATTTATTTCTCCCGTGTCTTTTTCTCTTAACAGAAAATAAAAAGGGACAGGCAAAAATATGCATTCTCTAGTCAGCAAAGAGAGCTCTCTAAATTGTCTGCCAGGTTAGCCATGTATGTATTGATAAAGAAATTTAGGGAATCCGTTTTCAAGATAATGTGCCTAGCCATAGAGCACACTATATCTCAATGACAGAACATTGCAGGAAATATAAAGGCTAAAGATTTTCTAAGTACCTGTGTTTACTTTTATGCCGTTGTTCATAAATTCCTATACTACTTCCATAATCCTGTCTAACTTCTGCAAGAAAGAGATAGATGTTTCAGCTAATTGTGCTAAAAATATCTTATCTTTAATATGTACCTTTTTCAATAATCAAAGAAGAACCATGTACCAGGAAATGCAGCCAGAAAGAAATAATGGAAAAACAAAACAAAAATCATGAGCAGAGACATAGCTCTGGATTTTTGTAAACCCAGCAGATTACAGACCCCTGACAATTTCTCCTCCCCATCCTGTTTTCCAGCCTCTCTTCTGCTTCCTTTCTCTTCTATTTATTTGGAAGTTTTGCTTTATTTTCTTGTTTCTTTGATATAAGGCTACTTAAGGGAAAAGGGTTTATTCTAGCACATAGTTCAAGACTACAATCTATTATGGCAGTGAGTAAAGGCAAAGCAAGGTTGAAACATCTGGTCACATCACACATACCTGCCTCCAGAATGCAGGCAACAATGAATGCATACATCTCAGTGTTCAACTGGCTTTCTCCACTCTCAACCTTGCCCAGAATACCTTGCCAAGAGAATGATGCCACTTACAGTGAGCTAGTCTTTGCTCATCAGTTAATGACATGCAGTAATCCCGCATAGACATGTCAAGATGAACTTTTCCAACACTATTGTAGAATTCATCAATTTTGTAGTTACTGTCCATCATTCCACAGCTCCATAACATGCTTGCCTTCATTAGTACTATAGCTAATTTCTCTGGATCTTTCCCTTTGAAGTTCAGTCCGCCTGTTGCTGGTGTTCCCAGTGGTTCAGGACTGGTGCTGAAATCTTAGAATCATGTTCTACTTTTCCTACATTCTGAGAAATGAGTTGATTTTGTATTCTGTGGCTCCATTTTAATGACCTCTCTTAAAGTACCAATGTGGCTGCAGCTTAATGGAGCATCCCTTGTAGATCTCTTTTGCATATAGCAGTTGGGGAGAGATCTATGAACCCCACAAATCTCCTATATAAGCCATACCCCAGCCAAAAGGATATTTTTAGAGGAGGTGCAAAAGAGGGCTTACTTGGCTTACATTCCTGGAAAACTGCATGTGCATGTTCAGATTTAATCGAAATATTTCTGCACAGCCTCAAAATCTGGCCTTGGCCTCCAGCATACATTGCTTACTGTGCCTTATCCTGTAAAATCAGTGAATGCTTGGGTGCACTTGGGCACAGCAGCTGACTTTACAAAATGAGTAACAATGGCACTCCAGGGCCAGAGCATGCCCTTTGTTTAAGGCTAGATCAGATTCATGTTGCACTTTACTTTCTTGCTTTATAAGATTACAAAATTGGGGTACTTGTTCCCTTTTATATAATATATCACCTCCATTTCAAAACATAAGGACAGAAATTGGTTTGAGGATGGAGGCTGTACAATGAGAGTGTATGTCCCTCAATAGCTCCTGACATGATTGTCACATGGATCTCGTACAGAAAACAAGAAGATAAATATTTTCATCATACAAAACAGACATAAATATAAACTGAGAACAAAACTCAAGATAAGGAATAGGAGAAAAGAACTCAGTCATTAATGAAGTAATTTTCTCTTCTTTGATTCTCGTGTATATGGAGTCTGAGGAGAGCAAATGCTTCCAATTGTTCATACTGGTCGGACGATGATGCTTGCCTTTGGTCAAAGTCAGACTTAGTTTTCTTTTCTTTGCCAAATTCACTTGTCAGTTAATCTCACACTTGGGAAAACCAACTTCCACAGAAGCCAGTAGCTTATATGCTCTGTCTTGAGCTTAATTTTTATCACAGAGCAGTTTAGCGCTCAAAAGAAACAAAATTATGATTTAAAACTCATAAAAATATATATGTACTATTCAAATTAAATTATTGTAAGAACAGTAACACTATATTAAAATATAATCACCTTACTCTTTTTTGGCTTCATGACAACCTTCATAAAGTGCTTAATATTCATGTAACACACTGCCTCGCCCCGTAATGTCACTATATTTATGGAAAGAAATTGTAATCCTCTTTACTGGCTCAGGTTAATTCCAATAAAATATTAAATCCATTTTCTAATCTAAATGAGTTCATTAGGAGAGGCATGGTACTGAGAATACCAAACTCTCTACAGAGTTCAGCTTCATTACATTCCCGCACTGTGCGTTTCCCGAGCTGTTGTACTACATTTATGAGGATTTATCTGTACTGTTCCAAAAACATTCATCCTAATTCTACTCCTTCTGTGCATGCTAATCATGAATATGTTAAGTGGAAATACTAAGCTTGTAGCCAACCTCATCCCCAGATGGGTTCAAGTTATGATTACAGAAGCAAATTTGCCATAAGCACTCTTACAGCACTGCCAGCAAGCCGGAAATGAAGGTTTGGAGGAGAGAGAGAGAGAGAGAGAGAGAGAGAGAGAGAGAGAGAGAGAGAGAGATAGAGAGGTTAGAGACACACTAGGAATGTCACAGATGTTAGGAGAAAGAAAGGCATTGGAGAACTTTAGATGTTGCTCTCAGAGAAGTATCAGGAATTTATAAGTAGATCTCTCTAAAGAAATGTAAAATAAATATGAAGATTATATCATTAGTAGTATATGTTTAGAGTTTCTAGACAAATCACACAGTATTCAGGTCATTACATTTATCAAAGCTCTACCCACACTAAACCTTTCATTTGAAAAAAAAAAAAGGGACCTTTTGGAAGGCAAACAAGAGTATTCCTAGATTTACATCTAGGCTAAATGCTATAGGCTAATTCTAAGTCACAATTGTTTGACAGTGGAATACTTGACTTGTTTTCATACTCTAGCAGTTCTTTCCTTTTATTAAAAGTGAAAGAAAAAATATGAGGAATCTGTTTTATATTTTATAGAATGAACTCTATCAAGAGTAATTCCATCACTTTTATTTTGTTAGCATCTTCACTGAACACAGTACAGCCATTTTCAACTATACTTTAGACATTTATTGTAAAAATGATTTGTCAGAGAAGTGATAGAAACCCCTAATTTTAGCAACAAAAAAGTGGTGGGGAAACAATGAAGCTATGAGTGCTGATCATTTTTAGGTAAATAGAGTTCCTTTTTCATCTACATAAAATCTGCAATAAATTGCCAGCCTAAAATGAAACCCTGCAGCCACTGGTTGTCACTGTTGTACCATAAAACAGCATAAGTATGTCTATTCTTCCAAAAGCATGCCTTTTGAAAAGTGAGTTTGGAAGGATATATTTTACTTACTGAATTATCATTAAGACAGAACCCCATAGAATTCTGATGAATATTAGACATTTTAATGTGAGAATCTGCCCCAAATCAGTACCATATGGCAGAAAGAAGATGTAAATAAAACCTGGATTATGAACTGGGAAAAGCCCTGTGCTTTAAAGTGAGATATGTTTGCACATCAGAGCACACATTTATAAACTATATATATTAAACACTAAATATTATTATGTGAATAAGCAATATGTCCATTTGATCATTTCACAGTTTTGTAACATTATTCATAGTGTTTCTAATGATTGAGCCCACACATATATAACCAGCAGATGACCAGACAATTCTGACATAATCTTCCCTTTTCCTCACATCTGATTAAAACTAGCAAGACAAGAAATCAATGAGATCCTGAATATAAATTCCCCAAATATTCTGCTGTGTTTGAAATTAATTAAGCATGGTAATGCAGGAGCCTCATATCAATAAACATCAATGATGTTTGTGTTAAAGGTGGGAAGAGTTGGATGAAATTGGGCTGATATTTGGTGATATAAGGTGATTATCTACTCAATGAAATTAAAGGTTAAAATTAGGCAATCCATGCTATAAGAAAATTCAGAAGGAAGTCTAGGGAGTCCAGAACAATGATCATGTTCCCAAATACAATATTTTAAACTTAAAAATGTAAACTTCTTAAGCAAATTAATTACATTACTTCATGAGTAATTTTAATAAATTAAAATACTTTTGAATTTGTTAATTTTTGGTTTGAGGATGTGGGATTGGAAGCATTAATCTTCTCTAATATTTGAAATTAGTGATGAAAAGGGAGAAGCTCCACACATCCACAGAAAACTTAAAGAATTCATGGCACTTTCACATATCATTGCAAGAACCTACAAATTCAGCACTATCATCTATTTCTACAGGACAAAGGACCAGAGTATTGTAAGATCATTCTTTATGTTTCGCTGTATTTCTGCATTTTTGTCTTTCATTATTTTTCTATTTCTCTTCTTCTTTTTATTCCCTCTAACCCTAGCCATAGGTATAATGTGAAAGCAATAAATCAAAATACAGTAAAGAGAAAATAATCAGTATATTTATAGATTGAAATAATGAGAAAGTCACATTTTTTAAAAAAAAATTTTACTATTAAAAGTAGACAATGTTGTTGAGACACCATTGCAATCAAACTTCATCTGTAGAAACACATTTTTATGAAGATGTATATTAAATGTACTAACTTATGTCCTAATGTGGTAAATAAGAATGATACAGGAGACAGATTTCTCCTAGGTAGAAGGGAAAATAACTCATAGTGAAATTTCAAGTTCTTCACATGCCATAGTTTGTATGAGATAACCAAGCTAGGCAGATGAGAGGAGAACATGACACTTTTCTGCTTCTTTACCCCAAACAAGCCCTTGGGGAACATTTGTAAAGCACTGGTGTCTTTTCATAGAGTCTTTAATGAAGCTGATAGTAACAGATTCAATTGTAAGTCACCACTAATAAGAGTCTTAAATCTGAGAGACCATTTGAAACCCACATGGTCAAGAAACTAATTTCCAATAGACCTTGATGGCTATTATAAAGTTAACTGTATGCAATGTAAAGTTGCAGTCTGTTCATATAAATGAGAAAACTCAAATAAAAATAGTTTTCAACCATTGTTACTGGTGTGGGCAGCACATAAATAGCACATCCTTCTATAAGGCATGCCATGGGATGAAGAGTCTGAGTTCTCTATTGGCTCTGTCCATGATAACATAGTATTAACCCATGTTAATATAAATCACCCCATTATTTAAAATTTTTGTCATAGCTGGACTTATAAAAATAATAAAAAACATAATTTTATAGTTTATTCTCTTTTGAAAGTCTTGCACACTTTGAAATTTCTTTCCTCATTTTTAATTTTCTCAGTTTCCCACAACTTCTCACTTGTGTGAAGAAATATGTACTAATATTTGCTTCTCACTTGCACACTTTTATGAATGCTGTCATCATGAAACAAGAACTTCAAGCATTGAATCTAGTGGTAATTTGGTGGCCACTTTGCCTGACATCATAGGTTTTTGGTCATGTACAAGTGGGCCATAAAAGATTTCATTGCTCTCAAAAATAAGAAGGGAGAGAGAAAGAAGGGGGAGAGAGAAGATAAAAAATTTGCATTAATAATAACAGCACAAATCAGTCTTGAGTTTTTGTCATTTGTTTAGATTTTTCTTTAAATGTGTACAGTGTTGTTGAATTCAGGAGGGGAGGTAGATCTTGGAAGTATTAGGCGAATATGAGCAAAACACATAAGAAGCTCTCAAGTAACTAATGACAAATGCAGAAAAAGATGACATTTTCTTGAGAGAGACAAGTGCAGTGTCAAAACAATCCGAGAAACTGTAGTTGTAACCTCAAAATTCAACTGCCTTAAAATGCTAAATGATTGTGGTGTGTATTTATATAAGCTTCTCACAGTGTGGGCTATAAGAAAATTCTTTTTAAAGGTGGAAAGCAGAGGCATTCCATAATAATAACTGCAAAGGGGATGACATTTCCTATACTTAAATTTATATCAGATGTTTCCTCTGGAGGTTTTCCATACATATCTTCAGCAAACTTGAATTTATTAGAAAATCTAAACTCTGAGAATCACTTGATCTGTTTCACTGAAAGAAAGGAGACACTGTGTGACACTACCTACTGTCCTATTATGCCACTTTGTAAACAATAAAATCAAGGAACATTGGGCAAAACTCAAATAAACTGTTCAAAACAGAAAATAATTTTATGCATGGCATTATTACATATTTTTAAAATGATGTTTTGTAAAAGGCATGGAATATAAGCAAAATTAAAGAAAATATTTTTTAAAAATATGCACAAGGTAGACAAAATAAAATTAAACAAAGCACATATTTAAAATCTTCTGTCCCCTGGCATGTCTTGTATCACTGAACTGCCAGATTCCTCAGAATACCTACTCCATGTCTTCATATGCATAATGAATGACTGAAGATAAAGTCATGTTGAATCCTCAGAACATACAATTTAATTCTATTTATAAAGCAGCTCTTTATTTTAATTAATAAATTAGAAAGCTAATCAATTAAATGAAAAACGCATATTTCCCTAAGATGATAGTTGTATTATTTAACGAGTTAAAGTAAATGTTTTAAATTAAGTGACTTTCCATTTAGGACATGAAGTAGTGTTTAATATCTGTCTACACTATACTGTCTCATGATTTGCATACATGCAGAATGAGGTGCAAAGGGTAATTAATAAACCTTAACCAAAATAGAGAGAAAAAAAAGAATTTGAGGGAGAGAGAAAAGCACCCTAAGATTCAAAACCATGACAGTTCAACACTTCTTTTCCAAAGTAAAGTTCACCTCTAGGATGTAGCAACTCACAAGGCATCCCACTTGCCTGACGGGGAGGTGCAGTCATGTGTCTGAGGTCTCTGTTACAATTGGAAGTTTCACATATCACTATTACAAGCAAAAAGTCCTTTTCTTCAGTTTTTCATTGCATTTTCTAGTAGGTGACAATGCTGCCATGGTGGTGACCTAGTCTCAGTGAGATTGACAGCTATATATCAGACAAAGTGAGAAAGTAGATAGAATAAGGAAGCAGAAGCTCCCTCTCAGTAGGTGAGAAGGAAAGCCCTAGCTTGTTTGTAGTGACCCATTTTATTCCTCCCTTAATTTATATCTAAACTAATTCAGGCACACAGAATATAATACTGTGACCAAGTTCAAATGCATCGACTGTGTTTCCTTCATAATTGGCACTGGGCATTGTGCTGACCTGCAGATGTAAGGTGACGTTTAATTGATACAGTGCCCAGAACCCTCAAATAAGGAGGCATAGAAAGGCAGTTAGAGCCTTGGAAACAAATCGATATGAATGTTTTTTCTTGCTGATGAAGAATACTGGCAGGTAGATAGTGTGATTTTTTTCTAAAAATAAATTAAAATGTTTTATATTCTAAAATAAAAATAAGTTCTTGTTTTGCTTGGGAATAAATATTTCATTCTGAAGATGTGTGGAATTAAGAGATACTATTTTATTTAATAATTAATTGCTCAACAGAATTGGATGGATAGAAATAGAGTGAAGTAAATAAAAAATAAAATTTCAATTTAAAGTAATTTAAAGAACATCTAAAGTCTCATTGCAATTTCTCTGACACAACATATTTGCTTGTTTACACATCAGGGGAGTGCATACACACATAAGCATGAATACATGGAGGTCAGAGGACACCATGCAGAGTTTGTTCTTCTCAAGTGTCCCCCTCAGGTTCTCGGGCTTGGCGCCATCTTGCTTTCTCTGACACAATGTTTTAAGACAGACATTTTCTTTCTATAAAAATGAATTACACAGCTCATTCAAAAAAGGTATTTCTTAAAGTGAACCTCAGAAGGTATAGGTTAATAATGCTATAAGTTTTAGTCAATGATGTGTACAACTAAAGCTAGATGTTATAGATCTCTGCTTTGTGTATATCACTTCTTTTCTTTGAGCTAAAATATACATTTGTTTCTTCAAAAGAAGAAACAAATCACCATCTTTTAACATTTGCAAATGCTGTCATCTTTCAAAAAGTCAGTGCATAGGAATCAAAATAGAATACATAACTATGCAAAGGGGGACTCTAAAGAAGGCACAGCAAGCTAAATTAAATGATGAAGTCACAGCTAAAGCCACAGTGTCCCTGTGGGATCTTCCTCCACTTTTCCAGTGTTATCCTTCCCAAGGCTGTGCCTTTCTAGCAGGCCTGACTGACCAGATAGGGATCTGCCCAGGTAGTCACCAACAGAGAGGCAAGATCCTCCCAGGATCTTGATGAGTCCCCAGTCTGTGGACTAAGCTATCCTTCTCAGAGATGCTGGGGAAGGTTATGAGTCATGTCATATAAACTATTTCATCTGTTCATGTTTCCCACCTTATTCTTATAGCAATTATTCCTCAAGCTACTATCCCCAAAAATAATCTCTGTATAATAAAAATAGCTGACTGACATATCCCAAGAAAGCATCTATCTGCAATAAAATTCTAGTTATTTCATTTTAAAATTGATTCTCTGTTTTGTAATATGGCCTTTTACAAAACATATCATCTGTTGTGAAAAGAAAGAAAATAATTTTCATTGCCTTCTCTCTTCATTCATAGAATATATGTATGCAAATTTAAATATACTTTTTAATACCATGTTTATTAGAACCCTGCAAAGCTTCTAATGTTAAATTCTGATAACTAAGTGGAAATCAACTTAGTAGTTTTTCTTTCATAAATTTACAAGTGATTAAACTATTTTTTCTTGCTCATCAATGCATACTTTTCCACAACATATGTAAAGTTATTAATTTAAGTAAGAGTTTGTTTCTATTTTTAGCTCAAAAAGCATTGCAACAATCCCTTGAGTTAAAATGCTTTATTTTTAATTAAAGATTTATACTTTATACTTTTATGCACTAATCATCTACTCTCTCTTTTGTTGTGATGGTTACTCAACTTATTCCATTTTTATTTTCTATTGTATGCTTCATGGAATAATAGCCAAGAGAATTGTTTTCTATTTGAGCTCCCTCCTTCCCTACCTTCTGCTATACAGAAAAAGAACAAGAGGAAAAGACAAACCCAAGACTCTGTCATTGTCCTTATCTCAACTTTAGCAAATAAACTTGAAATACCTGAGATTTTCTTTTGTGCAGAAATGGCTTTCAGTTTAGAGGCGACTGACCTGGAGTGAGGTTATATTTCAGTCAGCCTACAGAATGGCATCTAGAGAGGCCCCTGTCAGCAGAAGATTAGCAGAAAAATGTGAGTAAAAGTTCAAGTGCCTGGTAGCAGAGAAAGCAGGAGGGCAAATAGGCCTGAATATCAAAGCTAACGTCTGTCAAAATGGCAAAAAGTCATTTCCAAACAAGGCCTCCCAGGGAGACATTAATTGAGGGAGCTCAAATAAGCATTGGCCTGTGTAATGGAAGGTTATCTTAAAAATCACTGCAACCATTCCTAGGGACATAAGATTGAGACATTTTTTATTAGGGGTAAAGGGATAAGATTTATGGCCAGAAGGTGTAGGCATAATGTGACATAACTTTCCCAACATTCTTTATGAAAATAACTTAGTTCATAAGCCAAAACTTAAGAGAGATTCCAACAGAGTGTTGAAGAAATATATGAAGTATATTATATAGAGAAATTTTTGGATTTTATTCAGGGAAACACTAGGTAGGGCAGTTAAGAACACATTAAATATAAAATAACTGTGAAGTCGAAGTCAGCCTGTACATCAAAAAGGCAAAAGATTATGAGATGTGTGAGGATGTTTAGAAAAAATTTTTTTAAATCACAGTTTGGTAGATTAACCAAGAGTTGACCAAACTTCTGACATCTCTCCACATTCAGAAGGTGGACTGGAAGCAGTCTCTGATGGTACACAAATATTCCCTTCAAATTAAACGACCTAATCTATGATAGCTGTGCATAAGCAACGTCTGCTTGGCCACTTGGTAGCAATTTTCAGTCTATTTCTGTAAATTGAGCTTCACGATGCCCTTTGAATGTCTCCCCCTCTAGATTGCAGAGGCTCCCCTGCATTTCAGTATGTAGGACTGACTCTCACCTTTAGCTGCCTTCCAACATAATCAGGCCTAGATAAATTGAGTAGCACACTTCATTTTTATTAGATGAGTAACTCTCCCACCAGCAGAGCAAGCGGGAGTACCTTTCAGGTTTAGTGGAAGATAGAGGAAAATTGTCAAAAGAGGAATGTGCTTAGCACTTCTGAGTTTGAACAGTTGGAGACTCAAACTGCCCCACTTTCAGGCCCAGAGTTTCTTTCATTATTCTCAGAGATTGTTTTAGGAAGTTCTTCCGGACCTAGTGAGCAGATATTCTTCCTCTTTTGCAAGCCTGTCCTTAAACTGACTGAGCAGTAGTCATCAGATGTTACCTTCCAAGAGCTAATGTATGGTGGCAGCTGGGACATTCAATAAAGATGCCAGGTTCTGTCCTATCTGGATGTTTCTTAGGCTTAGTAAGGATCTCTGAAAGAATGACTATGGAAGGCTGTTCCTGTTTGCACTCCGTGCTTCTAGTTACTGATTAGAAACTACAAACAGCAGCACATGTTGATTTTATTTGACTATGGACAAGTAAGTACAAATGATGACACTTGCATCATCAATACACATTACATCATTCAGCTAAGGAGAGAAGGTTCTCTTTTTAAGCCAAACACTCAATACAGTATGTTTGGAAAGCCCTGAAAGAAGATCAAAGGGAGGGTAGTGTGTGTTTTTTACAGACCTTGCATTGGAAATACATTGTATATTTTATTAATAATCCTCTCCTATTTTTTACCCTGGGAGTCTGATGACAATATTACTGTAATCTTATTTGGATTAAATGGCTTAAATGTACCAAAAGGAAGTGAGCATTAAATATGTATTTATTGGGGCTGGAGAGATGGCTCAGCGGTTAAGAGCACTGTCTGCTCTTCCAGAGGACCAGGGTTCGATTCCCAGCACCCACATGGCAGCTAACAACTGTCTGTAGTTCCAGTTCCAGGCAAACACCAAGGCAAATAATTAAATAAATAAAGTGTTAAAAAAAAAAAGAAAAAGAAAAGAAACCCTGTTACAAAAAACAGCAACATATGACTGAAAAAAATATATGTATTTATTGCAACAATTATACTAAACTAGAAGACAAACATTTGAGTCTGTTAATATTAATTTACTTAGAGTCACAAATAGGCAGAAAATGGAGTAGCAGGTTTGTAGGAGACCACTGATTCTCAAGCAAGTGCAATCGGATTTATACTCAACTAGGTAGATAAACTTACCATTGCCTTTATGTTCTTTACTCCACTCAGGTACACATTTGATGTTTCTCTCAGATATACTTAGGGCATACCTCACATAGGTTCATCCTAAACCTTGCAAAGACCATGCCCAACCTTGACACACTTTTCAGCCCTTGGGAGTTGTTTAAACATGGTCCTTGGATCATGTTGTCATATTCATAGTCATGAAACCAATAGTTTTTTTTTCTAAATATATATAAATGATATTTTGTTGATTTGCTAAAAACAAAGATAAATATGCTTAATTTTATTTTCTATTGAATCGGAGATAAGGCATGGTTTTAATGTTGCTTAACTTTTCTATACATAGTTCTACTTTAAATTTTCTTCAGTTAGTGTTCTAATAATTTCAACTATTTTCATTTAGATTTATTTGTTGTTACCATGGAATACTTGATTCATCATCACTTTGCTACTCATCATTGTATTTTCAAAATTTTTTATCTCTAAAATACCAGTATTCCCCATGTTCTCTCTATCTCCCTCCCCCCCCTTTCAGGTATATATGGAAAAAATTCACAACAAAAAAATGTGTGCTCATAAATAACAGTACCTGTGCTCCCCTATCAAGCATAAACTTTTCTCTCATGCACATTTTTCGGCCCAGATATTTACTCAGCTATTAAATGTTCTGTAGCTATTTTTTAGAACCTTGAAATCTTACCTATACTCTGTGTGCTTGATTCTCACTACTTGAATCATATTTCACAGAGCTGCAATTTTATTAAAATTTCTCCTTACACTTGTATGGCACTTTCAGAAAGTTTGATGAAATCATTGAGACTGAAGTGAAGGTAAACATCATGAAGAATTCCATATAATTAGAATGGACATTTTTTTGCCTGATCTTTTGAAATTTCTCAGAGCAATGAACTCATATGTTTTGAATTTGTCAGTGTGAACAGGAACCCTACACCCCCAATTGGCCTTTTACTTTGAGTGGTTTTTCTATTGTAGAAGTTACTCTACTCACAAATTCAACTATCATTTTTTTTTCTTTAAAAATGTAAGCTTAAGCATTGGCCTCCTTTTCTTTTTTTCTTTTTCTTTCATTTTTCTTTTATGTACTGGGTGGAGTACTACAGTGTATTCCTATGCATCCCATGGACACCTTGCTCCTTGAGGCCTGAAGAGGGTATTGAATCTCTCAAGACTGTAGTGATAGGAGGTTGTGAGCTTCCAAGGGTGCGCTGAAAGACTGCAGTGCTCTCAACTGCTAGCCAGTTCCCACCAGCCTCATATTCTAAGCCACCTGAAATAAGGTGCTATCTTCCCATTGTCCCATTTTGAAACTAAATACAGACTGCAAATCCCTTTTGTTTATTATGACTATGTGTTTGTGAATGTTCTTGTACATGTACATGTCTATAAAAGCTAAATGTTAACCCTCAGATTCGTTCCTCAGAAAGCCTTTTTTTGTGGAATTAGATTTTCTAATAGGAGTTTTTCAAATATTTTAGGATAGCTAACCAGAAAGCTCCAGGCATCTCTGTCTTTTTTAGCACTGGGATTAAAATTTGTCCCCGATGCCCATCTTTGTTATTGTTGTGAGTGTGCATGTGTGTACACCATCAGTGTAGACATTTGGAAAGAAATGGTCCCTGCAGGTTCATATGTTTAAATATGCAGTCATTAGGAAGTTAGCTGTACTGTTTGAGAGGGATTAGGAAGTGTGGCATTGTTGAAATAAGTGTGGCTTTGTTGGGAGAAGTGGGTCACTGGGTATGGGGCCTTTGGGTTTCAAAAGCTGAAGCCGAGCCCTTTGTCACTTTCTTTCTTTCTTTTTTTTTTTTTCCTACCAATCTGGATGTAGAAATTTTGGCTACCTCTCCAGTGCCTGTAACCCAACATACTTCCTGCCATGACAGTAATGGACTAAACCTCTAAAATTGTAAGGCAAGTCCTGATTAACTGTTGTTCTTTAGAAGAATTACTGTGGTTATGGTGTTCCTTCACAGCAATAGAATGAGACAATGAGTGTGGTTTGTGTGTATGTGAAGGTACCACACCTGTGCACATAGTATAGAAGTAAATGCAGCATATTGATGTCCCATGTTACAATTTTCTGCTTTCTTCACTTGACAGAGGATCTCTCTCTCTGAGGCCAGAGATAGATTGCTGATCAGGAAACAGCAGAGGTCCTCTTTTCTCTGTCCCTATCACAATACTAGGATCAGAGGCTTAGGGGAGTCATGCTCAGCAATTTATGTGGCCTCTGGGAATTTGAACTCAGATGCCACACTTAGACACCAAGTGCCCTAAGCCTCTGAGCCATCTACCAGTTTCTACGCCCAGCATTTTTACATAGGTTCTGGGAAGAAAGTTCAGGCCTTCTTGCCAGCATAACAAGCAATATACTGAGTATACTAAGTCAACCATCTCCCTATCTTTGATTTATTTATTTATGTTTTGACAACAATAACAACTTTTAATCGGAATTTTTGCTCAAATACAGTTTTCTTTCTTAATTATCTTTCAATAACTTTTCATATAGTATTGCTGGACCCAAACAGTTTTCTATTTCTCTTATTTTTTTCTGTCCCCATGATTAAATAGGGTGAAGAAGACTCTATATTGTATCATATCCCATCTGTTTGTCCTCCAGGGATAAATTTCTTTGGCTCATAAAAGCCATGTGTTTAATTAAGAAAAATGTATAAATTCCATACTTTTTTCAGCGGCTGGCAAAAAAACTTCATGCTTTCTAAGAAATTATTGAATGAATATGTGAGTTAATGATTATCTTTATTCTTTATGTATTCACATAATAATATGTTCAGTAGCAAATGAAAAAGTGTTATTCACTCATTAAGAGAAAAAGATTTAAGTTACAAAGAGAAAACCATGGCTAGATTTTCTTCTACATAAAATAGAAATGTCTATTCATACTGCAGAGTTTAATTATTTTTTCATTAAAATAACCATGTAATTTTCATGTAGACAATTTTTTAATTGTCATTTTCAGTGTTTATTTTAGACAATTATTTATGGAAGAGTGATATCAAAGGATTTGAAACCCTTGACAATGGTCTATGTGAAATTCCAACCAATGAAACAGTATTTATACATGAAGAACAACTATAACCTTGAGTGGCCTCTCTCACTTGCCAGTTTTAAATCAAAATGAATCAAGTTATACCTTTGAGGAAAATGCTTGATTGTATATCATTGGCGTCCCCAAGGACAGGTGCAGAAGCTCAATAAATACTTGTTGAGTTGACATTCAGTACTTTGAGAAAGCAAACACTTAAGGGATTGATGTTTTACTGTTCCCTTTGTTTCTCACAATCTTTCTTGGAAAGACAGAAAAAAACAGCAAGAAAAGGGGAGAAGGTGGAGTGAGAAAAAATTAATGTAACTTTTAGCGTGCTGCATATTTTCTGAGTTTTAACAGTTTAATATTTTACAAGTTGTTTATTTGTATTTTTAATTTCTATTTGACTTAATAAAAAGCAAAAAGAATAAAATTAAAGATAATTTTAAAAGATCAATGGAAATAAATTTATTGGGGGATGGAATGTATATAAAATCTGACAATGAAGATAAGTGTGAAGAAGGCACAGGCCCATAAAGCCAGCATTTGGAACAGTAAAGGAGAAGAACCCTGAATTTGAGGCCAGGCTGAATTATAGAGTGTCTTTCTAGCTGCCCTGCTCTATGTAATAAAACTCTTATTCAAAACAATGTGAGAAGAACCTCAAATTCCTTGCCATAATGATATGGGGCTTTATATATAGAAAGAAACACATCTATCTAACTAGAAATTGTATTTTGGTACAAATTAAATATGTGATACCTAGATGTGAATATATATTACACATGTAATAACACCTGAATACTGGGGAGAGAGCACCCAGTCAAATCCTAGGCAGACAGTTCAGAAATTTTTAAACCTTGAATACAAAGATAAACAGCTGAGTCAGTTACACACACCTTTAATCCTAGCACAGGGAAAGCCAGGGAGTGGTGACCAACACCCTTGATCCCACAACTCCAGAAACAGACCTTTTTCTGTTTCTGTGAGTTCAAGGCTACATACCTTTAATCCTAACCTAGATGGGTATATAAGGGCTCATAGAAACCCAGACTGGGAGAAGTTACTGGCAGAAGTGACCTGGAGACCAGGAGTGAGGCTGAGGAAGTAACAAGACAGCTGGGTGAGAATTGACTGTGAAACTTTCTCTCTCTGATATTTCAGCCTTCCCCCGATATTTGGCTCTGAGTCTCATTTGTGATACTATACCTTGAGATTGTAAATAAACTAGTTTCATGATTTTTAAGTGGTATAAATTCTTATATTTCTAAGCTTTAAAATACCAGGACTGTTTAATAGGTATTTTAAGAAATATATAATGTCTCAAGATTGAAAGCTATTTGAAATGTAATTTGTTCTGTTACAAAACCCAGAAAATTGTCTGCCTTTTTAAAACATATCTAAATTGACTTTTTGTAAGATTTTTATTATTATGATAGGTTACATCTGTATTCTCAGAAATCATATTGTTTCAGTTTGATAAAAGGAATAATAAAATATTTGGGAGATGAGCTGTGAAAGTGCTAGGATTTTTTTTAGCTTTTACTCTATTGTTAGTAGACATACAAGATGTCATATTTATAGTTATCTTGGGTGACATTTAGATTGATTGTTTTTTATTTCAATATTTAAAATCATATTTCCTAGACCCTTTTAAAGTTTTGTTTTTTAAATCAAAGAAATAATGATAGTCTCAAAGATTTATAAAACCTCTCTGTCAAGAACACTTACTTCAAAAGGTTTACTTAATGTTGAATCAGTCACCTTTGAATTAGAAACTCTCAAAAATGTTCACATTTATCCAGGTTTCTTCTCTGAAAAAAAAAAAATCTTAAATAGTGGAACCTTGCCCTGGGATGTTAGCCCAGAATAGATTACATGTCTACATTTAAATGAATGCTATTAGGTCATTGTGAACAAACTGGTGTTCACCATCATTAACTGAGGAAAAGATCCATGGAAAGGTAGTTTTTTGCCAGCCTTTGTCACATTGGAAATATGCACTACTTTTCATCCCTTATTCTATACAACAAATGTACAAGGTATTTCAATAACCTGATGTAGTTAAATTTTAGTCAAAAAAATTTATTCATTTAAAAAGTATATTTGAATGGTAAATAGTTTCCGTATTAAAACCAAAGTAATTATGATGTTTCTGCCTATGGCCTAAGGAGCAGCCTCCTTTGTTTGTTTGTTCCTGGTGAACAAAAAAAAAAGCGAAACAAGGTTGTTTTCAAGTATACGTTCAGAATTTTTTTTCCATAACATTTTCTCAATCTTTTAACCAAAGTTTTTGTTGTCTATTCCTCAGTAATTGAAGTAGGTAATTTACCATTTCCCACTATAGTGCTTTAGCACAGTAACAGAGATCTAAGCAGTCTTTCTCTATTTCTACTGCCCAGTAAGGAAAATCATAATTTAAAAACCAGCACACTGATTCCATTTTAATGAGAAATGAATTGGAGCTACTGTTTATGTCTTTGCTTCCCTTTGTTCTCTTGCAAAAGTCTCAGGATTGGCTCACTAGTAGCTAGTTATTAATGTAAGTAATTGCAAAAGTTGCTAGATAAACAACACACAGAGATGAATCTTTCTTGGTTGTAGGTAGTGACAAGGAACTGTTAAATTTCTACATGAAGGCTCATTTGTCATAGACAATTTATTTTCCATCAGCCAGAGGCATGTCAAGGTTCAGAATCATGAGTCAACTCCTCATCTGCAAGAACAAAATACACCTATCTATATAGAACCAGGATATGAGCAAATGCAGTTTTAATTTGGATGTAGTCACTTGACATTTCTTCAGTCTGCGCTGAGTAGAATCCTCACATGATCTTTGCCCTATATGAGATAGTGCTTCCTCATAATGTTGATATGTAAATATCAAGTCTTTGCAAATTTATAAATTACATATTAGATAATGAATAACCTAGAGCCAGTAGAGCAAGTGACCCTTTTATGTGTTATCAGTGATCATTTTCACAAGTTCTGCAGTATTTGTAATAGAGATACATCTTGAGAAATAGATGTAAGGAGAATAAAATGTATGACTGAGAACACAGGAATAAGAATTCAGGCCTCAACACTGCAATCAGAATGTCTTCCAGAAGAGGCAGGAGAAGCAGAGCTGGGCTGTGATTAGAGTTAAGAGAGTTGGTCAAAATGAAGCTTTTGTGGGGGGAAGGGATGTAGAAGAGGAAGATACTATTTTTTGTTTTACTTATAGCAGAAATGCATCCAGTTTCACAAAAAGAAGCAGCTAACTTAAGCAATATATTCTATGGCAGTTGCTTCCAATCCCTAAGTGTGAATTACTTGACAGCATTATCTTTTAAATATTTTTAATTTAATCAATGAAATGTACCACTCTTTAAATGTCTAATCTTATATAATTATTAAAAAATTATTCTTCTTACACTGATTGATTGGTGATTGACAGATTATATGATTGTGTATGTGTATGGGCCTAAACATGCCATGGCTCAGGTGTTAGAGGTAACTTCTGTAAGCCACTTTGTCTCTTCCATTAAAAGGCTTCTTTAGGATGAACTCCATCAGGCTTCATGCTAAGAACCTTAGCTCTTTTGAACCATCCCAAGAGTCAGTGGTAATTTTTTACCTGATACAGAAATAAAGTTATACAGATTACTGATGCAATAATATAACACTCAATACATGTATAAATCACATAATCTATTAATCATGCTAAATATGTTAATATTTGATGAATCATTTCATTATAGATGAAAGTTTCAAAGTCCATTTTTCCAAAATCCAAATGTACAGCATATTATTGCTGCCTATAGTCACTCTAGAACAAAATAGCACATCAGAGCATTTTTCTCCGACATAAATGTTAGTGAATGGTTAGAACTTTAATTTGGAAGTGTCACAAATAGGGCCCTGACACTGAGGTAATCACCACCAACTATGGATTTTAAAGCAGGCTGTGATAGTAAGGAAAACTGGCCTCCCTAGATGTCCTTAGAAACAAAACCTTAGCTTCTGTCATTTCTTGAGAGTAGAAGGTGTGCCTTATCAAAGCTGCAGTCACTGACACTGAGCCAAGGCAAGGCATATGATACGTACAGAACACAGTGTAACTGTACCAGTAGACATACGGCTCTGTAAACCCTTGCTTCTAAATTATCACTTATTGTGTTTACACTTTTCTAATTTGACCTAACATAAATACACTTAATAAAAAAATTATTAGGTAGCTACTTTTATTAGTTTGTTTGCTTATTCTTATGACAAAATATTCAACAAAACAGTACTTTGTTTGAATGATAGCAGCTGGAGGGTGAGAAAACTAGTGATGTTGAGTCCACAGTCAGGAAACAGGAGAGAAATCTGGTTCCTAGCCTGCTTTCTCCTTTTTGTTTAGTGAAAGCTCCAAGACCAAGGATACTTTAGCTACATTTAGAATATATCGGCCACATCAATTAATCTAGCCTCCAAACTCACAGGAATGCCTAGAGGCTTATCTCTTACCTCAGACTAAAGCCCATGGAGATGGCAAAGCTAGCCACCAGAGTATTATCTGATACTGTGGGTGAGAAAGTTCCACTGATATTTTACATCGTTGCTTTTAAACATTTACTGTAAATGAAAATACTGAAATTAGAATTCTAGGTGACATTTGTGTATGTGTGTGTGTGTGTGTGTGTGTGTGTGTGTGTGTGTGTGTGTGTTGAAGATGAATATAAGAAAACTTGAAATAAAAACCTAGAATCAGGCCGGCATTATAGCTCAGTAGGTAAAGTTGATTGTTGTGGAAGCCTGGTTACCCAAGTAGAAGAATCCTAGTAACTCATGTAAAGGTAAAAAGAGAATGAAATCTATACAGTTGTCTCTTGACCTATACATATATGCTTTCCCCATAACAAGCTAATAATCATAAACAAATACTTTCTAATAAAGAAAAACTGTGATCTTTTTGCTATAACTAATCTTATAACTGAAACTACTATAAAGATTTTCAATCTCTATTAACCACTCAAGATGTTCCTTAACTTCTGCTTGAACCTCAACAACTCTAGATGGCTTGTATGGGGATCATTCAGGTCCTCATTATTGAAGACTCTGAGCCCCTCATTACCAGGTATTTCTCTAGACAAAGAGGCAGTACCTGTTAATTTAATTTCAGATTGAGAAACGTATGCAAAGATTTATGAATGGATCATCTGGAAGCTATATCTAATCTTATTTTCTTTATAGGTCAGCACTTTCGTCTTCTCTTGAGATCATCCTTCAAGTATGGTGATCCCATTTCTTCCCTGATAACCTCTTATTTTAATGTACTTGCTGTGATTTGATGCCTGACAAATCTTAAATGGAGTTTCTCTTTTGTTCTTTGTACTTTTACACACTGAGCCTCAAAAATTCTAAAATCAGACTCTAATATTTCAGTTAGGGTAAGTACAGATTTTCCAAGCATGTCTTTGAAAGTGCTAGTTAATAAGGTCATTCTTAGATTTATCTCCTGATTTCCTGAAAGGAGAACTCTCTTTTTTAAAACATACAGATATTTTGAAAACCAATGTCTTATATATGCTAACACATCAGCTATACTCACTATTTCATGTTCTATAAAATGAGAAACCTCTGGCTACTACAGACTGTGTTAGGATGAGTGGATCCACTCTTCTATGAAATCCATATTATGTTATCAAATATTAATAAATCTTTATGTAAGACTGGCATGGAATGCTTCAGGATTTGTGGTATAATTTGTTGGACTCAAGAAAAATGAAAATATATAATTTTGTATTTAGAGACTGATCAGAAATATAAGGCAGTAACATGAAAAACAAATGTGTAGCTTCTAAAGGCTTAGAATCTAGGGTACAAGTTGCCTTTCCACAAAAATGACCATTAACTATGGACAGGAGTGATAAATTTACAATAAACTATGGTTCTGGGCCAAGAAAAAAAGATACTTCCTTCTCTTAGGAGCAATGTGTTTAGTGACATCAGTTTCTGAGTAGGGACTGAATGATTAAAAAGTTTAATAGAACAAATTGTTCAGCATTGGTTTCTCTTACTAACAGATATTCAGCAGAAATAAATTAGGCAGTGATGTTCATGGCCTATATATTGGTTTCTTGCAAAACTGTAAGTCATGTCATAATTGCTATAGTTATTGTCCTGGCCAATGACAAAAACCTTTCTGGCATCTAACAGTTCAATCATTTTGGTCTACTTGGTTATTTCATGCCTGTCTTTTTCTAAAGGTCTTATAGTCCCACACCATTTGGTTCTGAGTCTCTCAACAATAGCTAAACTCTTCTAAGTGCCCCATACTTTAGTAGATGTTATTAATTCAAACAGCATTTATATTTAAACAGCTAATCAGATGGACTGTATGAATCTGTTCTCACTGAGAGAACTGTCATTTACAGCCACACTTTAAGGTATATTCCTGAGTTTGCAGAAAATTAATTCTATACTTTTGTACAAACTGACATCTGTCATCAATAAGCAAAATGTATCTATTTCCTTTATTCACTACTTGTTCTAAAGGATCAGAACTGTGAGCTCAACAATGTCAAAGGTGAGTAGTAATCAATGAATTTAAATCTGAACCAACCACTTGTTTAAATGAACTTTGGCTTTGTCTGTTAGTATCAGATAGTGTTCTCCAAAGAAATGCAACAACCAGGAACAGATACATAGTTATATGATCCAACTATTCTAAATATTTAATATAAATAATATAAATATTATTACATAAATAAATCCTACTTATATACAAGTATCAAATTATTCCATCGCTGGAAAATATCTACAATTATTACTCACTACTTAAAAAATTGCAAATGAAAAATAATTCATGTGCTTCTGACCCTAACACTTCAAAAATCTGAGGCTGTCACATCGGTTCTGGTTCTGCTTCCGGGACCAGGTGCTGTCTGCAGAGTCCCAGCACGTTCTGTAGCAGGTGCAGATAAAGTCTGCCTGTCACCATACCCACTGATCCTGCTGAGGGAATTTGCATGGCTACCCACCTCCACCTCGAACTGAGCTAAGAGACAACTACAGGGGTCCCTGAAGGACAGACTCACACCACCCAGAGGTGAGGAGGGGTCACCAGGACCAAGTGCCTATATCCCAGCCAGGGAGGGAGAGTTGAGCTCCCATCGGTTCCAGTTCCGCTTTCAGGACCCGGTGCTGTCTGCAGAGTAAGGTCGAGCGAACTCTGTAGCAGGTGCAGATAAAGTCTGCGTGTCAAGATACCCACAGCTGCTACTGAGGGAGTTTGCACGGCTACCCACCTCGACCTCGAACTGAGCGAACAGATAACTTCTGGGGTCTCTGAAGGGCAGATTCAGACCCTGCCCAGAGAGGTGACAGGAGGTACACAAGCCTGAGTGCCACAACTGACCAGGAGCCATCTAATCATGAACCACTGAAGCCATGGGCAAACGTCAGTGCAAAAAATTACATAATAATACAAAGAAGAACATGGTAACTCCAGAAGAGAGTGGCGATCTTACAAATACAAGACCTGAACTGAGCAATGAAGAGGAAACAGAAGGAAGCAACACCAAAAATTCCTTTTTGATGATCATCAAAGCTCTCAAAGAAGATATGAAAAATAGCCTTACAGAAATACAAGAAAATACTAACAAAAAATTGGAAGAGATGAACAAATCTATAAAAGAAACATGCTAGGAACTAGAAGCTGAAATAAAAGCTGAAATAGAAGCAATAAGAAAGGCACAAAATGAAGCAAAGATGGAAATAGAAAATCTGAAGAAAAAAGGTTTAACCACAGATACAAGCATAACAAACAGAGTTCAAGGAATGGAAGATAGAATCTCTGAAGTGGAAGACTCAGTAACTCAAATAGATATATCAGTCAAAGAAAATAGTAAAACTAAAAAAGCCATAACTCAAAATGTTCAGGAAATTTGAGACACCATGAAAAGACCTAATTTGAGAATAATAGGAATAGAAGAAGGAGAATAATACCAGCTCAAAGGCACAGACAATGTTTTCAATAAAATCATACAAGAAAACTTCCCTAACCTGAAAAGGAAATGCCTATAAAGATACAAGAAGCTTGCAGAACACCAAATAGATATGACCCCCCAAAAAAGTCAGCATGCCACATTATAATCAAGCCACAAAACATACAGAACAAAGAAAAAATTATAAGAGCTACAAAAGAAAAGAGCCAACTCACATATAAAGGCAGACCCATCAGAATAACGCCTGACTATTCATTGGAAACAATGAAAGCTAGAAGGGCTTGGTCAGAAGTTATACAGACACTAAAAGAGCATGGCTGCCAAACTAGAATACTATACCCTGCAAAATTATCAATCACCATAGATGGAGTAAACAAGGTATTTCAGGACAAAGTCAGACTGAAAGAATATCTATCTACCAATCCAGCAATACAGAGAGTATTAGAGGGAAAACTCCAACCTAAGGACCACAGACACACCCACAAATTTACAATAATTCCACAGAAGAATACCCTAGAGAAAGTAAATACAAACAAGTTACCACCAAAAATGGCAGGAAATATGAATCAATGGTCACTAATTTCCCTTAATATCAATGGTCTCAACTGTCCTATAAAATGTCACACACGAACAAGATAGATACAACAACAAAAGCCAACCTTCTGTTGCCTACAAGAAACACACCTCAACCGCAAAGACAGACACAGGCTTAGAATAAATGGTTGGGAAAAGATTTTCCAGTCAAATGGTCCTAAGAAACAAGCAGGGGTTGCAATCCTAATATCTAACAATGTAGACATTAAGCTAAAAGTAATTAAAAGGGACCAAGATGGTCACTACTTATTCATCACAGGAAAAATTGGTCAGGAGGAGATTTCAATCTTGAATATTTATGCCCCTAATATAAGGGCACCTACTTATGTAAAAGAAACACTGCTAAAGCTTGAATCCCACATCAATTCTTACACCCTAATAGTGGGAGACTTCAATACTCCACTTTCAACCCTGGATAGATCAACCAGACAGAGACTCAACAGAGAAATAAGGAGTCTAAAAGAGGTTATGATGCAAATGGATTTAATAGATATCTACAGAACCTTCCACCCAAAGGCAAAGAAATATGCATATTTCTCAGCTCCTCATGGAACTTTCTCCAAAATTGATGACATAATTGGTCATAAAGCAAATATCAACAGATATAAAAAAATGGAAATAATCCCTTGTAACATATTGGACCACCAGGACCTAAAGTTAGAGTTCAACAACATCAAAACCCAAAGAAAGCCTACCAACTCATGGAAACTAAACATCACACAGCTCAACCATCTCTGGGTCAAGGAAGAAATTAAGAAAGAAATCAAAGTCTTCCTAGAATTCAATGAAAATGAATCTACAACGTATCCAAACTTGTGGGACACAATGAAAGCAGTCTTAAGAGGAAAATTCATAGCACTAGATGCCTATATGAAAAACCTATTGAAATCGCACACTAGAGACCTAACATCTCAGCTGAAAGCCTTAGAACAATTAGAAGTGAACTCACCTAGAAGGAGTAGATGGCAGGAAATAATCAAACTTAGAGCTGAAATCAATACAATTGAAACAAAAAGAACAATACAAAGAATCAATGAATCTAAGAGTTGGTTCTTTGAGAAAGTTAACAAGATAGACAGGCCCTTAGCCAAACTAATCAAAAAACAGAGAGAGAGTGTCCAAATCAACAAAATCAGAAATGAAAAGGGGGACATAACAACAGACCCCAAGGAAATACAGAGAATTATCAGGTCATATTTTGAAAATCTGTATTCCACAAAAATGGAAAACCTAGAAGAAATGGACAGCTTTCTGGACAGGTACCATCTACCAAAATTGAATGAAGATCAGATTAATTACCTAAACAGGCCTATAACCCTTAAGGAAATTGAAGCTGTCATTAAAAACTTCCCCAAAAATAAAAGCCGTGGTCCAGATGGTTTCAGTGCCGAATTCTACCAGACATTCAAAGAAGAATTACTACCGTTACTCCTCAAACTATTTCACACAGTAGAAACTGAAGGAATATTGCCAAACTCCTTTTATGAGGCTACAATCACCCTAATACCCAAGCCACTCAAAGACACAAAAAAGAAGGAGAATTACAGACCAATTTCCCTCATGAATATTGATGCAAAAATTCTCAACAAAATTTTGGCAAACCGTATACAGCAATGCATGAAAGATATCATCCACCATGACCAAGTAGGCTTCATCCCCGAAATGCAGGGCTGGTTTAACATACGAAAAACTGTAAATGTTACCAATCATATAAACAAACTAAAGTAACAAAGCCACATGATCATATCCTTAGATGCTGAAAAAGCCTTTGACAAAATTCAACACTCCTTTATGATTAAAGCCCTGGAGAGATCAGGAATACAGGGATAATACCTAAATATAATAAAGGTGATTTACAAGAAGCCGACAGCCAGTATCAAACTTAATGGAGAAAAACTCAAAGCAATGCCACTAAAGTCAGGAACTAGACAAGGATGTCCTCACTCCTTTTATCTATTCAATATAGTTCTCAAAGTTTTAGCTAAAGCAATAAGGGAACGAAAAGAGATTAAAGGGATACAAATTGGAAAAGAAGAAAAGAAGCTATCTCTATTTGCAGGTGATATGATTGTATACATAAGTGACCCACAAAATTCTTCCAAGGAACTACTACAGCAGATAAACACCTTCAGCAATGTAGCAGGATACAAAATTAACTCAAAGAAATCAGTAGCTCTTCTATACACTAAAGATAGAAGAGCTGAAAAAGAAATAAGGGAAACATTACCCTTCATAATAGCTGCAAATAGTATTAAATACCTTGGAGTAACTATAACCAAAGAAGTAACAGACTTATTTGACAAAAAATTTAAATCACTGAAGAAAGAAATTGAAGAGGATATCAGAAAATGGAAAGCTCTCCCATGTTCCTGGTTTGGTAGGATCAACATAGTAAAAATGGCAATTCTACCAAAGGCAATCTACAGATTCAATGCACTGCCCATCAAAATCCCAACACAATATTTTTTGAACCATGAAAGAACAATACTCAATTTCATTTGGAATAATAGGAAAGCCAGGTTTGCCAAAATAATTTTACTCAACAAAAGACCCTCAGGAGGTATCACAATCCCTGACTTCAAGCTATACTATAGAGCTACAGTAATAAAAACAGCCTGGTACTGGCATAAAAACAGACTTGGGAACCAATGGAATAGAATTGAGGATCCAGACATTAATCCAAAAACCTATGAACACCTGATCTTTGACAAAGAGGCCCAAAACATTAAATGGAAAAAAAGATAGTATATTTAACAAATGGTGTTGGCCTAGCTGGATGGAAGTTTGTAGAAAAATGCAAATAGACCGAGCCTGTCACCCTGCACAAAACTCAAATCCAAGTGAATCAAAGACCTCAACTTAAACACAGCCACTTTTAACTTGATAGAAAAGAAAGTGGGAAATACACTTCTACAAATTGGTACAGGCGACCACTTCCTAAATATAACATACCACTGGCACAGACACTAAGACCAACAATCAATAATTGGGATCTCCTGAAGCTAGGAGGCTTCTGCAAAGCCAAGGACACTGTCAATAGGACAAAGTGACAGCCTACGGAATGGGAAAAGATTTCACCAACCCTACAAGTGATAGAGGACTGATCGCAAAGATATATAAAGAACTCAAGAATCTAGAGCACAGAACCTTGAATAACCCAATCAAAAAAATGTGGTTGAGATCTAAAAAGGGAATTCTCAGCAGAGGAATTACGAATGGCTGAAAGGTACCTGAAAAAGTGCTCTCCATCTTTAGACATCAGAGAAATGTAAATCAAAACAACTTTGAGATACCACCTAACACCTGTTAGATTGGCTAAGATAAAAGGCACAGATGACAGCCTATGTTGGAGAGGATGCGGATCAAGGGGAACACTACTCCATTGTTGGTGGGAGTGTAAGGTTGTTCAGCCACATTGGAATGCAATATGATGGTTTCTCAGAAAATTGAGAATCAATCTCCCCAAGGACCCAGAAATACCACTTCTGGGTGTATACCCTAAAGATGCACATTCACACTCCAAAGGTATTAGCTCAACTATGTTCATAGCAGCATTATTTGTAATAGCAAGAACCTGGAAACAACCTAGATGTCCCTCAGCTGAAGAATGGATTAACAAACTGTGGTACATCTACACAATGTAGTACTACTCAGCAGTAAGAATAAATGATATCCTAAAATTTGCAGGCAAATGGATGGATTTGGAGAATATCCTCCAACTCAGAAAGATAAGCAGGGGATGTCCTCACTCATTAGTGGTCTCTAAACAAACTAACAAGAAAAAAGCCAAGCATACCCAAGCTGCAAACCACAACCACTAAACAGCTTGGGATCAGAAACACCCTGGACTGACCCTTTGGATCCCAGTCCCCCTATAGGAACACCTGACTCACTCTTGAGGGAGGGGGGACAAAACTGGATTTGGCCAGGAGTTTAGACTGATCCAAGCATTATTGGGTCAGTGGGACTATGGAACTATATGCTCCCTGCCCAGGGAGGGGATGGGTAGTTGCGGAAAAGAAAAATGACCTGATGTGGTGGGAGGGGAAAGGGACCTTGAATAAGGATATACAGGGATGGAAAAAAAAATTCAGAGGGAAAGCTGAACACAAAGTAAATATATGTGTAGTAATCTTATTTGCATTATCACCCTTGATAAGTCATGCTTATGATTTTTACCTTCTTTATATTTATTGTTAACTTTTCAGCATTTTAAATTCATTTTACTGTTTCTTTTTGATAAATACAAAATAAATAAAGAAAAAAATCCGAGGCCATGTTAATATTCTCAATGTAATACTATATGTACAATTGCCATGGCAATATGAGTAAGTAGCTAAATAAATTTGTAGTGTTATATTCTTGTGGATCTGTCTGGTTTTGGTAGTAACCAGAATAGTAAATTAAATAGAGGTAAGATGATGACCCAATGTCTGCATTGTCTCACACATTCAGAATATTACTAGTAGATTATATATAATTGATTTATAAATTATTTCTAATTTTGCATTTCAAAATAATCCCAGCTACAGGGAAGAATTTATTCACATAGAAACATGATCTTAATGTAATTGTATACTCAATGGATATTCAGATAATGGCAAGTTCCATGCTCAGCAAGAGACTGTGTCTTATCTTAGGAGATAAAAGCAGAGTGATTGAGAAGCATACCTTAAACCTTCTCCTGACTTACATGTGTATGTTTATATATATATATATTAGACAAAAATATATTTAGACCTTAACAATGAATGCATCAAATTACTAAAATGTAAGAGACATAGAAAATGAAGATCATGGTTATATTTTATATTTTTCAGATATAGATTAGAAGTCTTGGTTACATGTTAATAATAAACATTGTGAAGAAATTTTTTGATTCTATAACGCAGGATAACCGGTTTTATCATGCTTTTTTCTAATGTTTATAATGATAAATAGGTTGTCATCATGATTCATCAGAGAAACACTTTATAAAAGCACATGAAGACTAATACTATGATAATGTGTCTATTACATGCTACCTTGAGGGGAAAATCTGTAAGTAGTAAAGCAGTCATTCGTATTATGAAGGAGTTTAAGAAAATAAAATAGCAGAGAGTGAAAGTTAAAGCCTTTCCACATTTTACAATCAAGTTCAATGTTTTGTTATGTAGCATGTTTCTATAATCTGTTGGATTAAGAAAAATATAAAGATATTTTAATAGTATCCAATAATACTTAAATTTGTGAAAGGATAAAGTATTGCTTTATATTTGTAAATGAGCATTTTAGTGTGTGCATGTGTCTGAGTATAAGAAGTGGCTCATGAGTCACCCATCTCCTGGCTCATACTCAGCTCCAGACAGTGCAGCAAACCTGAACAACTCAAGCTTTGGTTGTAGACTCTGTTTAGCATCTTCACTTTCCTTCTTTTGAATTTGGGATATGAGTTCTCCCACCCAAGAAGAAAATTATTTTCTACAGAAGAACAATCTTTTTTTCTATAATCATTTGATCTAGCTCATTAGCAACCTTATAGAAAGAAATATTTGGGGGGAAATATGGAAATAATATAATGTCTTTTAAATGTTCCTTTATGTCAGGATTTGGATCCTAAAAGTAACAGAAAGAATGCTGCTGCAGTGGTGATAGGAACAGCGTTGAAGAACGCTGTTTTATATGCAGCGATGATGCATTACAGAAGAAGCCAAAATGAGTCAGACGAGAGCATATCAAGTCCATTCCCTCGTTTTGATTCACAGGTTTTTGCTAAAAATCACAAGCCAGTCTTTGTGGCAAGCTTCAGAAAACTTGCACAGCTCTGATAAGAAAGGACATCGCTCATAAATATTCATTAAAAATTACCTTTTCTGGATCATGAATTTTTCAAGCAGACACTGATTTGACCTCTACAAGGCACAGAATTCAGCCTATAGTGGAGTGTCTCCTATTTCTGACAAAAAGGTGAAAAATTGGTTTTCCCAGCTAAGCAGCTACTTTGTACACTGTGTGAGGTCCAAGGTCAGTTACCTCTGTGCTCTCCACATTTGAGCATTAATATTCATTTGAATTACAATCTTTAAATTCTAAAGTCCTGTTCAGAGTTCTTTGAAAATTTGATTGTAAAAGTAAGCCAGGGTTTGCATTTTAACTAATTTGAAAGTAACTTCATCTAACTTCAATGTCCTTAAAAATGTATAAATTCAGTAATTTTCTTTAAAAAAAAAACACACAAGTCAATCCACCTGTTTTGAATTTATATTCCTTCTCACTAAGAATAAAAGCCACATTTTTCCTTGTAATTATCTGCAGAGTGGGTGAATGGATGGAGATATCTACATTTATGTTTCCAAGAGAGCTATTATTGGTATTTCGTCTTCATATGGCTCTGCACATTCCAAACACACAAAAGAAACTTTGCTTTATTTGGCTGCATGCTCTTTGCTTCAATTGTTATTTCTACAGTATCACAGAAGGGTATTAGCATAAGCATGCACCTACATTGTATAAATAAAGTAACAGATAAGCAGAATATGAATTATGATAGCTAATAGTGTTCAAGTGTGGTGTCTAAGTCTTAGTGGTTCACAGAACATGTATTAGGCTCGGACCTCCTGCCTTTGCTGGGGAAGAGATAAAGTGATGAGGAGGAGAGAGAGTGACAGGAATGGGTGGAAGAGGGAAGGAAGTTTGAACAAGGGGATACATAGGTAAAAAAAATATGACTTTATTCATAATAAAAAACATTGAATTTAAGGTTTAGAATTTAAATTTGTTATTTGAATTAAAAAATGTTTAAATACCCCCACATAATCCCTTAAATTATAAACTCTATAGTTCAAATCATCACAATAAAATTGTGATTTACTTCTTTCTTAATGTAATTAAGCAACAGTAAGAAAGTTTGCATTCTTGCTACATTGGTTTTTAAGAACAGTACCTAAATTTCCTGAATTTGGGACCTTGGGTATATTATGGCCTTTCCATTTACTGCCTTCTTATATAAAATATGGAAGTATCTGATTTGGAATTTTTACAGAGTACCTAGATTGTTGCAGGTCTTTATAAACTATTTTCTTTCACTCATGTGACTATCAAGTCAATTCCCATTAAGATGACAATGTGTTCCCAGAAGAAATATAGCATGTCCAACTGGGAGTACTCTCTTCCCCTGAATGTAACATGGGATTAGTGAGAGGAACTAGGAAGTCTGCCAAAAAAGAGGGTGGTCTCAGAGCCCTGGTTCTTCTGCTTTCTTCATTTGTTACTCAGTCCACTGTACACTAATTCCCTGAGCATTGCCTTAACTTGCATAGGACAGCTCAATTATGTCAAGACCCTATGGAATTTAATACTTGTTGCCATTACTGTGACTTGTTGACCTTTTTCTTTATGCCCTTTCTGGGATACAAATATACTCAGCCTTCTAAGGCCATCTAAGCAGAGTATCATAGTTAGTGAATGGCCTGGACTGCATTTTGTGTCAATCAGAGGGTAGGATGAGATGTATAAGAAATATTTATAAAAATTATATTATAAAACATAAAAATTTAAAAGAATTATTTATAATTTTTTATAAGAATTATATAAAGGAAGACTAGGAAATGATCCAATCTTTTCACTACCAGTTCAAAGATAGTTATACACTAGATCTGTAAATATTTAGTAAAGAACTCATTATGCCCAATAAAAATTTATCTTCAGGCATGCTATGATCATTTTTAGAACATCCCATATAAAATTGTTGAAATAACAGCATTGATGATTTCCTAAAATTTCTATTTAAATTTGTATCAAGTATTTTAACAACTCCACTATAAACTCCAAATTCATCAAATTCTTACCCTTTGTGAATAATATAATTTGTTTTAAATTTCTGATTATTACAATCTTCATTCTTTTAGAACAGCAAGGTAAGTCCCCAGTGGCTTTTACTTTGTTCATATGGTTTAAAATAATGTCATTAATTAAACACACTAGACACAACTGTCTTGCTTTTGCTTTATTGGAGATTCACATGTTGCTTGAGGGATCAGTTTCTATTTTCATCAACTAAAGAATATTCCCTAGTGGTCAAATATACCTTCAAGATTTACTAAGATGTTGAATGGAAGTTCTCAACCAATTTCTCAGTCTACATTAGGCTTCAGAAAACATAGCTATTTTTTTTGTCAGTGTTGTGGTTGTGTTTTTGTGGCTGAACATAGAATACAACAAACCTTATGTTGCATGAGAAATAGGTTATTATTCTGTTCCAGTACTGTTTAAAATATTTATGCTTGGGTTGAAGATACATTTCAGCAGCTGAGGGCATTTGCTACCTTTACATAGGAAAAGTCTTGTTTTTCCAAGCCAGTATCCAAGTGAGACATCTCACAACTGCCTGTAATTTCAGTTCCAGCATTACATTTATGTGATTTTTACTCATGTAGATACACAAACACACACAATAAATAAAAATAATGAAATCAAATCTTTAAAATGTTTACTAAGTATCCATATAGCATCTTACAAATTCTTTTAGCTTAAATATTTTATTTAGATTCACATTTTTAAATTAATTATGTATGAAAAATGAGGGGCACAGAAGGAAAGAAAAACAATAGATATGAAGTGAGGGAGGAAAGACGGGAAAGTGGGAGAAAAGACAGGGGAGGATGAAGGGGAAGGACAAGGTTTAAGAACTACAATATTGTTTTCCGAACATTAAGATTCTCCATAAACTAGGCACTGAACATCAATCATGAGTTTCTTTAACATAAATTTGGATAAAAAGCAATAAAGCCTAGATTGTCTTCTCGGGAAGGATTGTGGCCTTGTTGCCTTTGCATTCCATTGTAACTATCTATAATTTGAAAGTACAGATACCTGTTGGCCATTCCACACAATGTTGTCCAAATATCCTAACAGAACTTTGTGTGTGTGTGTGTGTGTGTGTGTGTGTGAGAGAGAGAGAGAGAGAGAGAGAGAGAGACAGAGAGAAAGAGAGAGAGAGAAAAGAACTATAATATTTCATAGCCCTTTTTTCCTCATTCATTTGTGACCACAGATATTTACTGTGGTTATCTAAAAAATGACAATTTCTGTACAAATATTTTAAAGTAAAATATTAATGCATAACTAAAACATTTACTATTTTTATGGGAAATAGCTGGTTATGAAATCTCAGACATGAGAAGACAATAATGCAATGAACATGAATTGGCTGAGTACATTTCATGAGTGCAAGCCTAAAAATCACTGCAACACCCTACTTCCAAAGAAGAAATGGCATACTTTTAGTTAAAGCATGTTTATTTAAGGATTATATATTTTTCCTACTTAAGACAAAAATCAATGGATTATGAGACTCCAAGTCCACTTTGATCAACTGGTGTCACAGTGCAGTCCATGCTGGAAAAATGGTTTTCCTGATCTTCCTTGAGGCATCAGCATGGAGGAATTGGTTACAATGAGCCTGCAAGCAAAGTGATATCTATTTTTCACAAATGCTACAAGTCCATTTTTAATATTAAAGACAATATTTTATCATGATAAACTTCTGCTACCCTTTGACTTTTACATGACACTTAAAATTAGTTTCTGACAAAAAAATAAATCTACCTTTACATGAACTAGTGGGTTGAGCTGATGTATTTGGTGTGAAAAGCAAACCCAGAAGAGAAGACTTTATTGCATTTTACATTTGATTGTTTATGCAAGACAGTACATTTAAGTTGACTTCTAGCAATCCAGTTGTCAGAGATTC
The DNA here is from genome assembly GCA_004025045.1 of Sigmodon hispidus. Classification (NCBI taxonomy): domain Eukaryota; kingdom Metazoa; phylum Chordata; class Mammalia; order Rodentia; family Cricetidae; genus Sigmodon; species Sigmodon hispidus. The sequence continues at coordinate 94,203 of PVIH01001331.1, forward strand.
AAAGACTGGGAAATGGCACATTCTTTCACAAAACAAAGAATAAACAGGCAACCACACCAGCTTACAAGTTATTTTTTATGAACAACAGAATTGCTTTTTGCCCATTTCAAACAGACTCTAAATGTTTCTAGCACAGCAAGAGAGAGTAAAGGAAGCAGAGAGCTTAATATTCCAGCCCAGCTCACTGGAAACAACCACCAACAAAACTCACTAAAATGACAGAGCAGTGTACTGTACAGCAACATGATTTGTCTGCTTTAAATGGAGAATAATGGTTTCAAGTTTAAAGTAGAACTAAAGAGATCAATTACTATTCATGGATTCTGAATTGTTTTACTTTCGACACTTCTTTAGCATGAAATGTTCATCAAAATCAATGCATGAAAGTACAGGGAAAATAAGCACTCAATTTTCCATACTTATAAAGGACTTCTTCAATTTAGATCACTGAGAAAAATAACTCACCAATTTATACAAGTCTACCTTACACAGTATGACTAAACATTTTAAAATAATAACTTTAGTGTTGACATTGAAGGGTAGAGATTGTGTGTGTGTTGATACTACACTATCCTATTTTGTTTTTTAAAACCAACATTAATAATATGAAGTACCATCTTTTATATAGAATACTTTATAAATACATTATCTAGTAATTTTGTTTTATCTGAAAAACTATACAACTATGCAATGTTTAGTTAAGCTTAGTTAAATAAAAACTAAGAATTTTTACTAGATCAGCACAGTTTTTCAGAGGATAACATGCAATCATAAATTGACCAATATATTACTTTCTTAATTGTTGTCACTTTCAAAAATAACTTTCAATTAGTAGATTTTACAATACAGAGCTACAACAGCACTGCAAAAGAGATACTTAGTAGTAGTAGAAGAGTTAGTAATTGTTTTGTAATTAAGACTAAACTATTTTGTCCTATTTTTTTCTTTCCTATGTATGCCTCATAATATTTTCATTTTTCTTAAGTTTATGCAAACAAAAGTAGATGATCTTAGTGACTATTCGTGTGAACTGCACCAGTTTTGATTGTTTCTTTATCCACCTATCTTCTCATGAGTATGGTGTAATCCAGAAAACAGGTTATGAACTATGGTAAATGAATTTCTTATATACTGACTTGTTAGGGGGACATTTGCTTTTATATTGACACTGGCAAATTTTTGTATGGATTATTACATATTGGAATTGCATTTTATTTGCCATATTAAAAATGTCAAATCCTAAAACCAAGCAAAACATTATCTGCATTTTTTTCATTATGTAGGAGAATGGTAAAGTCCTGAAGGCAATTTGAAAGCCTTAGTTAACCAGCTCCTTCTGTTTGCATATTCAATCCCTCAATGTAACATATGCATAATTTTATCATCATTGTGTGCCATCTGGAGTATCCTGATTGAACTGCAGTTTGAAAATGAGGGTTAAGAGATAATTTGGTTGCATACATTTAGAACTGAAATGTCTCTCATGGAGCAGAACAGAGTTATTTAAAAACAGAACTATGACTAAAAGATGAAAATATATTCCATAAACTCAAGCATACCAAGCAAGACAATTACAAATCTTCACGCTTTCTCACTTCCTGCTTTTTAAAATTTTTAACAATAATATTTTATGGAAATTGTTGTAAAAAGCCTTGGTGTATCTAGCATTTAAGGAAATAATTATTAATATAAATATTTTTCATGACTACTTACAAATTCTCTTCATAAATGATAAAGTATCAGATAACAATATCAGGTAAACAAATGCTTAGTCACACAGTTGCTTAGATGTGAAGTTGAACTTGCAGAAGTTCATCAGAATTGAGCATCCTACTTGGGTTCAGTTGCTCTAGAAAACCACAAGAACTATCGTGAAGTCTGATAATATTTCTGCTCCAGAATTTAACTTACAGTTACCACAGTGGGTTGTCAATTGAAGAATTTTATTAAACTATTTTCAAATCAGGCTTACCTCTTTTATATTTCTCTTTTACAAAGCTAAAATGATCCTTTTCAAAACATTTTCTTCTAGATTTTTAAGATATTACTGAAATAGTCAATCTACCACATTGTGATGGGGAAACATATTTCATGTGAAAAGTATAGATGTTAATAAGAATTTTCCTAACCTCCACTTGTTAAAGGATTAATAATTTTTTTAAAAACATACATATTTTAAAACTGTTCTCAACTACATAACATATTAACCTTTCTTACTTGGGAAAAAATTTTTTTCTCAATACCAACTTTTCTCAAGTTAGAGTAGTTTAGATTTCTTTTTTATTTTGTTTAATTTTACTGTTTTTAAAAATCAATATCAAACTTTATATAAAAAAGCAAAACATTCAGAATAGCCAAAAAAAAATCCCACATACAGTAATAAAACTTCTCTTTTCTCTAAAATACATGAAACATAAAAAATAAAATCTACAGCTTCTCAAGCCAGGTTAGGCTCAGCTACAGATGAAGAAAGCACAGTAGGTCACAGCTAATGTCCACAGATGCACTATGGCCACTACAAATTTCTGCTAAGCAACCCTTCTACAGTAAAACCAGGAGTTTTGTTTTGTGTTGTTTTGTTTTTGTTTTCTTTTGTTTGTGTGTGTGTGGACTTTAAGAAAAACATTCTTTTTTCATTGAAAGACGATGGGTGAGTTTTTTAGATTTCTAGAAGCCAGTCCATTTTACTTAAGGAACATCTATGGCCTTATTTTCCAGCAGCATTTTCTTATTTTTTTTTCTGCACAAAATGAAGGCAACTTTATGCTGGTTCCTTCAAAATTGGAAACTTCTTCCTCTCTTCAGTTTGTTCTGTGCTCGGGGCTTTCTGGCATTTTCTGATAATATTGTGATTCGTTTCCTCAGCTCACAGAACAGATATCAAGACATGATCGTCAAGACTTTGAACTTGGCGTTAAGAAGAGCATACATTATTAGACAAGCTCAGCGGGCTTAGGCACTGGGAGAGGCAGTTCACACGGCATTCCTCCCCCTCTTAATTCAGAAGAGCAGCGAAGTGCAAGCATCTAATCTACCACTATCCTGTCACAGAACATGACATTTTAATTCAGTCAGGAGGGACTCACAATAAACTGGAAATCACATTGAGTGCCTCTCTGGTATGACAATTGATTACATCTCCTAACCTTTCTGCATCTGTGGTAGCATCTGGAGAATTTAGTACTTGCATTATTGTACACAAAGAACAGGTAGCAGCCTATAGACCCAAATGAAGACACAACCCCTCTATTATAAGGCTGAATCAACAATACCAAGGTTGAAGAAAATGGTAGTCCATATCTTGACTTCACAAAAAATGTCATTACAATGGAAACTGAACACGTGTTCAATAAATACTTTGTAGAATGTCCAGTGTAGAATTTAATTTTTAAAAAGTTTTTTTTCAGTCTTAGGATATTAATCAGATCATAAAAAACAGAGAATGATTCTTAAAGGCACTATTATGCTAAAAACTTAATGTGCTTGATTCTTCATTGAATTTTAAATTGTTAGGATGAATTTCTCATGTTACTGTGCAGCTGTTTTAACTTAACTTGAAATGTTAAGTAACTTGATCAAGGTAACATAATCAATTAAAAATATAAGATAAAAAATTCAGTTTACTACTGAGATGATCATTCTTTCTACTGCATTATTAACTGTAATTGACTTTAATATTAAATAATAATCTTAACACCTTTATTAAATATTATACAACATGTTGTTTTGACTTTTGTCTATTGAATATCTCATGTCAATTGAATTAGTCATATCAGATACTTCAATGATATGTAAAGAAGAATAAATTATATTTCTAGCAAGCAATTAGGATAAGATTTTTCATGTGAGGCCAGATAAAATTTTCATGTAGTATAAAATTCTCTACTGCACATTGTGGGATATTGAGAAGTAGACCTGACCTCTACCTATTCAATGCCAGTAACAATATCTCTCCCAAGTGGTGGCAAATAGCTGCAAATTGTGTTAGAAATTAGCAATTACTTCTTCCCTAGAATAGTACACTTGACATTCCAGTCTCTGACAGCATCCTTCTGATATTCTTGCAATTTCCAGTACCTTCTAGAAGAATGTATAAGCAGACTCGTGGAAGTACAAGGAAGCACAAATCCTGCAGCCTCTGTAACCTGTCATACACTTGATTGTCATGTCAACCACACATTATTCAGGCATTTGTTTGATAGTCACTTTCACAGGTACTTCTCCCCCCCCAAATTCATTCCCAAAATTTCAATAAAGAAAGAGACAATGATAAGGAAATAAAAGAGTCAAAAGCTACACCATTTGTATAAGAATATTTATACCCAGTGTGGAAAGGACAGAAATTTGCAAATATTCTCAACATTAACAATGTGTATGATTTATTATTGTAACAGCATATAAACAGAAGATTATTCATACATTGTTTAAATTAAGGATAGGTGGCACTATGTTCCCCTTTGGCTTGAAAATTTCAAAGCATATTATACAATGCAATACTAAGCTTTAAAGTACCATGAAACCAAGAACATGCACATTTAACGCATGTTGATTTCCATGAAAATATAGAAGATTTAGAGCAAGGACCCCCTAAATATTCCTTCTTGACATCTGTTTCATTACCCCCATCCTACTATTCTTTGTCTGTTGGCAGAATCAATCTCTGGAATAGCATATCAATGAGATTCAACAGCATACTTAACTCTAGTAGTACTAAAGATGCTACTTCTCAGGAGTTATCGCCAACCACTGTCTGAGCCGGTCTCTAAACCTTTGCTGTTGAAGTGGTTCTTATGGCACCCAAGCTGTCAGAGAACTGAGTCACAGCCCCCCAAGCAAGAACTATTAGAAAAAGGTCATTTTGATAAGAGCTGCTGTGCACATGCCTGTTGTTTAACCTGACTTGTGTGATGTCCCCAAATGACGGAAGGAGTATATATAAATTTCATATCCAAGCATTTTCCCTCTTGTCAGGCTTATTTCTGAGTCACTTATTCAGTTGTCATCTTTATTCATGGCAAGATGTTCAATCTTGACAATTCATGGCTTGTCAGCATCGAAAGAGAACACCACTGCTTAAATATGGACAGAGTTCCATTTTGAATAGTGAAGTAAATGACAGCGTTTTTAAACTCATCAGTGAATGGAGGAGGTTTACCTGCTGCTTCTCCAAAGTACATTTACTAAGGATTATGAAATCAGAATATCATATGATCCTTGAGCCCTTATCAGGGGAAAAATAATTAAAGAATCATCTCTATCACAACTTGTGCCCAGAAGTCTTAATGTGGGTCATTTATGAAATCCCATGCTGCTGCCTCTGGCTGACAGGCCAAGGCAAGCTTCTGAGTACAATCATCAATTTCAAGGACATAGCACCTGTGTGCTTGGGTGAGTGACCGCTTTACCCTTCCCTATACCCATCCCTGTAATTGCTTTGCTGGCTGGCATAGGAAAGAATCTGGCTTATTTGGCCCCTGTCTCTTCTATTCAAACAGAGGGCTTCTTTTCAAACAAGTGACATGTTCGCTGGGTCTTTAATATAAACTGCACATTTGTATTACTGCACAGGAAGACAACACCTGCAAAGGAAACAAGATATTATTTCCTTGCCCAAACACTGTGATTTTTCTATCTTGGGAAAAGCCAACATAGACTAAATAAAAGGGGCCAGCAGAGTATAGGGAACTGTGGAAGTAAAACAGACTGTGTGATTATCTTCAGCAAATGCAGTCTGATAAAACAATGACAGGGTTTCTGATCTCAGGCTGTCATTCAATTCGTCCTGCTTCTCTTTTAGATATGTTACAACTATTCTGGAATGAGGTTTTCTATTTTCTCTACTAACTATTTTCTTTCCTGAAACTCCATTGAGAGGCCGGAGGAGTGCAGAAAGTATGGTGTTGAAGAGAAGAAGGCAGGGGGAAAGGAGCAGCAGGAGAGAAAATAGGCACAGTATTCTTCCATTTTCTCTTTTCCACTAAGCTTGCTTAGTAACCAGGAAAGATGGAGACCATGAAGAAACATAAATGTAAATGAAGCACTTCCATTCTTACTAAGTGCTATTTTAATCCAATAGACTTGTCCTTTATTTTCTCTTTATTTAAATACTTGAGCTTAGTCTTTTCTCTTATACCACATACATGTCCCGGACACTTTTTTCCAATACCAGACTTTATTCCCTATCCATCTCCACCAGTGTTCCTTTTCAAAGGTGGGTGGTAGGGGAGTTTCTGTGTGTTACTTTCTTTTCTTTTGCTTTACTGTAAAAGGCCACATACAATTTTGGTCATATCTGCCATCAACATTCTATCATATCCTAGATATATAGTCAAGTCCATTTTTTATCAGAAAGATGTCATTGATGATATATAAGCAAAGAAGTTATGTTCTAATAAAATTTCTTCATAAGAAATACATGAAGGATTTAGCCTGAGTTATGCCAAGCACTCAAAAACCTTTTCCTTCAGTCTACAATCTATTTCAACACTTTGTTTCAATTCATTATAAGTCATCTATCACCTGATGTCACAGTGATTGTCAACCTCTTTCACCATATGTTTTTCTAAATCCTACTTTTTTTTTTTTTTTCTGAGTTCTGTTTTAAGGGCTGGCATGGCCAGCACTTCTGTCTCCCAGGCCAATGACTTGGAAATTATCCCTAAGTAATACTTTTCTTCCTTAAGCTACTATAATGCATGTCACATTGGCTGCTAAATATATCCTGAAATTTCCTCCCACATAATGAATTCACACCTGCTACTTTAATTCAGATCAGCCACTTCAACCTTCTTTCATGCGATTACAAGCACACTTTGGTAACACATAAATACGATCATGTTCAAAAATCTGTGGCGGACATTGGGCCTCCACAGACCAGAAACATTAACCTAACCGGGTATAGAGCAACCTTGCTCTGGATTTCCCCAGCTAGAAATTCCAGCAGTAGGACACAGTATATCTTATGGTGGATGATGATGGCTCCTCCATCAAAATGGCATTGTTGAAAATTAGTATTCACTTACCTTTACATAAAATTTGCATCCTTTGATGATGTGTCAGCTTTCTGTCACAATAGATCAACAAACCATTCTGATTTCCTTAACTCATTTGCAAATGTTCTTGGGGACCAACATACAACACTCAACTCATTTACTCACACTGCTCTTCAACCTGGGAACAAGCTAGCTATAAGTTTGCTATCATTTTCAACAAGAACACATGTTCTTTGTTAAGAAAATGTGCCTAGGATACTGGACCTCTTTTATTTGCTCACATTAGAGTATCTGAGGATTCTAGTCCTTCAAGTACATCCTCAATAATCTCAGGAGAGAGAGTAGATTTATTTATCAGCTCTCTACCCTTTGATTGAGATTACCTTTAAAATGTGACTTCCTCTGCCACTATCTAGAACTATCTAGCAGATAAAGCCAGTTCTTCAACAAGGTAATTATCTTGATTTATCTCTTTAATAGACTCTGTGATGATGGTTAATTTTCATGTGGCATCTAGGCTGGGCCATGGCTCCCAGATATTCCATCAAATATCATTCTCGATGTTGATTTCAAAGTATTAGTTTTCAGGTGAGATTAAAATTTCAGTGAGACAGAGTGAAGAAGTTAATAAATCACCAGCAACTGAGTGGGTCTCATTCAAGAACACGGAGCTCTTATGAAAGAATTAGTCCAGTAGCCTGCTGACAGGATCAAGGTGCAGTATTACTTCTTTTCTAAATTTTTATTCTGCAGCTTTTGAACTTGCAGTACCTCAAAGTCTTTAAGTCAATTTCTTTTAACAAATCCTTTTCCATAGAGATGTATGTGGTATACATTTAGTTGGCATTGTTGTGTTTCTCTAAAGTGCTCAGGGGTAGAGAGTCCTTTCATTCTGTATCCTGTGTTATCTCACCATCATCAAATAATTTTGTGGAGATAAATTTTGACAATTTTCCACTGTGGAATAAAAGCAGTACAGGCTGAGTTTAGAGAAGGGGCAAAAAGCTAAACCATGTTTATATTTGGCAAGGATTACTTTGTTATGAATCTCAATTGAAGACAAGTAGTAGGGTCTGAATTCATGACTGCATTTCAGATGGATCTTTGTACAGACCCTAGGCATATGCTCCCTCAGACCGCCATGTCTCTGAATACTATGGTCCTAGCTCGCATGCTTCCTCCTCCATTTTGCAAGACTTAAGAGAGGTCGTTCACTACTTAGTGCTTGTATGATGTATTTCAACCTCCTTTAAACATTTGCAGAAAGCATAAGTACAACTAATTCACTTTCTTTAAAAACAGGATATAATTATTACAATTATTTATTTAATGAGCTCACATGCATGTGCCATGGTGTTTTTATGGAGGCCAAAGGACATCTCAAAGGAATCTATAATTTCCTTAACAGTCAGAGAACTGGACTTGTCTCTGAGCACCCTTATCAGTCAAGTCATTCTACTTATCCTTTTCTGTATTATTATTACTAATTTTTATTGTTGTTTTAGAATATTATTTTTGTAATTATTGAGACAGTATCTTGTATAAACCAGGGTGGCCTCAATGAACCTTTCTTTCTGATATTCCTACCTTTTCCTGCAGTGCTAGTATCACATAATTTTGCTACCATGTCTGGTTGTTAATCAACTTAAAAATCATTAAAACAGAAATTCTACATTCAATGTTTTAATACATTCATACAGTGATCCAGAAAGTTTTTTTTTATTCATTTGTCTTTTATGAGCCATGATGCTGAGGTCGGCTTTGAACTCAAAATATGCCCAGTTAAGCTCCTCCATTATAGATATGTACCAATATTTTTTAAGAGAAAATATATTCATAGACTGATTTCAGAAAATGAGCTAGTAAAAGAACCTATCTTCTATCTTATATAGTTATTAAAAATTAACTGAAGGATATTCTCAAGGCCCTTATTATATAAATGATTAGTAGATGTAATGTATTACTGATAATTACATATTTTATTAAAGTATCCTAAATTGTTTTTAATGTTATTTGAACATTAGCTTAATATGTAATCAGTAGTTATTTCAAAGATTTTGTTTTTCTGATTTTAATGCTATGGTTGTGGTTCCTATTAAGTGTATTAGTATTTTTTAATGATTATTTTATATGATAATTATATAAATGATATTGTTGGTTATGACCCCTCAAAAACATCAGTTTTTAATTATCATACTTGTTAAAACTACAAATATCTGAACCTTCCATCACTTTCCTTTAAATACAAAGAAACTTGTTTCCTTAGCAGCTAACCATAGTAATAGCAAATACCTCAATGGTTAAGTATTCTTTGGTATAGTAACCTTTATGATCCCAGAGAAAAGATGAATTATTTACTAAAGGCAGGAGAGTACATCAAAATCTTTTAGTTTTCCAATCACTTCTTATATCTGGGACATTAATTCTGGTTCAAGATTGCTATAGAACTATAATAAATTATAAGACAAGAAGAAACAAATTATTGTATATGAATCATCTTAACTACTTAGGAAGTTGAGATTACAACTTGAGATTAAATTACAGTTTCATAGTTTATTATTAAATGTGCATATTTATTGCTTTGTAATTAAATAGTAGCAAACTATGGTTTCATAATTTTAATAATTTTTGATGAGGTTACAGTAATTTTCTATTATTAAAAATAGGACAATGAATGCACTGTAGATGAACAGTGAATACACTGTACTTAACAATGAATAGGACAATGAGCACAATGTAGTTCAACACATTGGACTATAGCAAAAGTGTTCCCACTTTTCTGCTAGTTCCCAAATAACCACTCAGAGGTTTAATATTACTTAAAAAAAAAAAAAAAAGGCTCAGCCAGCGGATCAGGCTTATTTTTAACTACACTTAATTTTTTCTTTTATCAGTACATCATTTTTATCTTGATTCCTCTGCCTCTGGCTGGCAACTCCAGACTCCACTTTTCTCCTTCCTGGCATTCTCAGTTTGGTTTTCTCTCCTAGCTTCTGTCCTAGCTTCTGGACTATCAATTATTTTTAATAATGAGCATAATCCACGACACTGGGTGACTTTAAGAAAATTATCTCAATACCTTTGTCTTCAGATAATGTCTGTAAACATTAAACTAGCTATATTTAATGTTTTCTTCCTGATCTTTGTTTTCCTGTCAGCCTGGATTTTTCATTATATAATATTTTTAAAAAAGCAAGACACAGAAATTTTTGATACTGTAGTCATTCCATCTATGTAGAATATTTAAAATTAATTGTAAAATATGGACCATATTATCCTTTAAACATAAAATTTGAAGCATTCATATCAAAACATTAAATTAAGTATGATATAACAAAAAGCTAACTGGGTACATAGATTCACAATCATTGATAAACCTTAATGGTGTAATCCCACAATTACACATACTACCTACAATACAGTTACATTCAATTCTCTAATTATTGTTGTTTTCAATGAATCCATAATTTTAAACAATTCCTTTATTATTGAGATTATAATATAACTTTATAAAACCCCTCTTCCTATCTTTTCAAGCCCTTTCAAATATTTCTCCTTGTTCTCTTTCAAATTTATTAAAATTTGATATTAGTGTTATTACACGTATATATGCCTAGGCACATGTGTTACTAAATATAATCTGCTCAGCATGTAGAAAAATTGATGCTCTGTCTTGAAAAACAAATTGATTATTCTTATATTTCACTTGAGGAATTTAAGTGACTGCATAAAATACATTAATTCCATCATACTATGTTGACATTTATTTTATAATTACTCTTTTTGGTAGATCATCAAACTCATTTATCTTTATCTTTGAAGATTTTTCCATTGCTTTTGAAAAACGTATACTATGATATGCTTGCATACATTATTTCTATTGAGATGTAGAGTATATTTTTAGCCTATCATGTCTACCAAACCAAAAAATATATATCTCAACATAGTCCTCACATACATTTACATTATGCATCATGATGTCCTGTGAACTTTAATATAATTTACTTCTTTGAAGTTATCCATGATTTATTATTTTACTGAGATAAATATAATACTTAAAAGTAACAATGCAGCACCTGAGTCTCTTGTTATACTTAAACAATATAATATTAATAAAAATAAATATGTTCAATGAACTATTGATATATATTAAATAAAAATAGATTTAGAAATAATTTGACTAAGTTAAGAATGCCATACAAAAACATGTAAATGCTGCATACTCTTTAAAGTTAAAGAAATTTTTTTGATGCATACTCTGTAAAGATCTGGAAAATTTAAATATATTAAAAATGACAGAAACTCATGATACCATAAAGAAGAACAGAAAGGAGTGATAAAAGAAAGACAATAAAAAGAAAAAAAGAAAAATTAGGATTTATTACATTTTTTCACTTTTGTGGCTATAGTGATTAAGGAGGAAATATGCCTGTAAATCAAAGCTTCTTAAATCATACACTTCGTATATTGGATATTGTAAGTTAACTATACTTTACTGAACACTAAAAATTGTTCATTGAATGTGCTCATTTTTATACTATGGAATAGAATTTTCTTTTAACAATTGCCCTGTGAAGTAATATTTTCTCACTTCAGTATTATTGCTTGTAAAAATGTTATTTTTTAGTATTACACCCTAGTGATTTGTCATATGGGAAATATGGTTAAAACATGTATTTTTCTGAGTAGCTTAATCTCCTTATGAAAACAATATATTTGGTTTATTAAAATACCTATTTCTTTAAAAACTCTACAACTGAATCTCAAGCAGCATTATATACAATCTATTTGTCAACTTACTATTGTCTTTAATATTTCTAATTATAAAAGGAAAAGTAGCTCTCAATTTTGTGGACCACATTTTTATGTTTTAAGAATTATGAAATTTGGCAAATTTTTATGTACTTGAGAGCAAATATATGTAGCAAAATATGTACTTCTAATTCATCATCAAAGAAACATATCCATGCCTAGAAGTCAAGAACAAGAGACTAAGGATAGAACCAAACATGATTGGGGGTGGGGAGTAGGTAAAATGATTCCTAATAAAACCTAATTTTTTTCCTTTCCATAGGTTTTCACTATCACTGCTGTGTGCTCTTCCATTTGTTTCCACCAGATGAGTTCCTTTCATTTTGAATAACTGTCATCAGAGAGGCTTTATCCAGCAACTGATGAGAGCAGATGCAGAAACCCAGAGCTCTACATTAGGTGCAACTCATGCCATCCTGTGGAAAGTAGGACAACAAAAGAGAACAGCTCACATAATAAACTAAGCAGGGCTTATAGAGGCTCACAGACATTCAACCAACAAGCAGGGATCCTATATGGGTAGAACTTAGCCCCTCAGCATGTATGTTATGGTTGCATAGCTTGGTCATCTTATGGGATTCCTAACAGTGGGAGCAGGGATTGTTTCTGACACTTTTACCTGATTTTGGGACCCTTTTCCTGCTACCACGGTTGCCTCATCTAGCCTAAAGAGGAGGACAGGTTCCTAGATTTATTAGAACTTTCTTTGCTGTTTGGTTGATACCCTTTACAGGTCTGAACTATTCTGAAGGGAAAAGAGAATTGGATCGGGAGAGAGGGGATGCAGGGTGTAGTAGGAGAGGAAGAAAGTAAAACTGAGATCAAAGTGTAATATATGAGATACACACACACACACACACACACACACACACACATCTCTCCAGCAGACAGAGATTCTTAACAGAATACCATAACAGAATACCATTTCTCAAAATACAGACCAGCTTGCCATAGTGTGTCCAGCCCCAGGAGTGACATCATCATCTAAACCCTTCACTTAAGGCTCAGAGAACATTGTTGAAAAGGAGGCAGAAAGAACGTCTGTGCCAGAGCAAAGGAAGTCAACTTTGAGACTTTGTCTCTTAGAGATGACATGAAACAGCAAGAGTATGGCTGCTTAAAAAAGAATCTGAACAATGAACAATGATAATACCAGGTGCTATGCCAGTGTCAGTGAGGGAAATAGCACTAGGCATCATGACTTGAAGAAGTTAAATTATCAATGATTATTGAGAAAGAAAATTAGTCTTTTCTAGAGAATAGCCACGTAATTGTTCTGCAATACCAACTTAAGATATGCATATTATCACTATTGAATAGACTCAGTGAATTATATTTATATGTATGTAAATAGACTCATAAAAGAATGGGTGTATCTATGGGTGTAAGTAGGCAGGTGGATAGATATATAGATAGATTTTTTTAATAAAATAAAGAAGCATGCAGGTGAAAGGCAGCAGATAGAGCTAAGTTTGAAAGGAGGTGAGATATGAATGGAATGGTATAATTATATGATAATCTCCAAAAATATTTTTTAATTAGCGAAGTTCAATTTAAAAGAAGTAAATACCAGTGGAAGAAATATATCTTTCTTCTTTTATAAAACTGACTTGTAGTGGAGATCAGGTGCCATCACCTTGACCTAGAGGCAAGGCCTCTTGACCATCATTGATCTGAGATTCACCTATGACCATCAAGGCTGTAGAATTAAGGTATGGCTGAAGGCAGCTTAAGATAGGGTACACAAATACAGGTTCTCCTCTGTCTTCTGATTTCTCTTTGCCCTTAGATTGAAGACCTGATCTAATCTGCTGAGTTTCAGCATGTGCATCAGTCCAGCTTTCCAAGAACTGAGCAGCTGTTTAATCTCTTGTATCTGTGAGTGTTTCCCTATAAGCCCTTTAATAAATATTTACCTTTTAATCAATTGCCAATAATTATTAATATCAATTATATACCAACTATAGTGATTCATGAGATAGGGCTCCTGAAAGTATCTATGAGTTAAACTTAAATATTTCATAATTTATGTTATTTGCATGTCTCATGTATTAACTCATGTCTTTTGGCATCTGTACAGTGATGTCATGTCTTTATTTTTTAGTGAGAATTTCAAAGAAGCATAAAATGTGCTTCCATCAAGTTCATGCCTAATTCTCTCTCGTCCAATTCTGCTATTCCAAAATGACAATTAAATTTTAATGTGAGTTCTGGAAGAGAAAAAATTGAAACCTTTAGCAAGTCACCAGTCTATTTAAAATATGTGAGATGTTATTGTTAAATGATGTCTGAAAAATAGAATGAACCTTTGATTAAAATCCAATAAAATTTACTTTGAATCAGTGATTCACTTAGAAGTCCCATATTCTAAAAGTTTTTTCTTACATGCTTGTTGAAAGTAGTGTATTCCAAATAACTAAAAGAGTAGTTTTTAACATTTCTTTTATTTTAAAATTGTTTAGATTCATCTTATTCTCTTGATGAAGTAGAAATTGTAACATTTTATTCAAGAAACTACTGGATGCTTTTTATATCAAAGCACAATACTTTAATTTGCTTTTAATTTCTTCCAAATTGGAAAACTCATAACTTGAATTTCTGGAGAAGAATATTTTTTTGTAGCAAGAATTTCATATGTTTAAATTAAACACAAATACTACATGTATGAATATTTTCCTCAAAAATATCTTTTTTACTCTTGATGTAAGTCTAATTTGACAATTATGGGATGAATTTAGTAAGCACTTCAAACTACATTACAATTAGAGCTGAAATTTCAAATGTTTCAAATTGACAGTCAGTGACAAGTAATGGCTACTTCTGGCTCTCAGAACTGCCATTTAAAAAAAAATACTGTGTTTGACACTAAGCTATATTTTTTTCTTTATTAGGAATAAAGCCTCATTTTTTTAATCCATGTATCCCCTTTTCAAACTCCCTTCCCCTTCCACCTCTTCCAGTCAATCTCTCATCTCCCCATCTCCTTATCTCCTCCTTAGCAAGGGCAGGAGGCCTCAAGGTTCCAAGGTGACTTAGTTCAGCATCCATTCCAGGCAAATCTTATCCCAACATCAAGACTGGGTCAGGTGTTCCTCTGGAGAGAATGGGCACCAAAGCACTAGTCCAAGGTGCTTCAGATTCCAAGATGCTCAGTGATTGTAGTTTGTAGCTTGAGTATGATTTCCTTTTGATTAAAATCCACTAATGAGTGAGGACACCATCTGCTCCTCTTTCTGGGTTTGTGATACCTCGCTAAGGAGGATATTCTCCAAATACATCCATTTACCTGCAAATTTTAGGCTATCATTTTTCTTATTGCTGAGTAGTACTCCAATGTGTAGATGAACCACAGTTTGTTAATCTATTCTTCAATTGAGGGGCATCTAGAAGGTTTCCAGATTCTAGCTATTACAAATAATGCTGCCATGAACATAGTCGAGCTATTGCCTTTGGAGTGTGAATGTGCATCTTTAGGGTATATGCCCAGCAGTAAATTGGATCCTTGGGAGAATTTATTCCTAGTTTTCTGAGAAACTACCATACTGCGTTTCAGAGTGGCTGAACAAGCTTTCACTCCCATGAACAATGGAGGAGTGTTCTGCTTGCTCTGCAACCACTCCAGTATAGGCTGTCATCTGTATCAGTTGTAGAAGTTACCTGGTAGAATTTTGTGGATCACTTATGTATACAATCATATCATCTGCAATTAGAGATAGTTTCACTTCTTCTTTTCTAATTTGTATCCCCTTAATCTCCTTTCATTCTCTTATTGCTTTAGCTAAAACTTAAAGAATTATATTGAATAGATAAAGAGAGAGGACAGCCTTGTCTAGTTGCTAATTTTAGTGGGACTGCTTTGCGTATATCTCCAATAAGTTTGATGTTGGCATTTGGCTTCTTGTATATCACCTTTATGATATTTAGATATTTTTGCTGTATTGTTGATCTCTCCAGGACTTTTATCATAAAAGAGTGTTGGATATTTTCAAAGGTTTTTTTCAGCATCTAAGGATATGGTCATGTGGTTTTTATCCTTCAGTTTGTTTATATGATGGATAGTTTTTCATATGGTGAACCATCCCTGCGTTTCAGGGATAAAGCCTACTTGATCGTGGTAGATGATAGTTTTAGAGGTTGTTTTATACAGTTTGCCATAATTTTATTGAGAATTTTTTCATCAATATTTATGAGGGAATTGGGTCTGTAATTCTCCTCCTTTGTTGTGTCTTTGAGTGGATTGGTTATTAGGGTAATTGTGACCTCATAAAAAAGAGATTGGCAATACTCTTTTAGTTTCTACTTTATAGGACATTTTGAGGAGTACTGGTAATAGTTCTTTGAATATCTGGTAGAATCCTGCACTGAAACCATCTGGACCTGTGATTTTATTTCTGCTTGGGAGGCTTTTAATGACAGCTTCAATTTCATTTAGGGTTATAAGTCTTTTTAGGTATTTAACCTGATCTTGATTTAATTTTGGTAAATGGTACCTGTGCAAAAAGCTGTCCATTTCTTCTAGGTTTTCCATTTTTGTGGAATGTAGATTTTCAAAGTATGACCTGAAAATTTTCTGGATTTCCTATGGGTCTGTTGTTATGGCCCCCTTTTCATTTCTGATTTTGCTGATTTGAATACTTTCACTGGTTTTTAGTTAGTTTGTATAAGGCTTTATCTATCTTGTTGGCTTTCTCTAAGAACCAACTCTTTGATTCATTAATCCTTTGTATTGTTCTTTTTGTTTCAATTATATTGATTTCAGCTTAGACTTTATTTCCTGCCATCTACTCCTACTAGGTGAGTTTGCTTCTAATTGTTCTGTGCTGTTAGTTCTCTAGTGTGGGATTTCTGCAGTTTTTTCACATACGCATCAAGTGCTATGAATTTTTCTCTTAAGACTCCTTTCATTGTGTCCCATATGTTTGTGTATGTTGTGGATTCATTTTCATTGAATTCTAGGAAGATTAATTTTTTTTCTTAATTTTTTCCTTGACTCAGAGGTTGTTCAGCTGAGTGATGTTGATTTTCCATGAGTTGGTAGGTTTTCTATGATTTCTAATGTTGTTGAATTCTAACTTTAGGCCATGGTGGTCTGATATGAAACAAGGGATTATTTCCATTACTTTGTATCTATTGATATTTGCTTTATGACCAATTACATGATCAATTTTAGAGGAAGTTCCATGTGGTGCTGAGAAATATGTATAATCCTTTGTGTTTGTGTATAGGCTTCGGTAAATATCTTTTAAATTCATTTGCATCATAACCTCTGTTAGCCTCCTTATTTCTCTGTTGAGTCTCTGTCTGGTTGACCTATTCAAGGGTGAAAGTGGGTATTGAAGTCTCCCACTATTAGGGTGTGAGAGTTGATGTGGGATTTGAGCTTTAGCAGTGTTTCTTTTACATAGGTAAGTACCCTTATATTAGGGGCACAAATATTCAGCATTGAAATCTCCTCTTGATCAGTTTTCCTTGAGTGCAATAAGTAATGTTCATTCTGGTCTCTTTTCATTGATTTTAGATTGAAGTCTACTCTGTCTCATACTGGGATGGTAACATCAGCTTGTTTCTTAGGGCCATTTTATTGGAGAGTCTTTTCCCAACCCTTTACTCTGAGCCTATGCCTATCTTTGTGGTTGAAGTGTGTTTCTTGTATACAGCAGAAGGATGGCTTCTGTTTTTGTTTCCATTGTCTTAGGGTGTATCTTTTTTGGGTGAATTGAGTCCATTGATATTAAGGGATATTAATGACCTCTGACTGATATTTTCTATTATTTTTGGTATGTATTTCCTTTCTCTGGGTTTTTCTTCTGTGGGGTTATCTATTGTTTGTGGATTCATGGGTGCATCTAGGATGCTTAGGTTGGTATTTTCCATCTAATGCTTTCTGAAGGGTTGGATTTGTGGCTAGATTTTGTTTAAGTCTGACTTTGTCATGAAATATCTTGTTTACTCTATCTATGGTGATTGATAATTTTGCTGGTTATAGTAGTCTAGGTTGTCAGCCATGCTTTTTTAGTGTCTGCATAACTTCTGACTAGGACCATCTTGCTTTCATTGTTTCCATTGATTAATCAGGTGTTAGTCTGATGGGTCTGCCTTTATAGGTAGTTGGCCCTTTTCTTTTGCAGCTCTTAAAATTTTTTCTTTGTTCTGTGTGTTTTGTGGCTTAATTATTATGTCATGAGCAGACTCATTTTTGTTGTCAAATCCATTTGGTGTTCTGTAACCTTCTTATATCTTTTAGACATTTCCTTCTTTAAGTTAGGAAAGTCTCCTCTATGATTCTATTGAATACATCATCTGTGCCTTTGAGCTGGCATTCTTCTCCTTCTTCTATTCCTGATATTCTCAGGTTAGGCCTTTTCATGGTATCCCAAATTTCCTGAATATTTTTTTGTCATGTCTCTTTTGGATTTAGTATTTTCTTTGACTGATGTATCTATTTCCACTAATGAGTCTTCCACTTCAGAGATTCTCTCTTCCATCTCTTGGATTCTGTTGGTTATGCTTATATCTGTAAATACAGCTCTTTTCTTCAGATTTTCTATTTCTAATTTTGCCTCATTTTGTGCATTTTTTATGGCTTCTATTTCAATTTTTAGTCCCTGGAATGTTTCTTTCATTTGTTGGTTTTTCTTTTCTTGGTTTTCTTCCAAGAATTTGTTCATCTTTTCCAATTTTTTGTTTGTATTTACTTCTATTTCTTTAAGAATTTTTTTTTTTATTTTTAAGGCTTCTATAATCTTCATAAAGCTGTTTTTGCTGTTATTTCCTTCTGTTTCCTATTCAATCCTCTGTTTAGGTCTTGGTGTTGTAGAACCACCAGTTTCTTCTGGTGTTTCCTTATTGTTCTTTATATTGTTATATGTATTCTTGCAATGGTGTCTGACTATGGCTTCAGTGGTTCACACTTAGTCAGCTCCTAGTCAGTTATGGTGAGAGGGCTCATATATCTCTTGTCTGCTCTGAGCAAGGTGTCTGCACAATCTCTGACTCTGCTCTGGATGTGGTTGTACATCTTAAGGCCACCTGAGTGTCTATGATGATGCAGCTGGCACTGAAGGCAGGGCCTGGCTGTGGGAGGTCCCTTCTGTTATGGGTCACTGGAGGAGGCCCATCCCAAATAAAGCCTAAGACCTGACTGCTAGCAAGAGTCTGATATCAGAAACTTGGGTGTGACCACAACTCTGGAGAGGGATTCTCTGGATGGGCACCCCAGGAGTTAGAATCTGATCACCTCTGATTCCACTCTAAACATGAGTCTGAGTTTCAAAGGTTTTAGTTGGTCTCTTGTCACTAACTTATATTTTTACTACTGGAAAAAAAATTAAGGACTGTGAAGGAATGAATATATTAAGAAAGTATTATTTACTCATAATTTTTGTATTGTAGCTATTTATAGCTGTGTGGATGAGGGGTACCATATGATGGTATTCTTAAGGAAGTTGGTAGGTAACTTGAAAATGTTAATTCTCTGCTTCCTCCATGTAAAAATATAACTGAATAATATAACTCAGATCTTCATACCACCCATGAAACACACCCATTGCACACAAAGACACAAAATTCTTTGAATTTCTAAACATACACAAATACTGATGTAAATATCCAAACCAATTTAGAAACTTCTAGAATTTTTTCAGCCAAAATTAAGAAACATTGACAGAGGAAAAAATGGAAGAGAAAAAATTAGATAACAGAGAACATTGATAAGGACGTTCCCAAAAAGTGGCTTACTGGAGTGACAGGACCCCATTTGGTAAGAGGAAGGAGCTGGAATCACTACATGTATGAGGCCAGTCTTATCTACTTACCCAGTTCCAAAAGAAAGACAAAGAAAGAAACTCAAGGTGAAGGAAATATGGACATTATAGAAACAAGTGATTTAAATAACAGCTTGCACATTCTGAAATGGAAAAAACTGGGGGAATATCACCAATTAAATAAGATATTTAACACTAGTAATGTTCACCCCCCCAAAAAAAAGGGAGGATTAAAGATTCACATTAACTTGCCTTCACAAACCTAAGAATTACTCATAGTATCTCTGGGAGGGTAGACTTTTTGTTCATTCCTGGTGAAATATTGATAGACCTACTTTTCTTCTGGTAACTAAGGGTACAGTGAATTCATGAGTATGATGACTAAGTAAGATGCAGACATCTTTTGATTTTTCCACTGAATAACTTCCTACTGAAGCTCAGGTAAGTAACTCCGATTAAACTGAAAAGATCTGAAGGGAGGAAGGAGATGCTTTAGGGAAAAGTTTACAGTGGCAGGAGGGGGGTGAAGCAGAGAAAAAGACTGGCATCTAGTACATGAGTGTATCAAACTGGGAAGCAACTAAAAATTAAAAAAAAAGGGATTACACGTGTCTGATAAATTATGCCTTTTTATATTTAAGCATAAGATATGCTTATTAAGAAACTAAAGCATTTAATTATTAAAATAGTAAAGATTAGGGAGCTAATAATATTATCCATGATATGTCTATAAACTATATTAGAAACTATAAGGCAGCATACATTAAATAAATTTACATATTCACTGTTTTTGAAGTTGGATCATTTTACTTCTTGGAAGTACATTCTATAGAAAGAAAAACAGGGATTAGCTGACAGATCTCTGTTGGAAGTTATTTATTATAATGTGATGATATTCATACCATGCAACAGTGACATAAGAAAGAAATTCTTAAATTTCAATGAGAAAACAGTATACTTAAATGATGGATTAACAATCTTAAAAAAAAAAATCTTCTATTAGCAAATATCAGGCCTGCTACTGAATAGTAGAGTGCTTGATAGAATGTATAATACCCTGTGCTCAATACTTCATGCCATACCCAACAAAAGAAAAATGGATGCAAACATGAACAATGAGCCACTGTAACAAGCATGCAGCATGCAAACAATGAAAGTTTAGCAGTCTTCTCTCACTGTTTTACTCCTCTTGGGGAAAGTGAGCGTTTGGATTTTGAAATCCATCAAGAAAGAATGAAGTACTTTGTTTTAGGAGAATCAAGCAGTCTTCGCCTGCATAGCTATTTGCAGGCTCATTTACATAGTTTGTCACTTCGGTTCAAATTACATTGATTGCACCATGATGAAAATAAATGCTTTGTTGAAATGATTGAAGATGAATTTTTAATAAATACAAGAATTTAGACACAACATATTTACAATTTTAAACCTTTGAAAATTAATTCCTCTGTGGAGTTTTCTGAGTTAAGCTTAATTCGCATAACTTTGATAAATGTAAAATGGATTTAAGATCTTGTCAGAAAAGGCCAAGATTAAAATAATTAGAATTTAACTGCTCTCTAATTAAAACCAAGATAGTAAAGAATTTCATGAATACCTTTACCAAGACATCAAATTACAGAAGTATTTAAGGAAAACATTAACAACACATTTTTAAGGGACTTTTCTTAGAATTGACATTTATGAGAAACAATTTTAATTACTAAGTCACTTGAGAATTTGCAGATGTGAGAGTTGATTGTATCATGACAGTCACTGAGTTTGATGGTGCAGTGTCTGCTGCTGCATAAGGAGTATCACTTCCCAGTGAATATGGGAGGGGGTCTGCATAGACAATGCTTAGTGATAAGACTTGAAAGCCTGACATTTACTCTGTGCAGAGCCCAGAGGTAAATGACAGCCCAGAAACTGTCTCCTTACACCATTCTTTCAGCTCAGTCTCTCATGAAAACATGTTCACACAGAACATCAGCTTCTGTTTTGTTAAAAACTCATCGCAAATTTCTAATTAGTCTTCACACAATTGTTGATTTGATGAGGAAAGGAAATTATTTTTATTTTATTTCAATAAAAGCTATTGCCATGAGAATATTCAAAGAAGAAATTATAAGAATAAAAGTAACAACTTTCATGCTTTTTTTTAAATGTTATAAATCTGCTGTGGAACAAAATAAAAATGTTAACTCTTTTGTTCATATTTAATAATTACGGGTTTAACTAAAGAGATTAAAATTAGATGCAAATTGTACAAAGCAGAGGAAGCATGAAAACATTAGCCACTTTGCGTGACCATGCATTTTCAGTTATCTACTGGTCATGGAGAGCTCATGTGTAGATATACATCTAAAAATAATTTTTTTTTGAAAATCAGTATCAAACATTATATAAAAAAGCAAAACATTCAGGATAGCTAAAAATAATACAGTAATAAAAATTCTCTTTTCTCTAAAATACAAGAAACATAAGAGATAAAATCAAAAGCTCTTCAAATCAGGTTAGTCTCAGCTACAGATGAAGAAAGCACAGTAGGTCACAGCTAATGCCCACGGATGCACTATGACCACCACAAATTTCTGCTAACCAGTCCTTCTACAGTCAAACCAGAAGGTTTTTGTTTTCTCCTTTGGGTTTTTTGTCTTATGAATGAAGTCATATTTTTTATCCATGTATACCCTTGTTCAAGCTCCCTTCCCCTTCCTGCTCCTTCCAGTCACTCTCGATTCTCCACATCACTTTATCTCCTCCCCAGCAAGGGCAGGAGGTTCCAAGGTACCAAAGTGGCTTAGTTGATTGTTTTTGTTTGTTTGTTTGTTTGTTTGTTTGTTTGGTGTGTGTGTGTGTGTGTGTGTGTGTGTGTGTTGGATTTGGAGAATATCCTCCTGAGCAAGGTTTCACAAACACAGAAGGATAAGCAGGGAATGTACCCACTCATTAGTGGACTTTAAGCAAAAACATTCTTTTTTCATTGAAAGATGATGGGTAAATAAAAACAATTATTTTTAAAAGTTTTTATTTCTACTAAAGAAATACTGTGTCTGTTGTAAAAACCTCACAATAGCTCTAAAGTAAAACAATTGGCTCTATGAATTATTATATAAATGTTTATATAAATAATTTAACTGCATAACTTATCTAAAAATTTAAGACAAAGGAAATATTTGTTGGTACTAACAGTAAACAAACAGAGATAGAAGCCAAATGTGTACCATGTGACTACAGGCAAATTCTTACTGTTGAGTTTAATTTTCATCTTTAAATTATTATTTACACCACTGATTTAATGTTGACCAACCAGGGTGGAAAATGATATTTGAGAGATAGTGTAAAGTGTGTATTTGCATGAGCTATACATTTTGATGACTTAAGTTTACAATGTAGATGGATGTAGGGGATATGCCTGAGGTTACAGTTTTCTGGGGATTTCTTAAATATCAGAGTAAAGAATATAGCATATGTACATACATATATTTGCATATATGGAGCAATTATATATCATATATATAAATGAGGCATCATTAGAAAAAATTTTATCTATTTCCCATTATTGGTAAGAGACAGTTTTGCACCATGAACCTATTTATTTCAATATTTGGGTATGATTTTTCTATACACTCTTTTATGCATATATATCTTTCAGTATCTACAAAGATGTGTGGATGCTTATGGAGGCAAGAGGTCAACTCTAAGGATTATTTATTTATTTATTTATTTATCTTGTAGTTTTTATGTGCATGTGTGTGTGTTTCAGGGTGCCCACAAATGTTAGAAGATGGTGTCAAATCCCTTAAATCCCAACTTACTCGTGGCTGTAGGCTGCCTGACTTGAGTGCTCAGAACTAAACTGGTGTCCTAGAGAGCAGCAACCTCACTTAATTAGTAACTTGTTACTTTAGCCCTCCCTGCTTGCTTTTGAGACATCTACATATGCCTAATCAGGGAGCTCAATGACTGGCAAGGGTGACTAGCCAGTTAGCCTCAGGGTACCTCTTTCTTCAGTACTAAGATTAACATAGCTACTAGGAATCAGATCATCATACCTAACATGCCCTTTACCAACTGAAACATCTCACTAGCACTTATTTCAAAACTATGCACAAATGTATGCTGTCCTTTTACTTGTCTTTGATAATATCTGAAATGGGCCAGGTTTACTCACTAGTAACAAATCATGGAATATTTTCATTGTGGTTATTTTAATATTGTGAGAGAATAATAAAAATTATAAAAATAATATGGTGGGATTATTTGCTATGTTTTTAATGGCAAAGAAAAATAAAAGGAAGAAAAGAAAAAGAAAAGAGTGGGAACAGACAGGATAAGAAAATAGAAAACAATGGCAAGGGAAGAGAGAGAAGAGAGGAGGAGGCCGCAGAAATGGAAAAGAAAAAGGAAAGGGTGGAAATGAGAAAGGTAAAATGAGGAAGTGTGTGGGAAGAAGTAGTAAAGGTAGAGATTGAGGAGAGAAAGGAGATCAACACAAAAAAAAGAGAAAGGAAGGGACAGAAGAAAGGGAAAGGGCAAAGGGAAGAGGCGAGACAGAAAAAGAAAAAGAAATCAAAGGAGAAGGGAAAGAAGGGAGGATGATTTAAAAGCAAGTAAGCTGGGATTATGTTGAGGTCTTTGATCCACTTGGATTTGAGTTTTGTGCAGGGTGACAGGCTCGGATCTATTTGCATTTTTCTACACACTTCCATCCAGCTATGCCAACACCATTTGTTAAATATACTATCTTTTTTCCATTGAATGTTTTGGGAATCTTTGTCAAAGATCAGGTATTCATAGGTTTTTGGGTTAATGTCTGGATCCTCAATTCTATTCCATTAATCCACAAGTCTGTTTTTATGCCAGTACGAGGCTGTTTTTACTACTGTAGCTCTATAGTATAGCTTGAAGTCAGGGATGGTGATACCTCCTGAGGTTCTTTTGTTGAGTAAAATTATTTTGGCAATGCTAGCTTTCCTGTTATTACAAATGTAATTGAGTATTGTCCTTTCAAGGTCCAAAAGATATTGTGTTGGGATTTTGATGGGCAGTGCATTGAATCTGTAGATTGCCTTTGGTAGAATTGCTATTTTTACTATGTTGATCCTACCTATCCAGGAACTTGGGAGAGCTTTGCATTTTCTGATATCCTCTTCAATTTCTTTCTTCAGTGATTTAAATTTTTTGTCAAATAAGTCTGTTACTTCTTTGGTTATAGTTACTCTAAGGTATTTAATACTATTTGCAGCTATTATGAAGGGTAATGTTTCCCTTATTTCTTTTTCAGCTCTTCTATCTTTAGTGTATAGGAGGACTACAGATTTCTTTGAGTTAATCTTGTATCCTGCTACCTTGCTGAAGGTGTTTATCAGCTGTAGCAGTTCCTTGGAAGAATTTTGTGGGTCACTTATGTATACAATCATATCATCTGCAAATAGAGATAGCTTCACTTCTTCTTTTCCAATTTGTATCTCCTTAATCTCTTTTTGTTCCCTTATTGCTTTAGCTAAAACTTCAAGAACTATATTGAATAGATAAGGGGACAGAGAACATCCTTGTCTACTTCCTGATTTTAGTGGGATTGCTTTGAGTTTTTCTCCATTAAGTTTGATACTGGCTGTTGGCTTCTTGTAAATCGCCTTTATTATATTTAGGTATTCTCCCTATATTCCTGGTCTCTCCAGGGCTTTAATCATAAAGGAGTGTTGGATTTTATCAAAGGATTTTTCAGCATCTAAGGATATGATCATGTGGTTTTGTTCCTTTAGTTTGTTTATATGATGGATAACATTTACGTTTTTTTGTATATTAAACCAGCTCTGCATTTCTGGAATGAACTCTACTTGGTCGTGGTGGATGATATCTTTTATACGTTGTTGTATAAGGTTTGCCAAAATTTTGTTGAGAATTTTCACATCAGTATTCATCAGGGAAATTGGTTTGTAATTCTCTTTCTGTGTTGTGTCTTTGAGTGGCTTGTGTATTAGGGTAATCGAGGCCTCATAAAAGGAATTTGGCAATATCTCTTCAGCTACTACTGTGTGAAATAGTTTGAGGAGTAATGGTAGTAATTCTTCTTTGAATATCTGGTGGAATTCGGCACTGAAACCATCTGGACCAGGGCTTTTATTTTATTTATTTATTTTTTTTAAAAAAAACTTTATTTATTTATTTATTTGCCTTGGTGTTTGTCTGGAACTGAAACTACAGACAGTTGTTAGCTGCCATGTGGGTGCTGGGAATCGAACCAGGGTCCTCTGGAAGAGCAGACGGTACTCTTAACCACTGAGCCATCTCTCCAGCCCCAGGGCTTTTATTTTTGGGGAAGTTTTTAATGACAGCTTCAATTTCCTTAAGGGTTATAGGCCTGTTTAGGTAATTAATCTGATCTTCATTTAATTTTGGTAGATGGTACCTGTCCAGAAAGCTGTCCATTTCTTCTAGGTTTTCCATTTTTGTAGAATACAGATTTTCATAGTATGATTTGATAATTGTATGTATTTCCTGAAGGTCTGTTATTATGTCCCCCTTTTTGTTTCTGATTTTATTGATTTGAACTCTCTCGCTCTCTCTCTCTCTCTCTCTCTCTTTCTCTCTCTCTCTCTCTGTTTTTTGATTAGTTTGGCTAAGGGATTATCTATCTTGTCAACTTTCTCAAAGAACCAACTCTTAGATTCATTGATTCTTTGTATTGTTCTTTTTGTTTCAATTGTATTGATTTCAGCTCTAAGTTTGATTATTTCCTGCCATATACTCCTTCTAGGTGTGTTCGCTTCTAATTGTTCTAAGGCTTTCAGCTGAGCTGTTAGGTCTCTAGTGTGGGATTTCACTAGGTTTTTGATATAGGCATCTAGCACTATGAATTTTCCTCTTAAAACTGCTTTCACTGTGTCCCACAAGTTCGGATACATTGTGGATTCATTTTTATTAAATTCTAGGAAGACTTTGATTTCTTTCATAATTTCTTCCTTGACCCAGAGATGGTTCAGCTGAGTGATGTTTAGTTTCCATGAGCTGGTAGGCTTTCTTTGAGTTTTGATGTTGTTGAACTCTAACTTTAGGCCCTCGTGGTCTGATATGTTACAAGGGTTTATTTCCATTTTTTTGTATCTGTTGATATTTGCTTTATGACCAATTATGTGGTCAATTTTGGAGAAAGTTCCAAGAGGAGCTGAGAAATATGTATATTCCTTGGCATTTGGGTGGAAGGTTCTGTAGATATCTATTAAATCCATTTGCATCATAGCCTCTTTTAGACTCCTTATTTCTCTGTTGAGTCTCTGGTTGATCTATCTGGGGTTAATAGTGGGGTATTGAAGTCTCCCACTATTAGGGTATAAGAATTAATGTGAGATTCGAGCTTTAGCCGTGTTTCTTTTACATAAGTAGGTGCCCTTATATTAGGGGCATAAATATTCAAGATTGAAATCTCCTCTTGACCAATTTTTTCTGTGATGAATAAGTAGTGACCATCTTGGTCACTTTTTATTGCTTTTAGCTTAAGGTCTACTTTGTTAGATATTAGGATTGCAACCCCCGTTTGTTTCTTAGGACCATTTGACTGGAAAATCTTTTCCCAACCCTTTATTCTAAGCCTGTGCCTGTTTTTGCGATTGAGGTGTGTTTCTTGAAGGCAACAGAAGGATGGCTTCTGTTGTTGTATCCATCTTGTTCGTGTGTGACATTTTATAGGAGAGTTGAGTCCATTGATATTAAGGGAAATTAGTGACCTTTGATTGATATTTCCTCCCATTTTTGGTGGTAACTTGTTTGTATTTTCTTTCTCTGGAGTATTCTTCTGTGGAATTATTGATTGTTTGTGATTTCGTGGGTGTATTTGGAGTCCTTAGGTTGGAGTTTTCCCTCTGATACTCTCTGTAGTGCTGGATTGGTAAATAAATAATCTTTCAGTCTGACTTTTTCATGAAATATCTTGTTTACTCCATCTATGGTGATTAATAATTTTGCAGGGTATAGTATTCTAGTTTGGCAGCCATGCTCTTTTAGCGTCTGTATAACTTCTGACCAAGCCCTTCTAGCTCTCACTGTTTCCATTGAATAGTCAGGTATTATTCTGATGGGTCTGCCTTTTCTTTTGCAGCTATTAAAATTTTTTCTTTGCTCTGTATGTTTTGTGGCTTGATTATAATTATCTATTTGATGTTCTGTAAGCTTCTTGTATCCTTATAGGCATTTCCTTCTTCAGGTTAGGGAAGTTTTCTTCTATGATTTTATTGAAAACATTATCTGTGCCTTTGAGCTGGTATTCCTCTCCTTCTTCTTGATAAAAAAGAAAGTGGGAAATACACTTCTACGAATTGGCACAGGCGACCACTTCTTAAATATAACACCAGTGTCACAGACACTAAGACCAACAATCAGTAAGTGGGACCTCCTGAAGCTAAGAATCTTCTGTAAAGCAAAGGACACTGTGAATAGGAAAAAATGACAGCCTACAAAATGGGAAAAGATTTTCACCAACCCTACAAGTGATAGAGGACTGATCGCTAAGATATATAAAGAACTCAAGAATCTAGAGCACAGAACCTTGAATAACCCAATCAAAAAATGTGGTTGAGATCTAAAAAGGGAATTCTCAGCAGAGGAATTACGAATGGCTGAAAGGTACCTGAAAAAGTGCTCTTCATCTTTAGACATCAGAGAAATGTAAATCAAACCAACTTTGAGATACCACCTAACACCTGTTAGATTGGCTAAGATAAAAGGCACAGATGACAGCCTATGTTGGAGAGGATGCGGATCAAGGGGAACACTACTCCATTGTTGGTGGGAGTGTAAGCTTGTTCAGCCACTTTGGAATGCAATATGGTTTCTCAGAAAATTGAGAATCAGTCTCCCCAAGGACCCAGAAATACCACTTCTGGGTGTATACCCTAAAGATGCACATTCACACTCCAAAGGTATTAGCTCAACTATGTTCATAGCAGCATTATTTGTAATAGCAAGAACCTGGAAACAACCTAGATGTCCCTCAACTGAAGAATGGATTAACAAACTGTGGTACATCTACACAATGGAGTACTACTCAGCAGTAAGAATAAATGATATCCTAAAATTTGCAGGCAAATGGATGGATTTGGAGAATATCCTCCTGAGCGAGGTATCACAAACTCAGAAAGATAAGCAGGGGATGTCCTCACTCATTAGTGGTCTCTAAACAAACTAACAAGAAAAAAGCCAAGCATGCCCAAGCTGCAAACCACAACCACTAAACAGCTTGGGATCAGAAACACCCTGGACTGACCCTTTGGATCCCAGTCCCCCTATAGGAACACCTGACTCACTCTTGAGGGAGGGGGGACAAAACTGGATTTCCCAGGAGTGGAGACTGATCCAAGCATTATTGGTTCAGTGGGACCATGGGATTGTCTGCAACCTGCCCAGGGAGGGGATGGGGAGTTATGGAGAAGAAAAAAATGACCTGATGTGGCAGTAGGGGGAAGGGACCTTGAACGGGGATATACAGGGATAGAAAAAAAAATCCAGATAGAAAGCTGAACACAAAGTAATTTTATGTGTAGCAAATTAATTACAATAACACCCTTGAGAAGTCATGCTTATGACTTTCATTTTCTTTATAGTTATTGTTAACTTATCAGCATTTTAAATTCAATTTACTGTTTTTCTTCATAAATGCAAAAAAAAAACCAAGTAAGCATTTGCAAAGATACAAATTTAGGTGAAAATTTAAAATTAAATAGATATCTAAAGATTTAACTAAATGTATAGGAAGAACCGATGTGATACACAACTTTTATTCTAGAACTCAGAATGCTGGGTAGGTATAGCTGCAGACTTTGAGGGAAGCCTGGACAAAATAAAGGGACCCTGATTCTATGGAAAACAAAGCAAATAACAAAATGTCTGCCATATTACTATTGTTGTTGAAATTTCTATGGCACTTCTCATTCATTACAGTTTTAGAATTGGAAAAATTATTCAAATTTATTGCTAACCAGAAAAAAAATAGAGGTGAGCAAAAAAGAGAGAGAGAGAGAATGAAAAAAAGGAGAGAAAAAAAGAGGTACATAACAGACAATGACACAAAAGCTGTATGTTTATCCTACCTAATTCTACCCTAGACCTTCATATGCTATGATTCTGACTCTTTATAATCCTTAGCATCTTTGAATGACAGTATTGAGAGAACGAAAATGATCATTTAAGCATGAGTTCACTTGTGTCTGTTTATTGCATTGCTTCCCTTAAGTAACTATAATATTAGATTTTCTATTTTTGAATAATGAGTAAGTTGTTTGCATTTGATTTTTGCAAGTTTATTTGCATGCATATTAGCAATAAATTTGTAGATACACTTGCTAAAATTTAAAGATTCAAGTTATACACATATGTGGCATTGTTGATTATGCATGTGAGAAGACACACACATATACTACCAGGGACACAGGAGAGTTTATTCGGGACAGAGAAGCAGAAGAGTGAAGAGACAGACCGCAATAGAGCATCTTCTTTTAAGAGAAATGGTGGGCATAGATTTACTTAGCCATACCTGGGGGCATGTTCTCCTTACACTGTTCATTCTGCTAGTGTCATGCTGGTTCTGCCACATGGCTGAGAAATGCCAGGAATTCTTTTATCAACCATCTCCATGTTGGGTTCACCATGTGGCATGCCAGGAATCCTTATAGGCATGGCTACTACAATCAAGTTGATTAAAATATCCTTAAATAAACACAAGTAGCTATGGGGAAATGAGTTATAATGAGGATTTTACAACTACAATTGATTTACTAACAACATTTAATAAAATGAAAACTAATACAAACATGTTTTTTAAAGACAATCTCAATTCATATGCTCATTTAAACATTTTCAAGCTTTATATGTGACAAGCAGAGTCATTTTTCTAATAGCTTGGAGAATGTGGCACATATACGCAAAACAATTGTATTCAGTCAAAGAAATATAAAAGATGTAACTCAGGTTCAGAAAGACAATATTTCTTACTGTCTTTCATAAGCAAATCTGCTTTTCTTTTATTTTTTAGAATGGTTTTATTTTCTAAAACTGTATAATTGTATGTGTAGAAAGGTGTGTGCTACAGGTTTCTACAGAGGATAGATGGGCTGATCCTCTAGAGCTAGAATTATAGGCAGTGACACACAACCCAATGTGGGAGCTGGGAATGGAAGTCAGTTCTGTGCACTGCACACTTTTGACCTTTGAACTTTGTCTCTAGCTCCAAATATTATATGTATGTGTACTTGTTTGGGAATGAGTGTTTTTATGCAGAAAACTAGAAAGTAGCCCATTAAAGGAGAAAAAAGGGAGGCCTCAATAAAACTGATAGGAAGAATAATAGAATAGATATGATATAAAAAACTGAGCAATATTGGGACCTTGGGACCTCCTGTCCATGCTGGGGAGGAGATGGCAAGATGTGGAGAAGAGAGTAACTTGAGGGGTTGGGAGGGTGAAGGGACCTTGAATGAGGATATACACAGTTAGAAAATGTGACTTTATTCATAATTAACAATTTTTAAAAAATAAAATAAAAAAAAGTATAAGAGGATACCCGGGTTCCCAGTACTGTCTCAGAAATGCTGTATTAGAATGTATTTCCCTTCTCATAATAGTTTTCCCTGGAGCTAATTGCCTTCCTAGGGCCCTTATCAGTGTGTTAGCCCAAATCAACACTGCTGATTGAAACATGATGTTCTACTATGGAAAGCTCTTGACTTGAGAGCTGAACACCTGCTGTACATTCAAGTCCAATGATTATACCCTGAACTTCTCCATCTCATGTCTCTCTGGCTTCAAATGTCTTATGTAACCAAGCAGTCTGTTCCCTAAAAATATGAACATAGTAGTATAGGAACTGAACAGATGGCTGAGAAATTAATAGCACTTGCTGCTGTTGTAAAGGACCTGGATTTAGCACTTACCTGACAGGTCACCACTAATGATAAGCCTAGGTCCAGAAGATATTATACTCTTTCTGGCCTTTATAGGATCCAATATGCTTTAATGCCCACAACCCATGTTCACAAGTACGCACACAAATGAAAACCTGTCTCTGCCTGGACATTTCTCTCTTGTTCACGAGTGAAATCCAACCTTAGGTTGTCATGCTGCCATAAACACTTGAACACTGTATGCTCTGTGTTGCTTCCAGAAATTCTTAAATTTATCACTTTCAAACTTTTTTTCTAATCTTCACTTATACCTAACCACCGATTTGTTTTATTTTTATTATGAATAAAGCCATATTTTTAGCTGTGTATATCCTTATTCAAGCTCCCTTCCCCCTCCTGCCCCTTCCAGTCACTCTCTCTTCTCCACATTTCTTTATCTACTCCCCAGCAAAGGCAAGAGGTCCCAAGATCCCAATATGGCTTAGTTCAACATCCACTCCAGGCAGATCTGCTTTCCTCACCCCAACATCAAGACTGGGTCAGGTGTTCCTCTGGAGGGAGTGGGATCCAAGGTGCCAGCCCAAGGTGTTTCAGATCCCAAGCTGTTCAGTGGTTGTGGTTTGCAGCTTGGACATGCTTTTCTTTTTTCTTTTTTCTTTAGAGTCCACTAATGAGTGAGTATATCCCCTGCTTATCTTTCTGGGTTTGAGATACCTTGTTCAGGAGGATATTCTCCAAATCCATCCATTTGCCTGCAAATTTTAGGATATCATTTTTTCTTACTGTTGAGTAGTACTCCTTTGTGTAGATGTACCACAGTTGGTTAATCCATTCTTCAGTTGATGGGCATGTAGGTTGTTTATAGGTTCCTGCTGTTACAAATAATGCTGCTATGAACATAGTTGAGCTAATGCCTTTGGGGTGCAAATGTGCATCTTTAGGGTATATGCCCAGTAGTGGTATTGCTGGATCCTTGGGGAGATTGATTCTCAGTTTTCTGAGCAACCACTAACCACTGATTTTTAATTTTAAAATCTTTTAACCCAGGCTGGAGAGATGGCTAAGGGCTTAGGATCACTGGTTGGTCTCCCAGAGGTCCCAGGTTCAATTTCCAGCACCCACATGCCAGCTCAAAACTGTCTGTAACTCCTGTTCCAGAGATCTGATACTTTCATACCAATGCACATAAATAAAGCTAAATAATCTTTTAAAAAATATCTTTTCACTCCTCTGCTGTATTCTCTATCCTCAGAGACTTTCTCTTTTGCCTCACTCCATATCACTGATCCCTGTACAGTCTAATTGCAATATGCATATTTTTTGTGTTGCTTCATCTACATCTCTCCATTTAGGTGAAAGAGCACAACTAGAGAAAACTTGCCCACATTCTGGTTACCTCCCAAGTGGTATGGAGTATCTGTAACATTGTAGTTGTTTTAATAATATTACTATTTAAACTGAAATCATGAAATTAATGAATAAATGTCTTTACTCATTATTCTTTCACTGATATATGTGTGTATGTTAAAATACTTGTATAGTAAATTGGAACCCCTTTTAAAATATACCAACAATTACTACAATAGTCCTTAAAAAATCATAGATGCAGAAAAGATTCAGTTGAGAGATGTTGAGTTCAAATACTCCAGTGTAGTTTTTCTATTTGGAACACCAGCCTTTGTTCAGAATGGAAATTGATCTATTTTACACAAAGCATTTGTCTATGTAACTCAATAGATTGCTGACACCATATACCCCCCTTTATTTTCTGCTGTGAGCAGTAAATGTATGCCTCTAGCTTCTCATGTTTGCCATTTTCAGTTTAAATGGCTTCATGAAAGCCCCACAATTGCTGTATAAAACTTTTATTTCCACATTACTCTTTGTTTCCCCAAATCATTTACACTTAACTGTCTAAAAGCTTTATCAAATGAAAATATTTTCATTGAGCTATTCCAAGGGTTTAAATCAGTTAATCCCTGATTACCACTAAAGTATTTGCTTCTTTTTCTGTTCTAATGCTTGCTGTTATGTTGAGATTATGCTAATAAAGAAACTCAGAAAAATCTATCCCTCACAAAAGCAGATCACTGTTCAACCCACCACAACCTCTGCATTTACTTGTAGCAATAAATTCAATCACATTACTCCAGTTATGGCAGATTTACACTCAACTGCTATCAGTCAGTACATTGACTTTAAAATTTGCCTCAGAGTTTTTCATTAGCTCCATGGAACTTCCCTTTCATTCCTATCAGAATTGGCCTCCATTTACACATACCTTCAGCCCTTACTTTCTAATAATAAATCTCAAATTCATCAACCTCTTTGTCAAGCCTCTCATCCATGGGCAACAGAGCATTCACCCGCTATGCTCCCAAGCTGTGGAATTCCCTGAACTGACCAGTCTTGCTCAAATCTCCTGAGCTTTATAAATCCTTTCTGGAGTCTTGCTTATTAAAATTTGCCTTTAATATTTGATCTGCCACTGACACATGCTGTAGGCTTGGCTCTGATTTTTAAAAAAAAAAATGAAGAAAGGTATTTTTATTTTCTCCAATACTTGTAAAAAGGAATGAAATTTATATTTCTTCAGGGGTGTTTTATATCTTTCATCATTCTTTTCGTTTTCCCTTTTGCTCCTAGCCAAATGATTTCCCAGTACACTCTAGTCTCCAAAGAGAGTTCAAAGATTTCATGTGCAATAGGATTGTAAATAAGCCAGCCACATCATCATTTAAGAGACAATATGGAGGTAGGAGAGATTAGTTTTTTTCACATAACCTGTCTTTTCAACTACACTGAATACCAATGTTTTTATTCTATTTTCACTTTAATTGTCAAATATTTTTATTTAAATATGTTTCGCTGTTAAAATGAGAACATAAAGTTTTATTTAAAGGCACAGGAGGAAGTATTATTATGAGCATCACAGTAATAAAAGTAGTAAAGATACTGAAGATTTTGTTTTTGTTGTTTTTTTCCCAAGTCCCCACACACACCACTGTGGTGTGGTATTTCGCTTGCATTCTGATGCTCCTGAGACTGATAATAAAGTTTGCTTAGAATCAGAGAGCAGAGCTAGTCACTAGCTGGCCAAAGTTAACCAAACTGGTTTTTAAGGACTGAGGGCAGATAGACACAGGAAGTAGTTTGGCAGGCTTAGAGAGGGTCTTGACCTTTTCTGCATGGAAAGCAAAAAGCAATAGGAGGTCACTTGTATCTTCTCTGCCTCTTCCCTGATCATTCATGTTCTTACTTCTATATCTGACTCCTGAATTTTTATTGATAAAGAGTAGATAAATGGATTACAACACTGATGAAAGAATGCTGTCTCATTTCCTTTGAAACATCAATTGTTATACATATAGTAGGTATTTCATGATTATTTCTAAAATATAAAGTCAATTACTTTTATCTCAGTTTTTGAATTTTTATTTCTTTTTTTTTTTAAAAAAAAACTTTATTTATTTATTTGCCTTGGTGTTTGCCTGGAACTGGAACTATAGACAGTTGTTAGCTGCCATGTGGGTGCTGGGAATCGAACCCGGGTCCTCTGGAAGAGCAGAGGGGGCTCTTAACCGCTGAGCCATCTCTCCAGCCCCGAATTTTTATTTCTATTCCTATTTAAAAAAGTTGATTTTCTCTCTGCTTTTCTACTTAGCACACAGATTTCTGTCACCCTGTGTCTCTCCTAGAAGTGCTGATCAGCCTATTGATTAGGGCCCCTATGGCGAGCTGACAGCCTGGAATGGGCACTCTCCCCTAGTACAATTTTCCTCTAAGTGCCTAATATTCTTTAAACCCTTCATTCAATTAGATGGCACA
Source organism: Sigmodon hispidus (assembly GCA_004025045.1). Classification (NCBI taxonomy): domain Eukaryota; kingdom Metazoa; phylum Chordata; class Mammalia; order Rodentia; family Cricetidae; genus Sigmodon; species Sigmodon hispidus. The sequence continues at coordinate 129,477 of PVIH01001331.1, forward strand.
AGCTATTATCCGCAAGTGCCCCGCCACAAAAATTACAAGCTCATAACTGAGAAATATGGAAAAAGGAAGTCAGAGAGCAAGTTAATAGGACATTGTCTGTGTGTTTGGTAAATCCTGTGGTTTTAGAACTCAAGGTTAATATCAGAGTGCCGAACCATGGAATTTAAACAGCAGGTAAATTTCAAAAGCACTGAGTATGAGAGAATAGAATACAGACAGATGTATTATTTCATTATTTGGAATAGTTACTGTGCGAAATTCAGCATCTTCTATATTACATTCTGAGGATGATTTAGGCCATTGAAAATAAAGGCAAGTTAAAACTTTTTCTGGCTAATGTAACATTACTAAACAGGGAAACCTCTGACTGAATTTTACTAACTGATATTTTGAGATGTGTAATAAATTTATTAAGGTGAAACAGAGAAATATGACTTTACTTTTGTTGGCATGAAGAAAAATTTTGCATAATATATAGTACTTAATCCATTAAGAATATTGTGTGTCATTGATATAGGGAAATGTTGAAATTTATATGAGAATAAAAAAAAAATCACAGTACTCTGTTACCTACAAAACACATGGCTGAGGCGATACAACAAAGTCATTGCTGATTCCATGGTCTTGAATTCTTATGCAGGGTATAGAGGCATAAGTGAATCTGGCCAATTAAATTGTTCTTTCAGTAAATATGAATATATAATAAAACTACAAAATCAATTATGACACCTGTTCTTGAAAAACTTTTAAACTTATAACTGTAACGATAGATAGTATTTATCTCAAAGTAAAAAAAAAAAAAAAAAAAAACAGCAGGTAGAGAACTTTAAACTTTATCTTATTTTAAGTAGAAATCAATTCTTTGAGGTAAGTATTTTTTGTTACAAAAAGGAAGTTCAAAATAAGATATTATACAGGTTATACAGCTGAGAAGAGGCAAAACCAGAATTGTAATACAGAAAACATAATTAGTGAAACCTTAGATGTGATATAAATTACCATCCTAGAGCATGTGATAATGCTAATAACTGTATAATCCTTAGGCATTAATACATTTCCTTAAAATTTAAAAATTAAATAAATATAAGAAGAATATTAGACTTTCTCATAATCTCAACATAGAGAAGTCTACCACAAATATTTCTTAGTACACAATCACTACTCAATTTTCTGGTGAGTGATCTTTACTAGGTGATGTTTAAATTGGTTTTACATTGTGATAACAAATAACCTAGAATGAAAAAGCAATTTGAGGAAAAGGTTTGAGTTTGGCTCACAGTCGAAGGGTACATAGCAGAAGTCATGATTGTGGCAGCTCAGAGAAGATGATCACTGTGTTGCAGTCAAGAAGCAGAAAAAGAAATGCTGGTGATCCACTGACTTTCTCCTTTTTATTCAGTCCAAGACTCATGATCAGAAAATGGAGTTGCTCACATTTAAGGTGGAACTTCATACCCCCTTGAGCCCAATCAACATAATTCTCACAAGTTTGTCCAGAGCTTTGTCTCCTTGGTGATTCTGCATCTTGTCAATAGACAGTGAACATTAATAATCATAAGCTATTTACAAGCTTGTTTGTGGAGGGAGTTGCCACTAAGAGATATACTCAGTTTTTCTCCTGTTGAATAATTTCTGTTAAATAACTTATGTGTAATTTGTTACCAACATGTTGGCTTTGTATTATCCCTTAATTTTCAAAACCACCACTTTCTCACATGTATTATACTCATGTTTCACCAATTATACTTAATTTTGTTTAGAATGTTTTTGCCATTTGTATATTTACACATTTCAGTCTCATTTTAAGTAGCTTATAGAGGTTTTCTGTTTCTAATTCGAGCACTGCTACAGAAACAGTAGATATAGGCCAGCAAGATATCTTAGAGAGTAAAAATACTGTCCTTCAATCCTGAAAATCCTGAAAACCTGAGCTTGCTATCTGAGATTCACATAGTTGAAGGAAAAAAATCCTGCTCAAGCTCTTGAGTATGTACTCATAAGTCACACACACACACACACACACACACACACACACACACACACTTGATAAAGTGTAATAATAGTTAGAAATATAGAAAAAATTATTTCTAAATGTAAAGGTATTCATGTACAATTTATTTTGCATGGTGTATCATGGGCATATGTGTTCAAAGTTCCCCTAGAATTATAAATCACTGACATAATATTGTACATTGACTATATTTTGCCCTCTATATTTATTAGTCACACATTAACATTTGAAAGACCCATGAGAACTAATTTATTATGAAAAAAGTTTAACTTAGCTCATGTACTAGATGTTCTCTTCCTAGATCAGGGGGTCCCATCAGATGGGAGTGTTGAAGTGGCAAAGGCTGAAAGCGTGTGTTTAAGCTAGTTCTCATTGCATGAGCCAGTATCAATTAGTAAAGTAAAAGGAGACCAAGGTTCCATAATCCCCTCCAATGACACATGCACAAGGACCTGAGAGCTTTACAAAAGGCCTTGATATCTTTCCAATATTCCATCACATACCCGTTTACACACTCTTCTGGGGATGAAGTTTCAGAATGGGAAATCAGGGCACACTCTTCTAAACCACATACATATCATTTAAAAATTATTTATTAATATAATAAAGCATATTTATTACTTAGTGAATATATGTGTATTTGTATATGTCATGCCAGGTGGTACACATATAATTGTAGAATAGTTAAAATAAAGTTTAAAAATAAAAATATTCAACAAAGTAATATAAAAATAAAACAAAATAAAAAATTAAAATCAGATTGGCTAAGATAAAAATCACAGATGACAGCCTGTGCAGGAGAGGTTGCGAAGCAAGGGGAACACTCTTCCAGTGTTGGTGGGAGTGTAAGCTTGTTCAGTGACTCTGGAATGCAGTGTGGCGGTTTCTCAGAAAACTGGGAATCCATTCCCCAAGAATCCAGCAGTACCACTACTGGGCATATACCCTAAAGATGCACATTAACACTCCAAAGGCATTAGCAAAACTATGTTCATAGCAGCATTATTTGTAGCAGCATTGTTAATAATAGCAGGAACCTGGAAACAACCTACATGCCCATCAACTGAAGAATGGATTAACAAACTGTGGTAGATGTACACAATGGAGTACTACTCAACAGTAAGAAAAAAATGATATCCTAAAATTTGCAGGCAATTGGATGGATTTGGAGAATGTCCTCCTGGACAAGGTATCACAAACCCAGAAAAATAAGCAGGGGATGTACTCACTCACTAGTGGACTCTAAAGAAAAAAGAAAAAAGCAAAGCATGTCCAAGCTGCAAACCACAACCACTGAACAGCTTGGGATCTGAAACACTTTGGACTGAAACCTTGGATCCCACTCCCTCTAGAGGACCCAGTCTTGATGTTGGAGTGAGGAAAGCAGATCTGCCTGGAGTGAATGCTGAACTAAGCCACATTGAGACCTTAGGACCTCCTGCCCTTGCTTGGGAGGAGATAAGTGATATGGAGAAGAGAGAGTGACTGGAAGGGGCATGAAAGGAAAGAGAGTTAGATCAGGGTATATATGGATAAAAAATATGACTTTATTCATAATGATAAAAGAAAGCAAAAAAAAATATTTGATTAAAGTCAAACTCAGTAGAGAGTCTTATTGATTATTTGCATGAATATGGTTAAGTATTTTAGTTTACACAACATAGAATAATTGCATATCCAAAGACTATGCTTGGGTGGTAGTTTAAATTAACTCTGGAAGAAAATATGCAATTTACAAACTGTTTCATTAAATTCACTATGCTCTTATTACTTCAAATATCAAATATATTATAGTCAGCATTAAAGAATAGTAAGTTGGGTAAATTCAGTCAGGATCACCATGCGAAAATTAATTCATTAAGTTTTGAACCAGAAAGCTGTGGCATTTTAATTGAATCCAGAAGAAAATATAAATATTCACATAAAATATCTTTTCTTTCATTCTTTCATTTTCCTTTTGATTTAAATATAAAAGTTTTATATCAGAAATACTGCCTTTACAAGAGACTGACTTGAGAAGACCAGTATGTAAACAATTCCCCTAGACATTCCCCCCACTCCCGTTTTTTTTTTTTTTAACCAGAGGACATATTTTTGAAATCTTGGAAAATGCAGCTCCATAGTAATTGACATTTATTCATTAGAAGTGACATGTTTTCCTTACAATCCATCACAGTAGTCAGAAAGATATTAGGAAGTTTTACCAGTGTTCGACAACAGGCTGTTAAAATTATTTCAAATGAAAATAAAAACACAACACAAAGACAGTGCTCAACTTTTAAGGTGCTCCTATTCTGCAGCCATTGAGGAGTATAGAACCTATGAATTCCAAAGTTTTTTCCCCAAGATTGGTCAAACAGTGAGGTTTCACAGGACAAATCTAGAGTAAATAAACAATTCCACGTCGCTTTGAAAAAAGAAAAGATCTATTGAAAGTCACACACAGGCTAATGAGTAGAGATTATTTTGAAGTTTTCTATAGAAACTGACCTTCATACAGAACTTTTTATAAAGGTCATTCTTCCTTTTTGTTGTTAGAATGGAGAAAATTGTGTAATTTTCCCATAATCACTGGATTCTTTTTCTGTGTTATGAAGATGGAATGTCTCAAGAAGGAAACAACACTATATCCTCCTGAGCAAGGTCTCAAAAACCCAGAAGGATAAGCAGGGATGTACTCATTCATTAGAGGATTTTAAGCAAAAGCATTCTTATTTCATTGGAAAAGGGGAAATCTTTAGCATGAATTTCTTGGATCTTCAGCTTTCCTTACAATGATACTATCTGAAACCAGCATCCATCTGCATTTGGTCTCCTAAAATTTCACTGAGTTTGCTACTGTGCTCTCCACTTCTAAGAATTAAATACAATGAATAAATGAGAAAAAGAAAAGTTAAGTGATAGAAATTTTTAAAAAGGCACAGAATTCTGGTGCAAACTCCCAGTCTAGTCAAAGAGAGTGAGGAGGGATTATATAAGCAAAGGAGTCAAGATCATGATGGGGAAACCCACAAAGAGAGTTGATCTACTGGGAGCTCATTGGCTCTGGACTGAAAGTTGGAAACCTGCAAGGGACTGAACTAGGCACTCTAAATGTGGAAGACAGTATGTGGCTTGGGCAGATTGTGGGACCTCAGGCAGTGGGACTAGGATTTATCTCTAGTGTATGAACCGCCTTTTTGGAGCCCATAATCTATAGATGAATGTCTTGTTCAACCTTCATATGATGGATGGGTTTAGTCCTGCCTCAACTTGATATGAGGACTATATTGACTCCCTGTGGGAGTCCTTACCCACTCTGAGAAGTGGATGAGGGGTAGGGTGGGAAGAAGCTGGGGGCTAGTAGGAGGTGGGGAGGGAAGGGGAACTGTGGTTGGTGTATAAAATTAGAAATACTTTTAAATGAAAAATAAAAATTTTTAAAAAGGAAGGAAAAAACAGTGAGTAGAAAGAGGAAAACTTTCATGAAATAATGGGATCTTCATCCTTCTCTATATTAAAGGAAAATATGTTTCCAACACCAAATTAAAAAGTTGCCATTCTCAAATGTGGTAAACTTACGACAAATGAGCAAAGTCATCTCTTTTCCTGCCTAGAAAGAGAATTTTTACTCCAGGGAACACTTCAAGAATAATAGTAGCAATTGTTCAAGACTTAGAATCTGCGTAGCTCTGTTATACTTTTTAGAATGTAAACTAATGATCCTCGAAGTAGCAATAATAAAATAAAAATAAAAGGAAAAGAATTTTCATTGTTTTCATTTAATGTGACACATTCTAAAAAGTTTAAATTTTAATTACTAATAAATCTTTGCTAAACAAGTAAAAGATATTGTTTTGAATTTGTTACAAAAAAAGGAGACAATTGGTAATCTTTCCAAGGCTACAGAGTAAAAGGGTAAAATGGTATTAGAACTCTCTCATTTGCTCACATAGCATGATGTTTTTCTAGACACTCTAAACAAAGAGTATTATATACACTTGAATTTAAAAAATAAGAAGTAGTGACATTTTATTCACAAGTCCTTCAAAGAGGCCTTTCAAAACCACATGATTCTATTCATAAAATATTTAAAAGGTAAATACAGAAAGACATAATGGAGAAGACCAGTTATCAACATTATTGGTAGGAACAGGCAGTTATTAAATGAGAAAACTTTCTTCTTAGCTGGTGTAAATGACCTGAAACTAAATAATAACACCTAATGAAAAGGCCTTTAGAGAAATTGGAATTTCTCAAACTACATGCTTAAAACAAATTTTACATTTTTATAATTTTTTCTAGAATAAATAAGTAAAATTATTAAACTATCTTCTCTACAGATAAGGCTGAATAGTACATCTTATTCAGTGACATGGAGCTGTTTGAAAGTTTTTGTCATAGGTGAAATCAAAATATGGACTTTGAACCTGACTGAGATATGGAGAATTGCAGGTTAAGACACTGACTAAGGTCATAGAATCTCCTTATTAATGTTTTATATCATCTATAATGAGCAACTGGAAAAGTACTCCCCCAATTCTGCATGTGTGTATTGGTATGTATGCATATATGAGAATGTATATTATATGTGTGTGGCGGGTTGTGTGTCTGGATGTGTGTCACGTTTGTGTGTCCACCTGTGTGTATGAATGTGTTCATGTATGTATGTGTTTGTTCAGTAACTGTGTGTATGTAATATGTGTCTTTTGAAGCCGATTTTAAGTAGCAGTAATTATTAAGACTCTGAAGTTTACTATTAATTGAAATTTTCTTTTTTTATTATTATGAATAAAGAAGTCACATTTTCTATTGTTGTATATCCTTATTCAAGGTCCCTTCCCCCTCCCACCACATCAGGTCATTCTCTCTTCTCCACATCTCCCCCTCCCCTCCATGGGCAGGTAGTCCCAAGGTCCCAAGGTCCCAATATTGCTTAGTTCAGCCTCCACTCCTGTCAAATCCAGTTTTCTCCCCCCAACATCAAGACTGAGTCAGGTGTTCCTCTAGGGGGACTGGGATCCAACCTTTTGTACATTTATGAAAAAATATAATGAGTCGTCTTGTTTTCAGCAACAGACCCATGAAGAGTCAGCTTCCTGTGTAATCCCCTTTCTCTGCAATTGTATCCCATTGTAGTTCTGAAGCATTATTTATTCTAGTTTATTTTTCTATCCTGGAATTTCAGTTTTGTGAATGGTAAGTGTCTTACTTACTCATCTCATTTGTTGCAGATAATCTATCAGCCTGCTTGGCTACTTTGTAAATTATCAGTAACTTAAATATGAGAGAATGAACGGAAGTGAATGAGTGACCTCCTGTAGACAGCATTCTATGTTACTCAATTTGGTTAATGTAATCTTATTTTACTAAAGGAAAAAAATGGGACATTGTGCCTCATCAAAAAATAGAATGATATGCTATTTGTTGTTTATTTCTTCAGTTCCCATTTGTCACTAGTCCTTTCCTGAATGATCTCCTTCACACCTATCTTATTTTTAAAGTTTTCCTTATAGGTATCTATGCCACCTGCTTCAGTAAATCACTTTAACTTAAAAAAAATTATGCTTCTGTTATAGCAAAATTATCCCTACCTGAAAGAATCCTAAATAAAACATAAGAAAAGATTTTAAACACTGGGAGACAGGAACTAGAAATATAACAGGCAATGTACAAAAAGCACCAATACTTGCATATACAGAGAAGCAAGAAATAAACACTGTACTGTGAGGTTAAAAAAAATTGTAGAATTGAGAATAGACCTGAGATCTGCAATAGGGCATTTTTGCTAGAACTGAGTTTTACAATTGTTCTCAAGTTATCATTTGTGCTTCATTTTTCATTAGTGAGCATAATAGTGCCATGCCATAAGGCATTTAGAAATGTAAATACATATTCAGTTGTTAAATTATGTCTGCTTTAGATGTTAGCCACTGTTATGTTCTGGGTTTGTTACTTCCAACATGGGGAAAAAAACATATAGATTGGAATTACTCAGCAGGATTTGTACACATCCTACCTATACTATCTCTTTCTTAAGCTCTGTAGTATATGATAGGGAGTCTCTGAATTTAAGAAAGAAAGTAATTTAATCATTCTATATAGAAATCTCTCCAGGGCCACTGGAGACAAATCAGGATGTTGATTACAGAAATTCAGATGGTGTTCTATAAGAAACCTCCAATCACCACAATAGAAAAAGATATGATGGGCATGGGTTATAGTTATGAAAGTTAAAAGATTAGAACTTAGTCCTCATGTGAATACAAAACAATACTCAGGTTTCTTCCTTGGGGATCAGAATAGACAGTTACCACTACTCAAGAGGAAATTAGAAGTGGAGGAGATTACACAGCACCTATTTTCTTCCTAACTTGTACACTAATAAAAATGAGCATGTAGGTAATGCTACAAAAGAGAATTCAACAAGAGGGACTGTCAGTTCTGTTAATCTGGAGGGAATATGCACCCCTTTTGTTAAGCACTTGTAAGTCCCCTAGTTACTCCTTTCAAAGATCAGAGAGCATATATAGCATAAAGGTATCTGTTCTGAGCCTCTTGAGATATGTCAAAATTCAATAGCCTCAGTAATTCTCCTACCAGTGGTTTCTGAAGGATGCTGACATCCTTCCTGTTTCAGCAATGCAAGCTACTCAGTAATGAGGTTCAGAGTTAATATTCTCAGCTGCAGCTTAAAACTGGAATTCAAGAGATGATACAGGATTGAGAATGACACTGAAAATATGCTCACTGTCTAGATGCTCAGCCCCAGTTTGCTTATGAAAGCAGGCTTCTATGGAGAACTTTCCTTGCACAAAGCAAATGATCAGTTCTCTCCCAGTGGAAGGCTAGTTTTTGTGAAATGAGAGAGGACTCACAAGTGAGGCCATCAAAGATGAAGAAGCATTAGGTCATTTCTGGACCTAAGATTGAAGAAAAGAATCAAGAAATAATATATTTCCACAGGTCACATGCTATCCCACAATGTACAAAATCAACTCCTGCAGCAGGGTAGCAAGATCTAAAATTCTAAATAAATCTACGGGACAGTGGCACCTAGAAATTGTACCTGATTCTTGGAGAAAATTGATGTAATATGGCACATGGATAGAGAAGCCAACAAGGTTTTTATTGTAATGGTGGAACTGAATTCTGAAATTAAGCACAGCAGGGAAGAAATGGATATAGCACAGATGTCAAAAACTATCATTGGCTTCTGTAATAAAACACTCTTTTTTTTTTCCTCTTAAGCTCTGGCCAGTGGCCTATGTAGGTCAATGATGTCGAGCAGGAAAAACAAACATCACAAAGGCTAGTATCTTTCTGAGAAAACTTAGAAACATTATAGGCATTTGAAGATTCTTTTTCCTTTGTTAGCAAATTTTTCGCTAATAGTGCCCACTAGCTGCCATGTTTTTCAATGATTATGTTTTTCAGCATAATAGATTTTAAAAAATGATACTAAATTGTTCGAATCAGCACCAGTTAGCATAATGCTCATGAGTAGGAAGCAGGGCCTTATTTGGTATTTAATAGAGAAGCTTACCTTTCCAAGAGTGTAGCATGGGTTTTTTTTTGTTGCTACTTTGTTTATGTTTGTTTGTTTTTAATTCTTGTTTTATTGTATTCATTTCTCATTTAATATATAATTTGGTTATCTTAAAATGACTTTTTCTCTAGCATTTTTCATCGTTCTACAGGAAAGGAATACAGAAATTTGCTATTGATATTTTAACAGATTTCTGATTGATTCCTTTCTTATCTTCGCCACCACAGCCTCTGTATTGTATTGAATACAGACTGATAAATTCTTCTGTCAACTCTGGTTGTTTTCAAGAAAGAAATGAAGACTAAGCTAAAAGTTATTGTTTTAATAAGAATGACCTGATATCACAGATATCCCATGCATCAATGTATTTGTTTATTTATGGTAAAGATAACATACATAATTGGTATTTTACTTTAGAACAAGTATGTATCTGTTTAATTCAATTTAAAAGCAATAATATTGCTCTTTGATATCAAATTTTTTAAATCTTTAATAAAACCAAAAGACATTTTATAATTAAATGTGTTTTTGAGTCCCCTTAGGGTCTTCTTTCTTAAATTAAATCCGTAAAATATAAATAACTCAAACAGTGATAATATATACTAAGGAAGCTATTTTTGCATATTTTCATATGATCCACTGAAATTACTCCTTGAAATAAATCTTAGAAATTGAATATAAAATAAAGTTGTGCAAATAGGATTAGAAATTTACCTATATATAATTATTTTGCATCTTGAGCAAAGTCCACTTAGCCCTTAAGTCAGTTCTATGAAACCTCAATTATCTCTAGAAGCAAGTTTGAAAATCAATGTGTGAGAGGGGCAAAGAAGACCAAGGTCAGAGACTGAGAAAGTTGCTTTTCAAATATAATATATTCATCTCTGAGCCCATTATTGATGGGTTCATTCAGCAGTAAATGAAATTTCTATAATTTTCTATATTGTAAGAAATAATCAGTTCTCTATAACTTAAAATTTTCTTAACTCTGCAGCATAGTCAGAGTAGTGAGATAAAAAGTCTATGACCTTTCCAAATGAGTAACAAAAATAAAGTTTCACAAATATGACAAAATGGAGCCATAGGGACAAACAAAACTAAGTCCAAAGTATGAACAATGTTAAATTCATGGGAGATTCTTGCTTTGGGCTAAGGTCCTGTCTCAAGGCCCAGGAGACCTCATCAGACTAGAAGAAAGTAGTCACACTGTCCACACAAATGAAAAGAACTCTATAGCAAGCCAGTTTTTCATGAAATAGGAGACACTAGTGTCTATCAGTAACCAATAAGAAAGGGCCCAGAATATCTGAATTGGGCATGAAAACAGTTATTTCTATTTTAATCTGTAAAGAAAGAAACTGAAATCACCCCCTGCTTTGAACTCGATTCTGTTTCTTGCAAACTTTCCAAAGACTTTTTTTTTGTACTATTTAAAAACCTGTTAACCAAAATATACTAATACTAGATTATTAATGTCTTTGACCTGTGGGAAATCACAATCATTCACACTTATCATCAATTGAATACCCTAATAATTATAATGATGTTGTGGTCCATTAAGGTTGAATCACAGTGTGCTATTCAATGGTGCATTGTTAAACACCAGCCCAGAGGCTGGCTCATAGGCGATAATCACACAATGGCAAAATAAATACCAGAAGAAGAATTGAAAAAAGAAAACCACACAGAAATAAAGTTTCATGAAAAACATACAAAAATATGCCAAAACCAATAACATAATAACACAAATCTCTCATATGGCCATATTGGCAATGAGTGATTAAGTTTAAATTAGTTCAGCATTTCAAAAAATAATTTAAGCATTCTCTTAGAATTTCAAGTGTTGATATTCTCTCACCAACCACTTGAGTAGGAATTTACCTTACATAAAGAATTCTTTAAGTATTAGAAGTCTATTACATCTTTATAGCAGAAAGAATTTATGTCAAGGCCAATGTCCATCAATCATCTGAGAAATGGTTAACGGAGCATTTGCCTAAGGTATTAATGTAAAAGGGTTCAAGAATGCATTGTGCTTTAAAGGAAAAGTGATGTCTTAGAAGTTAAAAAGTATGTTTCTTTTAGAAAGGATAGCAAAGTATATAAAATACAAACAGATGGAAAGGCATTCTCATCCACTGGAGAAACTTCTTGACTACTTGCCACCTCTCATTCAATTTTGTTTTTAGCTGAAGGTCACTACAGAGTGGGGAAGTTTGCAGTTCACTGTCACTAAAAATGGATTCTTTGATCTACCCTCCTCTAACCAGATGGAAAATTTTATCTGAGCAATCTCTACAGAGACAAACCCATCTACACAACTCAGATTAATCTGCTACTGGCACTGACAGGTTTCACTATAATCACTGACAATACTGGCCCCACTCTCCTAACCCAGACTGATGACTGCTGTTTTACTATGCTCTTGTACACTGTCAATATTAGTCACTGTAAATATAGATTTAATAAAATTCTTATGATTTTTGTAGCTAGACAGGAAGTAGAGGTGGGACAAACAGATTAGAAGAATTTGGAGAAGCAAAAGAGCAGAGAAGAGATGCCAGAAGAATGCTGCTCTGAGAAAAGGTATCAAGCCAAGAGGAAAAATATAAGTGAGAAATATGGGTTTACTTAAAGTATAAGAGTTAGAGAGAAATATGCCTGAGGCATAGGCCAAGCAGCTTATAATTAATATAAGCCTTTAAGTGATTATTTGGGACTCAGCAGCTGTGAGCTATAGTCAGGACCTTGGAGATGGGATGGGTCTGAAATGTCTGAATATGCATAACTGTTCTTCCAGTTTCAGATGTGAACTGGTTACTAGAATTGTCAGTACAGGAAAGGGATGATTCCACTATGAATATGACTTTTTAGGAGTTGAACAGGGCAACTTGTTCCATATATATGGGTACTGTTATTCTTATAAAACATAAAGAATTAATCTAAACTAAGATCAGTATCTAAGAAATAGCTACCCTGAGCATAATCATCAGGCAAATATGAGTTCTTTTTCTCCACATTATTGCCATCTCTATCTGGAAAGTATAGCCGATGCTGGTAAGTATCCTTAGTTCTTGAGGATAGACAGGGCTGTAATATCTTATTCTCAGAGATATCCTGAAGAGACTCTTGATGGTCCACAATAACCGCATGCACAGATTGACTTCTCTTAGTGTGCAAACTCAGGATCTGAGAATCATATACTGAAATCTAATGGGTAATGTTTTGAGTATCAGAAAATTCTCTTTGATGTTAATTAGACTAAACTGTTCTGAAATAAGGTTTTCTGGTACCTTGACATCAGCTAATATTAAAGGTTATCTTTCTCCACAGTGAAGACAACCTTGGCATTCTCATCTAGTCTACAGCTTTGCCTTCTGAACTTCATAAGAAACACTAAAGGCTGTAGCTTTGTCTCAAATCTGGAATCACTAACCTGACCAAACAATATTTGATGCTTTAAGTCTATAAGAAGGTTTTTCTCTGTGTCATATTTGCGGCCCAAGTTCTTTGCTAGGAAAACTTTTCTTCTTGGAATTCCAGGGGATTCCTTCAGAAAGAGACAAATAGATTAGTTTACTTTTATTATTATTATTATTATTATTATTATTATTATTATTATTAAATCCTGGGAGTCATTTCATTGATACATTTTTTTTTAAATCAGTAGTGTTAGATTTTACTCAACTTCTCAATTTTCTATTTTATTTTACTCTAGGTCTCTGGACTAGCTCGTCTCTGGTTCTTTATTACTCAAGCACTGTTAGGCATATAGTAGAGATCAGGTATCAACACCTTGACCTACAGGCATGGCCTCTTGGCCAGCCTAGATCTAGAAATCACCTATGACCTTGAGGCACTAAGATCAGAGGCATGGTTGAAGGACCTGCATGGACCAGTTCAGCTTTCCAGGAATAGCTGTTTGATCTGTTGTATCTGTGAGTGTTCTCCTATTAAGCCCTTAATAAATATTAATAATTTTAATAAGTTGCCAGTGACTATTAATTACAATAATAGCTCCTTATGGTGGAGTGAGCCTTAAGTCAAATCAGACATTGGTTGGTTGCTCCCACAAACACTGTGCAACCCTTTCCCTAGGATATTTTTGCAGGCAGGAACAATGGTAAGTAAAAAGCTTTATGTCAGGGTTAGCATTTACATTTCTCTTTGAGTAATCTGCTGAGTATCTTCCAGCACCAGAGAGACTAGAATATAGAGTTTAAAGGTCTATGAGGCAACAAGCTCAACTTCTCAATTTTCTTTTTTATTATTATTATGAATAAAGAAGTCACATTTTCTATCCTTGTCTATCCTTATTCCAGGTCCCTCCCCCCTCCCACCACATCAGGTCATTCTCTCTTCTCCACATCTCCCCATTACCCCATGGGCAGGAAGTCCTAAGGTCCCAAGGTCCCAGTATGTGGGTATTATTATCAGCAATGGGACCCTACTGTCAGTTTGTAGATTTAACATACTGAAAAAAAGCCATCCTACAAAAAATAAAAATATAAATAAAATGAATCTATAGATTTAATGTAATCTCCCTGAAAAATTCAACACAATTCTTCACAAACCTGGAAAGAACAATCTCAACTTCATATAGAAAAACAAAAAGCCCAGGGTAGCCAAAAGAATTCTGAACAATAAAAGAACTAATGATGGTTCTACTATTTCCAATTTCAAGTTGCACTAGAGAGTAATAAAAACCATATTATAATGGAATAAAAACCGACATATATAATTAAAGAGTTGATTTCAAGATTCTGACATAAACTCACATATTTGGACACCTAACTGTTGAGAAAGAAGCCCTGGGTAAAACAAAAAAAAAGACTATCTTTAACTAATAATGCTATATAAAGTGGAAAACTGTATGGAGAAGAACTTAAATATATCTATATTTATCACCTTCTCCAAAATTAAAGTCCAAGTAGATTAAATACCTAAATATAAAGCAAATGCACTGAAATGAATAAAAGAGAAAGTGGGAAATAGCCTGGGTAATATTGATCCACAAAAAGATTTCATGAACAGAACACTAAATAGACCAGGTACTAAGATCAACAATTATATTAAATGGTACTTTACAAAACTAAAAGCTTCATCTTTTCAAACGCAAGTGGAAAATGGGATCTAGGGAAGCCACACTGGATTTTGGAGCCTTACCAGTTATGAAGTTACTTCACTGATACAGAATAGCTCACAAAGCCTAATATTTCAACCTAATAGCACTTGTTGCTTCAAACTTTTTTTCAAGTCAGGGTTTCTTTCTCTAGTCTTGGCTATTCTAGAACTTGCTTTGTAGATAAATTAACCTCAAACTCAGAGTGCTGGGCTTAAAGATATGCGCTACCACTGTCCAGCTATTTTCAGTAATTCTAGTGAATATTTGTAGTGAGATTATGTTGTTACATTGTAAATAATTGTCCCATCTCATGGTTTAATAAAAATGCTGTTTGGCTGAAGACAGACAGGAAGTGTGAGTAGGACTACCAGACTAAGAAAACTCTAGGAATAGAAAGAACAAAGCAGAGATACTACAGAGAAGCCAGAGAAACACCGTGAAAAATGCCAGGAGACACAGAGAAAAAAAGTTGAAATGCTGCAGAGGAAAGGTATCAAGCCACATGACTGAACAAGACAAGAATAATGGGTTGATAAGAATCTTCATCTTAATGAAGAGGTTAGTTACTAAGTTCTAGCCCTGGGCCCCAGGTCAGTCAGCAAGCAGAGTAAAATTAATACAAGCTTCTGTGCAATTATTTGCAACAAAGCAACAGTGAGGCTGCAAGTGGGTCCGAATCTCAGGGCTAGGCCCGAAAGTCCTGGGCAGAAACTTCATACTACAAATATTTGTTTATTTCACAGTTACTTTCAGCCTACTACTTTCTGAGAATTATATCAAACCTACTTATCACAACACACATGAACACACCTAAGCACAAATATAATTTTTTAAAAAATCAAAATTTAGTTAGTAAACCACTTATTTTGTAAGCAACCATGAAGACATTATTTTAGTCAACATAATTCACATATAAAAAAATCTTAATAGTGTTTTTTTCTATCACTTGTAATCCCAGAATGTGGTGGCATAATAGAAGTAGGTCCCTAGGGCTCACTAGCCATCCAGTCTAGCTTATTTGGTGAACTCCTTGGCAATGAGAATCATTATAACTAAAAAAAAATGTGTTTAGAATCTTTAGAATAACATGAAATTTAGAACTCTGGCTTCCACACTTATGTGAACATGTATGCAAATGAACTTGCACACCAAAAATAAATTTAAAGGATTAGGCATAAAACGAGCATTTATATATAACATAATTAAAAAAATATTACAGTCATAGAAATTGTGAAAAAAATGAAGGATTATAAAGCTACTAAAGTCTAATTAAATCCCTCTAACTTTGTTCTTTGTGCTCATATTGCTAGAAGTAAGACTGAGCAAATTAAAGATATTAAGGATACAAAATATTCAAATCAAACTCTTAAAAATGCCTGAATAAACAAAAATCCTCTGATTAGTATTAATAGAAAATTGAACATTTTAACAAAAATAATTACTAAATATGCGAACTTACCAGTTGTAATTGTGCCATATGAAATAAAAAAGACTGAAGTCCTTGAGCACTGAGGAGTTGTAGCAACATCATGAAAACATAATTGGTATCATCAAAAAGTAAAGAGAGTGGCAAGAACAAATCAATAGTAGCATAAATAATGATTAATTATTTTCCAAAGTTAATTAAAACTACAAAGATATCACTGACAAGACTCAAATTACCTTCAACTAGACCAAACCGAAGCAGAAGAGCCGCACAGAAGACTCCTGGAAATGACAGTGTGCATGACAGCAAGTTTCTTGTTGGAATAAGCTTAAGCCAAAAGAGAGATCAGAAATAATACCTCTGGAGCCTTAAAAGAAAATAAAAGCAACAAAACACAGTCAAGCATGAATTTAATCTCAGCAAAACTGTATTTTTACTAAAATAAAGATTTCATTTTTCAGACACACAAAAACTGGAAGGATTCATGATCGGTGTAGCTTCACAGCAGGAAATGATAGATAACACAAACATCCAACATGATGAGGCTTAAAGGAAACTAGAATGACCATTAAGAGACACAGTTAGAAAAATAAAGGGGACTGCATATAATGCTAGTGGAAATTTATAAGTGATAATTCTTATTGTTCAAAGTTTAAAAGATTGTTTGCTTAAAGAAAAACTACTAATATACTATGAAGCATGTAATAATTGCAAATGTATAGAACTTATGAAGATACTACAATAAACAAAATAGTTTTGTTTCGGTATTTCATTAAAGACACATAGATAGACCAAAGTAGAAGATCCACAAGTAAGCTCAGGTACAATCAAGTGATTTTTGATAAAATTACAACACATTTCTAAACCTACAATCAGTTTGTATATGTTTAATGGAACTTTAACATTAAACACATTGGTCTCTTCTTCCAGAGATATTAACAGGCATGCTAACATGAAAGGGGAGAATATCATAGAGATTCAGTCCTAGACAAAAGACTCAAACAATTAAGGAACAGGAGGATTAGTTTTCCCCAGAGAAGAGCCTGAATATTGGGTATTCAATACCAAGTAGTCAGGTTGGAAACTATACATATACAAATGACATCACATGGACTCAGTAAGTTGTATTTGTATGTTCCTAAATATACAAATACAACATATATATATATATATATATATATATATATATATATATATAGTGTGTATATATATATATTTCTATGCTGGGATAAAAATGAAGAGGGTAAATGATAAATTATATAATCACATTTTAATTCAAATTTCAAATACTAAAAGAAATAATTTTTAAAAGAAAATAAAATAGAAATCATAGTCTAGCATAAAATATTTGTCAATCAATAAAAACAGCTCCTAGCCCAGTAGGTTTGTTAAAACCACCTTCATCACTAACAATGTCCTGTGATAACACAATGGCTATGACCTCATTAGATATATTATGCTTCAGCCTCATTATAATTTTATATGACCAATATGTACTCTATCATTAACTAATGTAGAGTTATGCCACTACAACAGTGGTTTCTGTATAATCTCCCTAATACAAATTATCATAAATATGAGAACCAGTTTGTATTAATAGTAGTCAGATTGTCTGAGAGAGAGGAGCAAGTAAATAATCTAGGCTGTTGGAGGTCGAAGTTTCATGGGTGTATATGCATAAAATCTTAAAATTGTACACTTTTTAAATGTGTCAATTTCATTGTGTAAATACTATAATAAAGATACTAAAAAAGATACCAAATATTTCACAAACCTGAATACTAAGTATAAAATTAAATGAACTTTCAAAAATTAAAGGAATTACATATTATGAGTGTGAGTTTAGGCTGAGGTGATGGCATCTAAAGTCTAGTCCTCTGCTCTTGTGAAGTCATGAATGTTTCTTTTAGCTGGGTTCCAAATGGGTATTCCACTCAGACAAAGCAATACCTGCCCATGTAGTGGAGTCTATGTTTGAACAAACTGAGTAGAGGTAGACATAATATAACAAAGAAATGTAGTGATCAAAAATAAAAGTATTGTCCTGCCCATCATGCTTCTCTGACATTGTGAACCTCTATTTCTAGGACACACAGCTGCCATTGAGACAAAAATACAATCTTGGATGATTTGATAAAATGCACTCAGCACAGTAGAAAGAATCGGATGTACATGGGGAGTTCACACAAATTCTACTGGTAAAAACTATTTCACCCCACTATCACCTCTGCTTTTACATCATTTATACACCAGACTTCTTTTGAAGGGGAAAAGAGTGGGAGGCTGGGGGAAATTATTGAACCTAGCTTGGGCTCTGAGAGGGATCTTATCAGAGTGCCCAGAGACCCATGTGTGCTCCACAGCTGAATGTCTGATAAAGAATTTCAGGATGGCAAATCTGTTTGTGGCTCATTGCTCTTCTCTGAAAATAATTCAGTGAACAAAGACTGTCTGGGTCAGGGTTGTTCAGCTACACAGGTTGTACACAGTTTTCTAAACAGTAAAATTAGTCACATTACAAATATTCATTCTTTTCTTAAATAATTACATAAATACAGCAATGTCTTAAAATATTTGTTCAAAATGAGTTCAACAATTCTAGCAAGCAATAATAAAACAGAACTGTACAACAACATGACTGCTAATCTTTCCATAGTACAAGCCCCTGTTGCCAACATGCCTCACTCTAGAAAATCTTGCTATCGTTTGTGATGTAGTGAGATCATCTAAATTGGTCAGATTTCCTTCTCTAAAATGCACATTTTACAAGTGATGATTGAGGTCTCATGACTAGACTCAAAAAAGAATGTTTTTATTTCTGATTTCAAAATAGAAAATATTTCCAGCTGCCATGAGTTTTACTAATAAGTAATTAAATATGACACACAAGAAAAAAAGGTCAGTTTCAAGTTGTATCTTAGTCTTTGTTTTTACAGGCTATTATACTAGGGAATCAAAGACCTTTCATGAAGCATACAAAATCTGCTAAAAATATTTCGGTTGAGAAAACTTTCCTGGCTCTCAAAGATGTCAGATTTGGATTTGTATGTTGAGAGAAGTAGATACTAGTAGCTTTATCCGGTGGCAAAACAGACCTAAAACATATGAAAATGCCTACTGAAGTCAGAACCACTTTCAGTGTTACTGCCTACAAAGCTTTGTACACAGGCAAACACGCATTGATAATGATTCAGAAGAGTAAATATTGGACAAGGAAGCCTTATGCAAACTAGAAGCTAATTGCTAATGTTTGTTTCCGACCAATTTTTACAAATTAAAATTCTGGTTCAGCCAAGAGAATGTGTTTTCAATAAGCTGAATTATCAATATTTATAAGTGAATAATGATTAAAAATAATATAATATATTTAAACTTCTGCTCAGCTAATCTTTGGCCCATTTTCATTATATAGAATAGGTATTCTCCATGAAATATTATAAGAAACAGAAAACAATATGCTCAGATCAAATAAAGAAGACTTATGTCTAGTGAATCGGTGTTTGTTTCACATGTTATAAAAAACAAAATACAGCCATTCACATCTATGTTATGACATCTTGTCATTTCTATCCATTGTAGCCTCAATTGCCACTTATAGCTGTCAGTATCATCTGTAATTCCCAAATTTATATTTTCAATATATGTCTTAGGTGTAATAGCTGCATTTAAACTCCAGGCTTCGTAAGAAAATAGAGTGTATAAGAAAAGGATAGTAGAAGAGAGGACAATAATATATGTAGACACTAACACATCATTCCTCACTCCACATGTAAGTGTCCTTGTTTTTAAGCGATAAAAATGAAATTTATCCATCATTGTCTTGTATCCAGTATGTTCTTGGTTTACATTTTCTAAGTATCTTCAAAAGCCCAACTATTCCAGCTTGCATTATGTTGTTAAGATAAATAAAACAACCAAAAGCAACTAAGGAAGAAAAGGGCTTATTTCATCTTAACATTACAGTCCATCAGTAGGATAAGTCAGGGTAGAAACTCAAGATAGAAACCTGAAGGTAGGAACTGAATCAGAGACTATGGAGGAGTGATGTGTACTGGGTTGTTCCTGTTGGTTCCCTAGGTTTGCTTTCTTATACCACCCAAGACTACTTCCTCATGGCTAGCACCAATGACAGTGGACTTCATCCTCTGGTATCAATCATTAATCATGAAAATAACCTATATAATTAACTACTGACCAATCCATGGAGCCATTTTCTCAACTGAGACTCCATACTCAGGGATTACCTTTCTTTTTTCAAGTTTATAAAGACCTAACTTATTATCAACTCTAAAGACAAAACTCCAATTATGAAGAAAGATGACAGTGAAGACTTTTCAAGATTACAACTATTGTCCTTATAACTATATTCACATTTCCATTCTTTGATTACAAAGCCAATGATTCCCATATTCTAACCTAATTTTTGACAAATTTTTGGTCTTAATTATGTCTCAATACATTTTCTTAGCCCCTTTTAAGTTTCATTTAACCCTAAAGTTGTTTTGTTGTTGTTGTTATCATTATTTTTTTTTTTAAAAGATCTCTCTGGTTTAAGGAAATCAGATGAAATCAATTACAGAGTATAAATTTCTGTGAATTAAAATTCTTGGACAGAAAAATACCTTCCACCTATAGGAACGATTAACTACTTAAAACCTCACCTATTTTGTAGAGAGTGGAATGTCATAGGCGAAGAGCCTATCTGTAATTTATTAGAGAGCTAGTAAGTTTAGTCCTTAATCTCCATTATTTGCCATCTTAATTTCTAACCTAACATCTTTATAGTTAACATCTGAAACCTTTTGGAATATATCACAGACCACTACTTTCCACCAACCAAAACACTGAGCTTGATGTTTCCACCAGGGAATCTGAAATGTGCATGACTTTCTCTGTTCTGCTAATATTGGAACATCATAAAATGATTACCATGTTTGGATTTGGAATTTGGGCTAGCATAGATTTGTGTTGCTTGCCTATAATCATTTATATTTGGCTCCAGAAGAAAAAAAAAAACCTATTTCTTATATTTTTGGGGGGAGGGGAGGGTAAAGGATGCTTTTCAAATACACTTAAACAACTATGTTACTTGCAAAATAAAGTCTAACCCCTGTATTTTATTTTATGACTTTGGGTTGATTGTACACTGAGAATAGGTTTATATGTGTTTTTCTGTTATATATGTGGATGCAATTTTGTAGGTGTACATGCATGTGTGTGTACCTGTTTGATAGATCTACAGCAGACATCAGTTATCTCCCTCAATTGTTCTCCACTTTGCTTGTTGCACTGTCATTTATCGAACTCGGAAGTTGACAGTTTCAGCCCATTGGCCAGAAGTTCCCCTGTCTCTTACTCCCCAGCTTTGGGGAGTGTCTGTCATGCTTGCTCAGTTTTTCCATGAGTTTTGAGATCTGAATTCCAGCCCCTGATATTTGCACAGAAATTGATTTACACAATGAACCACCTTAAGGCAGGAAATCTAGAATATACTCTTCTGTAAAGTTTGCTCAGTGTTAAGAAGCTTTTTTGAAAGTTAAATGCAGATCGTGCTAGAAAAGATGCCCATTGCTAAGTTCTCCATGACACACCATAAATGTGAACGCAAAGTGCTCCATTTTAAAATCAATCAAGGTAATGCAAAGCTTAAACTGCAATTGATTTTGGCTAATTTGCAAGTAGAAAGGTTTAGAACGTGAATAATTTCTTTCCCACTTTAACTGGTTCACCAGCCTGTTCAATGAGTTGGCTAATTATTAGTCTTGCCTGTTTGTTTATTTACTTCAGACAATTCCCAACTGAGATAACTTTTGATTTATTTCAACTGTCCTTGGGTAGATGAAAGAAACTACTAACTAAATGGAGTGGAAGGTGAAAGGATTTTTTTGTTGTTGTTTTTAAGTCACTTGAGACAAGTCAAAAGAAAAACTTCAAATAAAAAATCTCTAATTTGTAAATTATGTATTTTTATAATTCAACTAAAAAAAGCAAAAACAAGAGTCCATTTTAGTTTCCTTTTAATGACTTCACAGAAAAACAAAAATTAAAAGGAAGAACAACACTTCAATGCCATTAGCCTTGGATTAGAAATGATGACAAATTACTGTTTCTGTTAGCATTCCTGATCAGAAACCATACAGAGCATGCTGCCTTCTCAAGCAATCAGCATGCAGTGTTTTTTTTAAAATAGCATTTGGTGCATTTTTTGAAAATGTAAAGGCAACATATTGTCGGAATGGTAAGGAAGCTGCATTTCAAAAGCTCTGAGGCTTCCTTTCATTGATTTCCCCAAAACTCTTCTTGAAAGAGCAGAAGCAAGGACATTCTCAATGCTGATAAAAATAATCACAATCAATATTCCCATGTATCCTTCCAATGGGCATTGCATACTTCTTGTGAATGCCTATGTGTGCCAATGAGTGAACATAAAACACTTAGATAAAGCCATATATAAACATACACACAATTAAACATAAACATTTGCAAATTTGGATTTTTGTATCAGGAAAATGAGAACTCAGTAAAACTTTTTAGCAGAATAAGTGGTTGAAAATATCTGATGTTTCCAGAAATGCCTTATTTATCGGGTATCATTTTTTTCCAAATTGTATATTATGCAAAGTAATTGCCCTAGTTTCCTTTGATAAAATTATTGGTTTATCTGAATACAGTCAATTTAAAAACCACTTGTGGTATGGGAGTTTGCACCTTACTTTTCAACTTAATGAGTTATTACTGAATATTCATATAATTATTAAAATATTTTTGTAAAATTATACTTAGGATTATTATAACTAATGTTCTAGCTGCATTTAAATGTGTTCCTTTTTCTTATAAAAATTTAAAAACCTGGTGCATTGTTCGCAATTTCCATTCTGAAAGACAGTCTGTCAAACTGAAATAGCTACACAATACAAGCCATTTTGTGACTCAGTTCTTGATTGCAGACAGCTGAGATTCAATAGCTACAGGGGAATTGAGGACACCATCCAGACATCTGTAATAATCCCCCTAGCTTTTCCCTGCTAACTTGAAAGCTGCATCAATGTGTCTGCCTACTTCTTGCCCCTATAATTAAACAGGAGAGCAGCATGGATACACATTCTGATCATATAAAATTTTAGCCACTCACAAAAACACTAAGGAAATATACTCACTGAGTTCTCTGATCCAGAAGCTTTGCATTTATGATTCCTAGGATTCTGAAGTTGATGACTATAACCTCAAAGATTTCCTGGAGTTACGGAACATGTTTAACATAACGGTACAAGAAATAATAACATAAGGGACTACCAGAAATAATAGAGGCTTCTACACACACACACACACACACACACACACACACACACAAACACACACACACACACACACAAAATGCATGTTCAGCTCTCTGAGATGAGTCAAATGATTGTACCTTAATATAGATAGCATACTACTGCCACAATAGGCTCTTTTTCTAAAAGAAATGTAAGAAAACAAATGGTATATTTGCAATACAGCAGACTACATAGTAGGCAAAGGAATAATAGAATTGCTCTTAGTCTTAAAATATTCAGTGATTAAACAGATACAAGAAAGTACCCCAAAACTCCACATGAATGCCAATACATGAAATATCATCTGAAATCTACTTCTAAATTTATTTATATTAATTACTATGCACTTTTATTCATCAGCTTTCATGCAGGTCTACACAACCCCACACTGATTTGCAAATATTGGAACTGATATTTAAGTTGTTCTTAACATTCAATGTTTTTGTTTCTCGTTCATGTGGACTTCAATGCTCAAAGCAATCCGTAATTTTTTTTTCTCACTTTTATATTGATTTTTAAAATTAATTTTATTCACTTTTTATTCATTTTACATACCAACCGCAGATCCTTCTATTATCCCTACTCTGCTCACTCCAATATCCTCCCTGCACTTACTCCCCATCCCCTCCTCCTAAAAGGCAAGGGCTCCTATGGGGAGTCAGCAAAACCTGGTACATTTACATGAGGTAGGACCAAGTCCCTCTCCCTGAATCAAGGTCCTGCAAGGTGTCCCCTCATAGGCAATGACTCCAAAAGTGAGCTCATGTGCCAGGGGATAGATGATGACCTCACTGCCGGGAGACCCTTAAACAGACCATGTTATGCAACTGTCTCTCTTATGCAGAGGTCCTAGTCCAGTTCCATAATGCAGGCTGTTGTTCTAAAGTTCCCGAGATTCCACTAGCTTGGTTCAGTTGTTTCTGTAGATTTCTCCATCATGAAAAATTTTGATCTCTCTCTCTTGCTTAAATAATCCCTCTTTACAACTGGACTCCCACAACTATGGGAAGGACCACAGCTAAGGGGGCTTTTTCATGCTGTTTTCATGTTTCAACACAAATAGTCTGAGACTTCTTTAAGTCTCCTCTCATTTATTTGTGTAGTAGATCTTCTTTAAGGTTTACTGTGTTTTTGCTATACCCAAACTTCCATTTAGTGCAGTATTAGAACCTGAACCTTCTACTCAACCCTTAGGCTAATCCCTGTAATTTATGTAGGCTGTCAGAATGGTAGTCAGACCCTGAATGGCTTTGATAAAGGATAGAGCCCATCCTTTACAATAAGTTTAGGAGCCAAATACCTTGTCTATCTCTTAACATAGTGATTTTAAAAAAGAGAAAACATAACAGTCAGTCTCCTTAGAATTTGAAATGCTGTATGCTTCTACCACATTGAGACAAGGTTTCTTTATGTGTCTCTGGCTATTGTGGAACTCGGTGTGTATACAAGGATGGCTTCAATCTAACAGAGATCTACCTCCCTCTGACTCTTCAGTGCTTGAATTAAAAGATTGCACCACTGTGCAAAGTGCATTCTTCCCACATAGAAAATATCAATATGAAAAGGAGGAAAATGATGGTGGTGGGACTTTATAAGGCAAAGCTATTTTTATAAATTTTTTCATTATTTCTTTCTTAAATTGTTTTAATCTAGTTTTGTGATTCTTTATTTCTCCTTTGATGTGAAGAATGAGACCTGGGTAATACCCTTGGCTCTGCCCAAATGACTGTAAGATCATAAATACTTACTATTGTTACCTTCACTAAAAATTAAATTAAATAGGTTTGTTAGTCTCTATCAAGGAACTGTCTCAGAACCTCCAAAAACATGCTAAGAAGATAAAAGAATAATAACATTTTCAATAATCTATATGCTTATAACATCCACCTCCTGCAATCAGCTGCTTAACTGCTAAGGTTCACACTTATATCTACCTGATTCATAGGTTCTCACTCAGAAAGTAGACTTTAGTTGTTGGTGATGTTTGCCTGGTTTTTGTTTGTTTGTTTGTTTGTTTTCTGCATCTCTTTTTCTTTTGGACACTAACTTAATCCTAAATTCTGCTTCTCCTGATACTCTAAGTCAACTTTACTCTTTCTGAAGAACTCTAATAAACCATATGGTTGCAAGCAGACTTCCACTTCCTAGTGTATCTGCTTCACTGCTTTCTATCACAGAAAACATACTTTATATCTCTCCTTTTACTCATCACTTTTTAGCAGCTACTAAAGTCTTTGGCTTACCTGCCTTGTTGATACACTCTCTCAAACCCCAATAAATTTTTTTCAAGGATTTTTCCTGAGGCTGTTATTAATTTTTTTTATATAAGAGACAAAGGACTCAAATAAGATACTATATTCTTCTGAGAAACAAGATCATGGTTCTTATATCCTCAACTCTGTAATTTGAGAAAAAAATAATCTGTATTCTGAATGATTATTGCATGCTTTCAACTTTTCTTATGATCTACATGTGCCACTTTGCCATTTGTCAAATGTGTTAATCATATTTTAGGATATTTTTAAAAACACTAACATGCTCGTTTTTTCTGATTTCTGGAAAAGAATAACAAGTCAACCATCAATTGTAGAAAATAGTTCAACTTATCTTAAGGCTCACTAATGTGAAATAAGACAGCTAAATTTATAAACACTGTAAACAATCACTTGGAAGAGGACTTAGTGGGATCCTGGCATTTTCTTTTCTGTGTATTGAATGAGGTCTTCTAATGATCCAAGTATAAATATCTCACTAGGTCTATACCTACATCCCAAAATCTTCAAAAATCCAAAGATATATTGAATGAGAAACTAATCTTTTTGTAAAAGGCACAATTCATCCTTGACTATGAGGTCAGGACCTTTAATCTA
Organism: Sigmodon hispidus; assembly: GCA_004025045.1. NCBI lineage: Eukaryota > Metazoa > Chordata > Mammalia > Rodentia > Cricetidae > Sigmodon > Sigmodon hispidus. The sequence goes on from PVIH01001331.1 coordinate 155,753, forward strand.
ATGAGCTTCAGGCCTGACTTTATTATTGTGTGATCTATTTCTAATATTATAACTTTCTTCATGGCCAAAGTCACAAAGCCCACTTATATTTATTCAAGAGTCACAGAAGAAAATGCAAAGTCAAATACATCTTCTTTCTCATACAATATGTGTATATGGGAAAACTAATATATTAGAAAAATTAAATATAATAAACAACTAAGTTAACAGTAATAAAGTTATAAAAATATGAAAGTAAGCAGGAAAGAGACTATGTGCCAATAATTATAATTTCTCCCTGGTATTTTGACAATTTAGCCTAGTCTTGCATTAAATGAGACCTATAAATATAAAGATAGGTCTTTCACTAAACAAAATGAACAAACAAAAAAGGGAAAAAATATTTGCAAAAATAGTCCTCCCACTAAAATTTTTCAAAACGAAATAAAGACCCAGATACATGTGAGTTGTTTATAAAAAGCATCATCAGAGGTTGCTCTCACTTCTTCTCGAGTGTAGTTTTTTAAAAATAATATTGTTTAAAATATTTTACTTATTTATTTCTAGCATCATTCTTTAAATTACATATTTCATTGCCTCTTTGCTGCCTCATATCTCATTCTGGGAGTTCATACCTAGACTTCAAAATACCTAATATCTTACCAACCCAGTTCACCTCAACAAAGTTATTTTTTTGTTTGTTTTTGTTTTGCTTTGTTTTGTTTTATGAAAACAGTGATGGCAGCAAGGGGCATTCTCTCTAGAAGACAATGACTTTTGGGTGTCTTTCAAATACTCCTTGTCATGCTACTTCTTTCGTCTGTGAAGACAATTACTGAGGGTCCCTCTATATGTCAGCTTGTCTAGGCTGTGACTGTTACACTGTCAAAGGGCTCATTTGAAAATATAACTGCAAACCTCAGTTTGTCATAAGAGAAACTTATAAATAGTTTCTAAGGAAAATAGAAGACGTGCCTCTTCTCCAAAGGTCAGTACAGTAAGACATGAAAATAAACAGACACAGAAGTTGCAGCAGGCTCCAGCTTTTCCTAGATCTTCCTGTTCTAGAGCATTACTTTGATGAACTCAGCTCCTCCTCTTGGCATATAATCACCAGACTTTAACATCACACTGCAGTTAACTCAAAGGACTGAATTGGAGCACATTAGTGTTGCAGAGATACTGAGGACCAGATTTCCTCTTTTCACAGTTACTTCCCAAGTGACCTCCATGGTTGCAGAGAATTTGCTCCCACAATGAGTATCTCAGTCCACAACACTCTAGTGATTCTGTTAGAATGTTCATGCTTCCTTCCTGCCTCATGTGTTTTTATAACAGAACATATTGTTTCACTATGACAGAGAATTATTAACACATTGTCACTTGCTTTTTTTTTTAATTCTGGGGTTAAATCTAGGAATCTGGAGACATTGAAAGACTTCAAATCTAAAACCACATTTTTTTCTGCTCGCAAATAAGTATTTCTAACACTGATTATCTATCACTTAATTGCAAATAGGAAATCATGAAAATTTATAAGCAGGATTTTCTAGCAAAAATAAGTTAGAAGAGACATGGTAGCATTTCAGTATTTAACAAGATAGAGAAATGCCCTTAGTTCAGCCATTGAGAGAAGCTCTCTTATTTCTTCTTTATGAAAAATAATAAGTCTGAAAGTTAGTTACCACTCTAGTTAAAAAGTTACAGAAGTTTTAAACTCCATTTAACACCTTTTATTTCCCAGTGAGGCTTGTTGTTAGTGTGAAACTCCTATAAACATTAAGCATTCTTGTGTGGTATTACAGAAGAAATATCTGTGTGTGTACCATTACATCTTTAAGAGTCTTCAGTATGCTTAATATTGATGTTATATTGATTAGTGAATGTACTTTTATACTATATATGCTCATGTAAATGCATATTTGCATAATGTCTTCAAGACATGTTAGAACTTTATTTTAATTTAAGAAAAATCAATGTTAATTTAAGGACAAGCCAAGTTAATAGCATTGTTAGTAGATAGTAGTGTGTCAGAATATTAAATATTAACTTGATTTTGTGTAGTGGAAGTAGATGTTATGGGAAACACCTTTTAGAGAAATAAATCTGATGGAATGCACAGAAATATCTTTGAAGAATAGTCTGTAAGAAAAGAAAAATGAGGTCATCCTCAAAAGAATGGGACAGATAATATATATTAATATAGCATATTATGTAAGGATGGATAGATAGTTAGATAGATAGATAGATAGAGATAAAATGTAGAAGATTAGTAAAAGAAGGCCACGCCTGAAAAACCCAGAAATTTAAAACTTGGAATTGAATCTTTGTTTGAAGGGGAATATTCCAAGCAAGACTTGAGAAGACACAGACAGGGTGATGAGGAAGTTTGACACTTTACCATACATAATGATAGTAAGGAGTTCTTGGAAGCCACCAGGATGAGCCAGTTTAAATTCTGTTTTTAAATATATATTTTTTCTATTATAATTTTTGTTGTTCAGAAATCCTATACATATGTGTGTATTTTTATTAAATCTATCTCACCATCCCTTCTCTCCAATCATTCACCTAATCCTCCCATCACATTTCTCTTAGAACTCCATGCTCTGCTTATAAACCCACTGAGCACCCTAAGAATTGCCTGTGTGAATATGGGAGTAGGATCATCCCCTGGAATATAGACTATCTCATTCAGACCTCATCTTTGAAGAACACTGATTCTTGCTAACCCAGCAATTATCAACCACTAATGGCTCCAAAGCTGGTAGTGGGACTTCATAAGCCCTTGCTTCCTCAATACAGGTTTGGGCTGGCTGGATCATTTTTCATGTCTTAAGCATGTGGTCACAGTTGCTATAAGTATGTTTATGTATTCAATGATCCTACCATACCTGCCAAATACTGTTTTCCTGTACTTGTCCACTACACCTGGCTGTTACAGTCTTTCTATGTCTTCTTTCATTTTAATTCCTGAGCCTAGGGGAAAAGCTACTGTAGAGATGCCCCATTTCAAGCTGAGCAATTCACAGTCTTTCTCTATACAATGACAATTGTGAGTCTCTTTATTAATTGTCATCTATTTAAAAAAGGAACTTCCCTGGTCAGGGTTTAAAAGATGGACTAACCTACAGATATAAAAACAAGAATTTGGAAAGCAGTTTATTACTTCATCTAGCAAAGCAAAAACTATTACATTATTTTGTATTTTTTTTAAAGAACAGGCTGGCTTTACAATAGATGAAATAAAGATGCAAAATACATGCTTTCTGAAAGGTGTGGAAAGCTACGGCAGAATGCTTATGAAACGTGCAGATAAGTAGCTTCATGAAGAGCAGTGGGAAAAACAGGGAAGACAAAAAAGACCATTGAAACAATAGACTTAAAAGGGCATTTGCTGACAAAATGACAGCCTACAGAATGGGAAAAGATTTTCACCAACCCTACAAGTGATAGAGGACTGATCTCTAAGATATATAAGGAGCTCAAGAATCTAGAGCCCAAAACCTTGAATAACTCAATCAAAGAATGGGGTTCAGATCTAAAAAGGGAATTGTCAGCAGAGGAACTACGAATGGCTGAAAGGCACCTGAAAAAGTGTTCATCATCTTTAGCCATCAGAGAAATGCAAATCAAAACAACTTTGAGATACCACCTAACACATGTTAGATTGGCTAATATAAAAGGCACAGATGACAGCCTATGTTGGAAAGGATGGGGATCAAGGGGAGCACTCCTCCATTGTTGGTGGGAGTGTAAGCTTGTTCAGCCACTTTGGAATGCAAAATGGCGGTTTCTCAGAAAATTGAGAATCAATCTCCCCAAGGACCCAGCTATACCACTTCTGGGTGTATACCCTAAAGATGCACATTCACACTCCAAAGGTATTAGCTCAACTATGTTCATAGCAGCATTATTTGTAATAGCAAGAACCTGGAAACAACCTAGATGTCCCTCAACTTAAGAATGGATTAACAAACTGTGGTACATCTACACAATGGAATACTACTCAGCAGTAAGAAAAATGATGTCCTAAAATTTGCAGGCAAATAGATGGATTTGGAGAATATCCTCCTGAACAAGGTATCACAAACTCAGAAAGATAAGCAGGGGATGTACTCACTCATTAGTGGTCTCTAAACAAACAAACAAACAAAAAAGCCAAACATGCCCAAGCTGCAAACCACAACCACTGAACAGCTTGGGATCAGAAACACTCTAGACTGACCCTTCGGACTCCACTCTAACTATAAGAACAAGTGACTCACTCTTGAGGGATGGTGGACAAAACTGGATTTGGCCAGGAGTGGAGACTGAACTAAGCATTATTGGGTCAGTGGGACCATAGGACTGTCTGCTGCCTGCCCAGGGAGGGGATGGGGAGTTGTGGAGAAGAAAGAATGACCTGATGTGGCCGGTGAGGAGGGGGGGGGAAGGGACCTTGAATAAGGATATACAGGGATGGAAAAAAATTCAGAGGGAAAGCTGAACACAAAGTAAATATATGTGTAGCAATCTTATTTGCATTATCACCCTTGATAAGTCATGCTTATGATTTTTATCTTCTTTATAGTTATTGTCAACTTATCAGCATTTTAAATTCATTTTAATGTTTTTCTTGATAAATACAAAATAAATAAAGAAGAAGGAAAAAAAGAAAAGAACAATTACCAAAAAAAGGGCATTTGCTACCATTGGCTGCTTGCTACTAGAGGACTGAGAGTTAATACCAACAGAATGAATCACCAACCACATTACTACTTTTTGGTATGTCTGTCTGAATAGCTGACAGGATGAAACACTTTAGTAAAAGTGGAAAAAATAAATAAAATGGAAAATGGGCAAAATGAATTCAAAGTGTAGGTGGGCTCTTTATGAGGATTGAGGGGGAAATCTTGCCTGCAGAATATATTTGGTTAGCACTCAAAATTTGTGATATTTAAATCCATTTCATAGGTACAACTGCACATGGAAAGTATGTAGAGTGAGAAAATAAGACATTTTAAAAGTTCAAATAATGAAAATTTGGGAGTAACAAATTAGAAATTAACCTGAAGAGATGTAAGCCTCCTCCCTCTCCAACACACACACACACACACACACACACACACACACACACACACACACACACACTTGCTTTACAGAATCAGACCAAAGGTAAATGAAGTGTGTTCTCCAAGAGAGAAAACTGGCTTTTCTCATCAGGAAAAATTTTTAATTTTTAAAATTTTATTTCAAAGTAACTTCTGTCTCCAGGGTGATGCAACAATTCTAGTGGGTTCCTATTTAAAGGAACATCGTAACAGGCATCACCGACCAGTGTCCACTGCTTCAGATGCAAACCAAGGTCATAAAAGAGTAAAAGAGTGACTTTTGAGTCTCACTGGGAGAAAGGTGGACCTGGGAATATAGGGCAGGTCTTCAGACACTAATGTCTGTTTCCATTCACACTTCACTTCTGGCTATTTTTCCTGGTAGCACTTCTTGGAATAGCGATATTAAATTGCCAAGACCTCATAGGCCTTCTTTTTCATTTGAGTTCTAGCTCCTGATACCAACAGCCTCATCAGTCATTTCCCTGCTTTTAGTTAAGATCACAGCTGCTGATTTCCAGGTCTTCTTTCATGGAATCTTGGCAGTACCTTTACTATGATGGATGTTTCATAAACCTTTGGACACTCCAATCACCTTCATGTTTTTCCATTGCTGCCACCACAATTGTAAAGAAGTGCTTTTTGTCTGCCACTCACACCTCTCCAAGAGTGACTAGAAAAATGAATATAAGACCTTCTATTTGGAACAATAAACATTGGATTAGTATTAATAGCATTGCATTTAAATTATTGGAGCTTAGAAAACACATAAACCTGAATTTTATCATCTCCCATTCTTGGAGGATGATGTTTACTGCTCTATGAAGAAATCTACCCTATCACACTGATGCTGATATGAGGAACTATATGCTTCCTTTTCATCAATTGTTATCTAATTCATTTCACCTCTCCTCATAATGCACAGTGGGCTTGGAGATAACTAGATGTGTCCAAGGGCAGTATGAAATTAGTTGCCATTATTCCCACTAACCACCATACCTCCCTCCTTTTGCATATGAAAGACATATGACTGCTATTGTCTCCCCCACTTTATCTGCCCCCTAACATGAACTTCGGAAATCTACTTTGAACAAAACCAAGAGCAAACATTACGTGAAAAAGAGCAGTGCAAAACGTGCAATGTATTTCTGAACATCTCATCATAGCAAAAAGTAATCATCAAAGGGAAAGCTGTCAAGGTTAAAAGCAGCACTGAACAGTGATTCATTTGGTAAACAAGAGTAGGTGTAATTATCACAAAAGCAAACTTTGCTAAGGGGATAACTGTCAAAGCTCTAGCAGTAAAAGGTCTCTTTACCATTTTAATCCGACAGGCTGAGAGTTCCCTAGTGAAAACAACTCTCAATAAAAATCACAAATGTAACTATGCTATTCTGTTAAACTTTCATTACAGTCATAGCTTCCAAAACAAGCTTAATATTTACAATTCAAATGGCCCTGGTAGATTGGCTGATAAAGTTATAATGCAGATTATATATATACACATAGTATGTAATCTTTTAACTCTGCATTTTTATAAATTGGGCAATATTTGCTATCAGTAACAACACTTTAAAGAGTTTTTCTCTTTATTATTTGAGCTTGACCCTTGAAAGACAACGAAGTCAAATTTCAGTCTGTGTGGCAGTTCTACATTCAGAAACACTCAAAATAAAAAGTATCTGCTCAGGCAACCCCTGGTGACTCTGAGCTACATATTGTAAGAGAACTGTCTCACTATGTATGTATCATTCTTGAGCAGACTTCATGAATTTTCATATTTCTCATTTGAAAAAGGAAGAAAATTGGATTTAAAAAACAAGTAGCTTGTTCTATAGCACATAAAATAATGGCAAACCTGACTCCAGCCATAGACAATTGGTTTTCAGATGACTACATTGTCATACTCTAGGGAACCGTACAGTGCTGCAAATTCAACTGTTTTAGAAAGGTAGTAGCCAATCTCTAAACTCTAAGATAAAGTCCCACTTACAGTATATAGTTAATAAACATTTGAAATATGATTTGAATGACTCAATTAAAATAGAATGACTTTTTGTTTTAGTCTTAAGGAATTTATATTTAAGTAGCCATGCTGTGTTAGACATCTTAGGCTGAGCCTGTCTGATGATAGAGAGTATTCCCCTCACAGTGTTAGATAGCCTAGCAAACGCAAGGACAGAGTCAGCCTCAGTGTCCTGAGTATTCCCTCTCTCTCTCTCTTTCTGTCCCTGATTAAACCGAAGGAGAATGAAAGTTAAGTTGCCTCTTTGAAACCTGGGCAATAGCTCATGTTTTATTTCCATAGATCTCCGCACCTGGATTTATAGAGAGTGGGCATAAAGCATTCTGTTGTTGCTAAATTTACTACCTTTAAAAAAAAGTGCCAGAGAGGAAAGAACACAGCTTAGAATTTTGCATCCTCAAAGTGGGCTACTTGTACTTTTCTACAGTGAAGCAAGCAGAGAGCCTTCCTTAACACTGACTGGGCCTAGTTCCAGCAGAAGGCATCTACACAGTTGGCTAATCTGAGTCCAATTTACACGTGTGCCAGTTGTTAGTTGTCAACCCAGAGAGCAAGAAAGTATGAATCAATCACCACTGATCAGCTCAGCATCTCCACTGTCTACATAATGAAAAGCAATCCTATCTATAATAAGCCATTTACTTCAGCCTAGAATGCAGCCTGGTGAGGTCGATTCACTTTTTGAAATGGAAAAAATAATGAAAAATATTATTGATTTTGCAATACAGATGGATACATAGATGGTAAGTGTATGTTTTTCATGATTAAAAGCAAAATAGAACCTAGTAGAAAGGTTCAGAGCAAGCTCTTATGCAAGAATGACCTCCAATTATAAATTTTATTGTAAACAATTATTTGTTTCCAAATTTTCTATATAGATTTTCCCCAAAGATTTCTCAAATAGAATCAGCTTTCACTATAACAGACTTTCTTATTTTGTATTATTATTTTTTGTTTATAAAATAAAGTCATTTTATCCATGTATCCCCTTGTTTCCCCTCCCTTCTCTCCTCCCAATCCCTCCCAGTTATTTTTTATCCTCCTGTCTCCCTGCCTATCCCCTCCCCAAAAAGGGCAAGAAATCCCAAGGTGGGTCAGGTCAACATGGTGCATCCACTCCAGGCAAGTCCGATTTCCTCATCCTAATATCAGAACTGGGTTAGGTGTTCCTCTGAAGGGAATGGGCTCCAAGGTGCCAGTCCATGCACAGAAACACAGTCTGATCCTTCCCCTGGAGACTCCACATACTGCCCATGTCAGTAGACACGTACCTAGCCTTAGAGGGCCTAACTCCTTTTCCTGTTCATTCCCCAGTGGCTGATTTGATTTTGTATTATCTCATTTTGTTTGTTTGCTTGTAGAAAAGCAAGGCCATTGATTTGGTTTATGAGCAAATGAGTACTGTTTCACTAGACTCTATGCCTTTCCCAGCCTCAATTTTAATAAATGAAAATACTCTTAAAGATTTATAGAGGTGGATGTCTTAATGTAGCTACTGTCAGTCAAAAGCACTTGCTGAATGAGCCTCAAGGGAACTACTATAGAAATCTTTGCAATGCATGTCAAATTCCATATAATTCTTAAGAGGCCAAAAGGTCTTTTGACAAGGGCTCAGAATTGTTTCATCTCCTTAAGCTGTCTGCTTTGAAGAGAAGAGTATTGATGCTCAGGAAACCAGCATTTATGTCTATTGTTCCAGTCCCTAAGGAGTCTAGTTTCTCTGAACTGAAGAATCAGTGATCTAACCTAGGTGGTTTATACAAAGTCAACTTTGTGGCTTCTGTATAACCTTAGTGTTGTTGCAGAAATTTATCTTTCTTGTGAAATGACATGTTTTCTTCACACTTTTAGAATTCTATACATCCAATTCTTCTAAACAAGGGAAAGTAGCTATTCAATAGATGGAAATTTTCCTCAACCACTCATCCTTCTGTTATCACCCATAAACAATGAGCTTTTAAAGAGCATTATTATTTTAAAAAACTAATATGTCTTCAAGAATAAGATGAGGACGAATCTAGGGTTGTAAGCAATCATTTAATAATACTGTATAGATAGGATTTCTTTGCTCTGTTTAAACCTAACACTGTTGCTGGTGGCATTAGCAATGGGATTCACAATGTTACATCTGAAGGTGATCTAAATCACCATAGCAATTATTGATATTTTGAGAGTTTGTAGTCCACAGTGCCATAATTTTCACTTAATAGGCTTAAGAATTGGCCTCTTATCCATTCTTCAAAGCCTTTGAATGAACGATATAACCCCAAGATAGTATTCTTTATATCTCAATTCTAGCCAGGAAGAGAATATGCACACACCAAGATTTGGTGGATTCTAAGCTTATTCTTAGCACAGTTTCTAAAAAGAACTAACCCTGCTGAGCTTTCCAAATCCCCAAGGCCCAATTATATCTCTTTGCCTCTGCGTTGCCTTTCAGGTGTTTTCACCACTGCTGGTGAACACAGATAACATTAGGGTCACCAATGATAGTAATTTTTAAAATACACACCATTAAATATAAAGTTAATTATGTTTTGGTAATCACAATCTTTGCTTACCTGAAGAGGTTAATACCAATCACAAAGTCACATTGTCTCATAGTTGAAATGTCAAAGGCTAATACAAAATAGGTTCAGCCATTTGCTGCAAGCTTAATCTTGATTTCTGTGTTAGAGTTTTTCAACTATTTTAAGGCAGCTGTCATATCTGCCTCTAGAATTTCCTTTCCTCTAATCTAAGTATCTCTTGCTTCCTTCTACTGCCTTTAAAGTATGATTCTCCCACCCCCACATCCATCTGATCTCAGTCTCCTTTCAGAGCTAATAGAGCCTTCAAAGGCATTAGCTGTTCAAGGCAGACATGTCACACTTGATTCACGTTGAGTTTATAGGCAAGTTGAAGTTCGACAGTCTTTCTGCAGGTGCTCCTGTGCTAGCATTTATCTCATCTCTATTCTATTTTGGGTTCCTAACCTAACAGTGTTTCCATAGCCATTTTCTCCTTCTCCACTCCTGTGTTGCTGTGATAAAACACTGTCCAAGAGCAACTCGAAGAAAAAAATGAGCGTATTTGCTGTCAGTCACTCACCATGGGAGGCCAAGGCAGGAACCTGGGGGCAGGACCTGGAGCACAGACTACAAAAATACACATTTTCCCTGCTTTCTCAGTCACCATTGTTTAAACAGCCCAATCCCAACTGGCTAGAAAGACACAGTAGACTGGACTTCCCAAAATCAATGAAAATCAAGAAAATGTCACACAAACATGCCAAAAAGCAGCCTGATTGAAGCAGTCACAGAACAGAGATTCCTTCTTTCCAGATTTTGTCTTGAGTTGTGTCATTTTGTTAAAAACTAGAAATGGAAATAGCCCATGGCTTCAGTTTGTTACTGTCTTGCTTTATTTTGATTTGACTAAATAATCATATAAGAATATTCAAATTATTATATCTAACAATAAAAGTATGAACAATAATAAAAAAATTTGAGAAGAAAAATATCAAAGGATCCAAATGCTCTCTCTCACACCTTTTCTTCTAGCAGGTTAGTAAAATTTTATAAACAGAATACATAAAATTACATGCACATATGAATATAATTAAGAAATATGTTCGGACATTTAAGTCAGAAGTTGCACTAATTTAAAAAATAAAATTGAATGTTGTTTTTACCTGATTTAGTCTTCCCTAGCAAAAGTAAAGGTTTATAATTAGAAAAATTATAATGCATAAGTAATTATTTCAATAAAATCATATTGACTTTAGAAGAAACTGGAAAGTTTGAACTTAGATTACAGGTAAGTCTGACAAGTAGTTTTGAGACATAACCTTGCCATTCTCAGAAATTACTGGCTATTTATTTCTATTATAATCATTAAAGAGAATATTTTGGCAATATATTCCTAAATATTTTATCTATAAATTCATACAAATTGAAGTTGTTAAGACATTCATTGAAATAATTTTCATGTGAAATAAATGTATTTAAAACTTTTATTGATTTATCATTATGAAGACCACATAATCACTTTAATTGTGACAAAAACTTTTAATAATGGAGAACCAAAAGAGGGTACTGAAGAAGGATGTCAGAATTTACACCAAAAACCTGTAAATCAGATGTTTGAACTCAACTTTGCATATACTGCTTTCTCTATCACTTGCTGAGGCTTTCAATAAAACTTAAAATGGAATATTGGTTCAACCTTAAATGTACATTTCATCTCACTGTTTGTTATTAAAACATCAATCACCACCTTTGATTTGTATATCCCTAACACAGAATTGTACAAGATACTGAGATATCACTACAACTTCACTAACTAAAAATCACTAACTCCTGAATGGAAACATGATCCATGAAGAACAGACCCAAATTTTATAAATTAGCATATGTTTGAGGCAAGTACATGGTATTTTTTTCAAACAGCAACACTTCCTTTGAAAAGCCAATGATAGTTGTTCTTCCTAGTCGTTTCAAATCTGCTCTATTCAAGTTGATATAATTTATGCAATGCTATTTGCAATATCCAGCTGCTTTGAAGCTTCATATATTTAAGCAATATGAGGAAATTTCCAGCAGCATTTTCACTTTTAGAACTGCCATACTGCACATAAAGAACAAATTTTTCAAAACATCATAAATCCCTAAACAGTCCTCCTATTTGGGTTGCATTTGGAAGCAAGGAATATTCATAATGCATCAACTATCTGCAGATACAATCTTTTGTGTTGCTTACATTTGCAAATAAACAGGCTTAAGCAACAACAATCCCTTCAAATCCATTTCAATAATATGATAGAGCATTGGGATGACCTGGAAGTTCATTTGGAAGTGAAAGAAAGCAAGTAAGTCACAATTCCACGCATATCACACAGAGGAATAGTCATACAGAACTCTATGTAGAAGGTAGTTATAATGCTATTCTCTTTTGTCCTTTGTGAGGCTGTTTTATTCCATATTGTTCTGAAATTTTTTAAACAAAAATATTCCATATTGTCCAAGCTCTGTCCTACTCAATATCATAAAACTTGATGTAATAAACCTTAATCCATTCATATGAAAAGTGGCCCAATGACATACAGCCCTCTTGAAAGTCCTTCTTGACACCTAACACATACAGTTATTGCATGAATTTTAGTGATATTTAATAAAAACTCAGAGCCAGTTATTAGGGAAAAGCTGGAATATCAGAGAGAGGAAACAGACCACAGTCAATTCTTACCCAGCCAACTTCTCAGGTCAAACTTGGTAAATATTATCTTCAAAAGTCCTCCACCTGGCTCCTTGTTCCTACAGAATTCAGAATGTTAGCCTATGCCTGCCTTAAATATTTTCTCTACACAGTTGTTTCACTTCCAGTTTCAATTCTACTACTACTACTGTTTGATTGTTGGGCTTTGAACTCACAGAAATGCAGAAAGATCTGTCTCTTGAGTAATAGGATTAAAGGCTTAGGTCATCACTGGTCCTTTCCTGCTGGTGTAATTTAACTACATTCTCATCTCTGTGCTGACATTAAAGGCCTGAGTTACCACTCTCTGACCCTCATGGATTGACTGTGGGTGATTCTGTTCTCTGTTATTCCAGGATATTTTTATTAAATATAAAATATATCACCACATATAGCCTATTCAAAAGAAGATATATAATATATTAAGACACTAAGTTATAAAAACCTAAATGTACTTTAATGTATATGTTTGTGTGTGTGTGTGTGTGTGTGTGTGTGTGTGTGTGTGTGTGTGTGTGTATGTGTATGTGTGTTTACAGTGGCTGGTTTGGGTTTTCACTGGTCGCTTTACTTTCTCAGCTATTGCTCATTGCTGTATAAGCCAGGCTACTATTCCCAAAGACGATGAATTTGTCTTTGCCTCCAAACTCCATATAGAGACACACTGGTCTTAAAGATGCCTGGACTACTGTATCTGGCTTCTATCTAGATACTGGAGTAAACTCAGGGTTCCAGGTTTGTGTGAAAGGGACTTTATTCAATAAGATTTCTCTCAACCTACAGACACATTGACCACAAACAATACATAAATTCATTTTAAATTTCCAAATATCACTATATTCTCCAAATATGGCTAACATATATTTTAAGAAACATCTTAAGAGTAGACTACATGATATCCTTATACAGTATCTGAATGTTAACATATAGTCTTCAGTTTGTAATAACTTGTAATGATTTTTTATTATCAGAATTTCTAATTACTCATGCTTGGTTCTCTGGCAGAAAGTAAATACATTCTTAGATTAAGTAAGTAAATTAATTAGAAGAGTCTTAGCTCATGTTTCAAAATAATGTATTAAACATATATATATTAAAAATATATATACAATCAGTATGAATATGTATGAGTATGTATGAATGTGTAAATATTTAAGCAACAATTATTTTATTTGCTATGATTTTACTTTCTATATTTTAATATCCCATACAAATCTTAAAAAATATTGAATAAGAATAAACAAAATTGCCACAAAAGCACTAAAGCTAATAATGTAATAATAGTAATAATTCAGATAAATATCAACAGTGAAAATACTAAACCTAAATAAAAAATGCATTCTCTCCCCTGCCTATATGTCCATTGTAGCTTATAAATACCCTGAATTGGTGCATTTAATCACAAAATATTTATATGTCTTTAGAAGCAGGGAGGGAGACACGGAGCTCATGTGATGTTATATAAAAAATAAAATAATTTTAAGTGCAAAAATTACCTCTCAAGTAATACTGCATTAAAACTGTACAGTACTAACTTTTATCTAGGTAACATTGATACTTTACATCACTGGGGATCAAAAGCAATACATATAAATGTTAGTGCTCATCGTTTCAAAACTCTTTGCCTCTGAAATGATGTGCTCGATTTCTCCTAAAAGAGTGTGAGCATGACAGCTGGGGATCAAGATGAGAGTTCTTTGAGTAAAAGAACAGCTTGATCACAGAGCATGAGTCCTACTGAACTGGACTCTTCCAGTAGGAGGAGATTCAAATGTGGAAACATTAAAGCATGTTACAATCTCTAAGGGACAAGGTACAGAAAATTATCCAAAAGGCAGGGCATCTAAAAATACCTTTTATTATTTCTTAAATGTTACACAGGCCTTGGAATAGGGAAATATCCCTTATTTCAAACTGACACTCAGATTCCAAAGTGGCTGGCTACTTATTTTCCTTTTCGCTTAATTAGGTCATGATGTTGTTATTACAGAAACTTTTTTTTTTTTTTTGCTTGTCAAATACTATCACTTTGGAGTACAAATTTATCTTTTTTACAAAAATTAGAGTATAAGTAGGGAAGTCTTTATAGATCTGTCTACATTTTCTCACTAGGTTTTGTTTGTTTCAACATTTTCTCAAAATTTAAAGACATACACGTCATACAACGACTATAATGTCATGAATAGATATGACACTCTCATGTTTTGGGGAAGTTTTATTCCATAAGATTACTACATTGAAATTCTGTTCTCCAAGCTGATAGTTCAAGGATATGGGGCTGCACATAGGCAATAAAGTTACAAGAGGGTGTCTTTTGAGGATGGGTTAGTGCTGATTTAAGAAAATGACAAAGAACAAGATTAATCTTTTTGTCCAGATATCTAAACCTAGAAAAGCATAGTCTCTCAGATCTGACCTAGCACCTAGATGATGCTAGTACCTTGATGTTAGGTGTCTGGTCTTCAGAACTTTGAGAATTTAATTTGTTATTTATTAGTTACATAGTTTATACTGCTTTAATATAATAGTTCTAATGAGGTAAAGCAGATACACACTATGTGCTCCATTTTCTGCTTTGTAATTATTCAAGAACAACTGAAAATCAGTGATTTTGTCTCTTACTTATATATCAGTTCAGACAGGTGAGGTAAGCCTTTAAATTATTTTTGAAAAATTATACTCAAAATAATTTTACTTATCTCTATCATTTCTTAACCTCAAAATTCATTAAGTTTTGCAAAGCTACAATCAATTTTTCCATCTAAAAATCAACCCTAGGAGGCTGGACAGATGGTTTGGAGGTTATGAGCACTGACTGCTCTTCCGGAGGTCCTAAGTTGAATTCCTAGCAAACACATAGTGGCTCACAACCATCTGCAATGAGATCAGATGCTCTCCGATAGATAGATAGATAGATAGATAGATAGATAGATAGATAGATAGATAGAGTACATATATACATAAAATAAATAAATAGGTCTTAAAATCAACCCTAAATAATTTTAGCATATAGTTCATTTCCAAAACTGTGCATTTGTCCTCTCATTTTAGGTATCATTATTTTTCCAGTCTTTTTAGGACTAATCACAAATTATTAGTGAGGTTTTAAATTTTTTTCTTACCTTTTGAATATCTCTTAGCAGACAGTAGGCCTGTACCTTTACAATTGCAGGAAACCTACCAGTAAGTGCAACCAAATGGCAAAGACAGAGAATACAGAGAAATAATAGAGGAGTGAGTATATGTGCTTACAAAGCTTTCAGTAGGTTTCTATTCAATCTGTTATAAAGGATGGAATAATATTTGGCCTGTTGAGATTATACAGGTTTGCACTAGTTATTATGCAGCAAACAGAAATATAGTTAGGGTAGAGGTACATGATGTATAGGAATGGAAAGAGAAGACCAGTTAGGAAGCTGTAACAAATCAATAAGAGAAATGGTGTTGGATTAGCTAGTGTATTTATTGTTACTACTACTACTACTACTATTACTATTATTATCATCATATTTTCTCTTGTACATTGTATCCCAACCACAGATTTCCCTCCCTCCACTCCTCCTAGTTTCATATGCCATCTCTTCTCTCATCCAGATTCACTTCTCCTTTATTTTCCTCCAAAAAAGAGCATGCCTTCCAGACATATCAAGAGAACAAAGAATAAGAAGCTAAAATAAGACTAAATATTAAACCTTCATATTAAGGCTAGACCAGGCAACCAAGTAGAAAAAAAGGGTCCCAAGAGTAAGCAAAGGACTCAGATACACCCACACTCCCACTATTAGGAGTCTCATAAGAACATCAGAACCATAGCACATGCAGAGAGCCTAGGTCAGACCCATACAGACTCTGTGAATGTCACTTCAGTCTCTGTGAACCCTACGAGCTACGCTTAGTTGGTTCTGTGGGTCATGTTCTTGTGGTGTCCTTGGCTTCTTTGGCTCCTACAATCCTTCCAGCCCCTCTTCTGCAGGACTCCCCCTAGCTCTGCCTAGTGTCTGGCTATGAGTCTCTGTATCTGCTCCCATCAGTTGATGGATGATACCATTCTGATGAAAATTGAGCTAAGCTCTGATCTATGTGTATTGCAAAACATCATTACAAATCATTTCATCAATTTTTTTGGCAGTCAGGTTTGGTCTGTCCTAGGTCTCTATGCTATCCAGTATCTGATTCCTGGGAATTGGCTAGAATATTGACAAATAAACTTAAAAAAAAAAAAAAAGGTTAAACACATGTTGAACTGGAAGTGTAGAATTTGTCAATGAATTGAATATAATGCTTAAAAATGGAAAAATGTTCAGCCTGAGTATATAATTTTTAGTTATTGTTTGCTATTGAATAAAGTAGAAATCATAGAGGGATTTTGGGGATGAAAAACAGATATCAGATATTACCTATTTTAGAAACCAACCAGATATTTTGAGTATTAGCTATCTTAATAGAGACATTGATAAGCATTTGTGAAATTGTGTCTCCCAGAAATGAACAGTATTATGCTTAAGACAGTTTAAATTATAGTGTATCTGTATGCTAATAGAATGGGCCCAGTTTGCAGAACAATTACAATGTAGAAAGATTTCTAAGATATTGTGGAATAGTACTTAACTACGTAAAAATGTATGACATTTGCTTATGCTGCATTTGTTTAATGATGTAAAGATGTGTTGCTTTTCCTGCATAAGACAGGATTGATCCTTCATAGACCTGATTGGTCTAATAAAGAGCTAAATGCCTGGTAGCAAGGCAGTAGAGGGAAAGGCTGGATTGCTGGGCAGAGAGAATAGGTAGGAGGAGGAATCTAGGCTCAAGAGAGAAGAAGAAAGAATCGGAAGAGGTTGGAGAAAGAAAGAAAAATACCCAGGGCCAGCCAGGCAGGCACCAGACAAAGAGACACAGAACAGGACATACAGAATGAAAGAAAGGTAAAAAGCCCTGAGACAAAATGTGAGTGAAGAGAAACGGGTTAAAATAACTTTTAAGAGCTAGTGAGATAAGCATCAGCTAAGGCTGATCATTCACAACTAATAACAAGTTTCCATGCCATGATTTGGGAGCTAAGTGGTAGCCCCCAAAAAAAAAACCTCTGCTACATTTGGGGAACAAAGTTAGGTAAGTAAGAGGAAATAAAGGGGACTTTATATAGAGGGATGGAACACAACAGTATAGATAGTTCATCCTTCATAAAGTAGGCAACAGAAGCAGATATATGCACACTTAATGACGCACGGTATGAGAAAGGTTTGAGTTCATGTGATAACAATTAGGCCTGTTTTTAGAGAACTAAGGTGTAAGACTGTATGTTTAAAATGGGATAGGAGACTAGATACTAAGTTTCAGAATACTGAATGGTTCCAAGCAGCCACAAGGGAAAGGAGAAGGCAAAGGCTGTTCCAAAGTACTAGGGGAAGCACTTCAGCTGTGTACATTGCAGAGGATTTCCAGACAAGTCTGTTCAGTGTTAAGAGTGCAGGAGTAGGACAGGGGAGCTGGTTCATCTGTTGAAGGCTCACAGTCACTGTAAAGAGTGCAGTGTAACAAATTTAAGTGGAGAACCTGCCTTATAAATTAGAGAAAGGCAATACAGGTCACAGTTTAAAAAGGGCATGGTTATCACAAAGATGACGTCATTAAAATTGGTGGTGGAGTGATGATGTGCCAAGATTATTGGATGTAAATAGATGGTCACATTTATGAAATGAGTATTTATATTGATGTTGAAGGCATTAGAACTTAATGATTAAAATATTGAAAATAATGACATTGACCAAGAAGCTGAAGTCAAAAGAAAGAAAGAAGACAAAGAAAGAAGAAGGAGAGAGAGAGAGATGGGGGAAAAGTAATCTGGCAAAAGAAAAACTGAAACATAATCTCTGGAAATGACTGAGTTTATTATAGATAGTCCCTTCTAAGAGATGTCTATCATTATATCTGCCTAGAGACCAGAGAGGCCATGGCTAACACTCTCCCTTTATGTTTCAAGTCATGGAAACAGATTTTCCCAAGGGAAACTGCTATCGCTACTAATGAGAAACAAAACCATTGCTACTGATGCTACTTTCAAAATCTGCCAACTCTGCCCACCTGACTAAACTGGTGCACTTCCTAACCTCAACTGTGGCAAACAGAAAGGAGAAAAGAACCTTCAAAATTCAACTATAAATGAAACTGATGATTAGATTAGAACAATGTATTTCATTCATTAAAGCGACACAGCTGATATTCTTTCAGCAGAATCCATGTTGTTTGTAAATGCAGATTTCGCCCTTATGTTTATGCTGTGAATTGTCATATTAAATGCCAAGATTGCTCATTTTGAAATTACACCAATATTCTAACTCTGGAGTAGTATAAAAACAAGAGTACACTTCATAAAAATTTGAGAGATGAACTAGATATTCTTTCTTCTATTCCTAGTACACACTCACAAAGAAAAGCTGTGGGAAGTCCCCATAGCTGTCTGCTTGCTATTTATTACAGAAAGCCAGCGGCACTGCTTTTATTTAATTTATGTTCAGTTCTATGGGAACAGGTTTTCATTAGTTACTGCAGACAAAAATAACAGGAATAATGGAAGTCACCTTGATAACTCCACTTATATTGTCACTTACTTTCAAACAACTGAAAGTTTATAAAATCCCATGAGATGGTATTTTTATCAGAACTGTGATATTGTTCAAAAAATTTTGTGTAGGAGTAACACTATTCAATATTATATGCAATAAAATTTAAAACAAGATTTCAAACAAGTAATATCATAATGGATTTAATATATTAGCTGTAGTACTATCACAAACATCTTATAACTTTTTCTATTTTCAAAACATATGAAGTGCATATTTCTTGCTATCATATTTCCATATTACATACACTTACATAGAAAAAGGAGATAATGTAGATGAACTAAATTCTATAATAAAGACTATCCCTGGGAAAATCTAGAACACAGTGTAAAATAAATACATATTCCCTGCATATAATAACCAAAGATTTGGAGATACCGAAGAGCCTAACAGACACAAGGCCTTGAGGAGAATTCTCATCATCTACCAGTCCTGTTCAAAGGCTTTTTACTTATATTTCTTTTTATTGTGGGAGGGAAAGTTTTTATTCTGGAGGCAGCTTCTACTTATTCCCTCTCCCCGGCAATATAGAAAATATCCTTGCTTTTAACTCTTCACTATTTTCTCCCACACGTTTTCCCTTGGTATGCTGAAACATCTGCTGTCTATAAGTGTGTATTTTTATTGTTTTGAGAATTTCATGCTTACATCTATTGTGTTTTGACCACATATTCCCTTTCGCATTACCATTTTCTCTCCTTTCTTCTTGTGCTGTTTTTTTTTTTTTTTTAAACTTACTGATTCCTTTTAATGATACCTGTGTGTGCACAAGTGTTGAACTATCTACTAAATCATGGGATGTTTTTCAGTGGTCATATGCTTGAAGAAAACTAATGGTCCTTCCCACAGCTGCCATTAACCTTTCTAATGGTTTTTATTAGAAAACAAACAGGCATATGAAGAATAATAATAAAATACATAAGAAAGACAAAAACAAATGATAAAGGACAAAACAAACAGAAGAAAAGGGGCAAAGAAAAGACTCAAGAAACACATACAAATGGAGAGACACACATGTTCACAGACAATAACTCCATAATAAACTTAAAACCAGATTCCATGATCTGTATGCTAAGGAAGAACCTGTAACATGAAAAATAAAAATAAAAATCAATACCCAGGTAATACTCAACATTATGAGACAAAACATGTGCAAAGCTGTAGTTGAATTTGTTTTATCTTGGATATTTACTATTGGGCATAGGACTCCATCAAATCCTCACCTCCACTCAGCGCTTCATGAACTATGTGGAAAAGGATGTGGAAAGACTACAAGAGCCAGAGAAGATAGAGAGCAATGAAGCAAGGCTTTCAAGACACTACATGACAGACACACATCAAAACCCACAGAGACTGTAGTAGCATGCATAGGGCTGCACAGGTCACCGTATTCATTTTTATTCTCTGAGCTTATTATGTACCACTCTCATACAATAGGAATAAGTAATAAGTTACTGCCAACTAGTGCACACAAACATTACAGGATAGTAAGCTCATTCTCACTTTCCTGCTGTGACTTTTCTCAGAATATGTTTCTGCATCTATAACTATTTTATTCACTAGTGACTGTTTCGCTCCCCCATATATAACAGAAATGTCTCCTATCATCATTTTTGAAAGGGGTCACTGTTCAGCCACATGGTTCACACTTTTGAGTTTTACCACCATGAGTCTTCTTCCATATGTGGCAGTAGAAAGGGTTAAATAATTCATAGTTCTTCACACTACTTATATCAGGCATTTTACTTTTCTAAGAAACATCAGACACTGAAAAATCAAGTCTCAGAATTGCTCTGGAAACAGTAATTATTGAGATGTTTTTAAATAACCTTCTTTTAATAACCTTCCTTTAACATTTTCAATAACCATTCTTACTTATACAGGACCATTGTTAATTCACAAAATTGAAAGTTAAGGAACAATGGGGATTGTATGAAATGAGTACCCAAACAATATAATTTTGATACCTGTGCTAAGCCAAGGATAATAATAAATACCATAATTACAGTCAGCATAGAAGTGAAAGTCTCTGCACAGCCTCACAGATGCCATTCTAACTCTGTAAAAGTGATGATAAATTGTCATAACCTCAAGATCTAAAAGTACCTTTTATCCCCATTCTGTTTACACTTACTATATTTTGCCAGTGTTAGAAACAGAACCTCTTTAAGTATGCTATAGTTTATCTGAGAAATTGAGAAATATATTTATGAGTAGTACACTATTGTTTCCTAAAAATATTTTTTTATAAATGCAGATGAAAACATAGATGCATATGTATACATGTATATAATTACAAGTGGTATCAATGCACAATTAAATATCTATTTGAAGCCAGTAAAAAGTCAGCATAAATGCATCTACTTGTATTCTAAATGCAGAAGCATAGGTCTTCTCAACCTTATTAAGTGGTTCTCAGCTGACCCTCTGGCTGCCAGCTGAACATCTTTAGTGCCTGAGGCAGGAGCATAGTTCTCACGCAAGACTCTGAAGTTTCTAGTCCTCTTTTAAAAACATACTTATGTTTTATGGATATGTGTGTGCCTGCCAACCATTGTTGGTACCTACATAGCCAGAATAGGGTGTATCCCCTAGATTTTGAATACAAGTAAAACATCCAAAGTGAGTGTGAGCTGGAGACACCCAAACTGTGTGCTTGGAACCAAACTCAGGTCCTCTGGGAAAGCAACAATTAATTATAATTTAATTGCTAGACCATCTCTCTAGGTCTCATTTCTCTTTTATTACATGATTTCTGTCATTTCTGAACACTTTTAGTAAAGAGAAAATCCTAACAAGAATACTTACACTTTGGTTATCAAAGAAATCTGCTGAGTTGATTTCATATACAGGTCAAATCCTGTCATGACAGAACTAATTTTGTTAACAGTACCCATAAAACAAAAAGTATTACAGCATATTACCTTTCATTTTGAAAACTATTTCAGCAAAATATAAGCATAAGTACCAAAGCCAGACATGTCAGAGATCATTGTGCCAGAACCTAATATTTTACAGTTTGTGAATAGCCTTATTCATAAAATCTATTCATAAGCATTCACCTGTTTTTATTATTGATAGTTTTCCTATCAGGAATGGATGATATAAAATTATTCTCTTTGTGTGTTATTAAAGCTCACAAAATTCATTGTTTTTAATCAAGCCATTTCACTTTCCAATCCACAGACTCTTATTTGCTGTCGGGCCTGTTAGTCATTAGTATAAATTAGGATAGGTCTTCAATTGTAATGTCCCATGCCTTATTAAGCTTCTTCCTTTAGCAGGCACAGTGATTTAAGAGATATCAGTTCAGCCCACACAGCCTGCAAAATTAACATCAGTCACTCTGCAAATAATCGCGGGGATTTTTTTTAAGGCTTTTAAGATAGAAAGTAATTCTTAGTCATACAAGATGATTATTAAAATTTATGGCAAGAGAGAGAATAAGAGACCTTTAGCAAGTGTGTTTGCACCTATTCAAAATATGCTGCTTCAACTGTGAATAGAATCCTCCAAACACTGAATTCTAGGCATGTGAAAGACCTGGTAATAGGTTTTAAATGGAGGCAGCATGACTTAATGGTCTAAGCTCCAGGACTTAATGGAATCAAGGGGCGAATTTTAAAATCTGGTCTGCTACTAACAGGTTTTATAAAGTTTAGGAGTAACTTAAACTTTTAGTACTTTTGGGTTGTTACTTCCAGCCAGTACTATCTGCAACACTGTCACCCACAACCAACCGTATAGGCAAATAAAAATTTATGACAGCATCTGTCTGATTCTAGATATAACAATATCTGTATTTTCACAATGATTTCTTTTTGTGCCAACTGGCCTATTTTAAATATACCTAAGTAAGACTCCCCTTTTCACTCTTTGACCTTTCCCACAGCACTTCTGTAAATGTAGCACCTCGGATAAGAGGTAACAATTTTCAGTATTCACATTTGCAAGCACTGTATTGCTTGTGCAATTCCATTGAAAATGGCATGAGAATGTATAGGAGATAACACTTATAAAATTGTATTCTAGGTCAAATTCTTATAGTTCCTTTTCTGTTCTTGATTGGTATAGAAAGACTACTGGGAGGTAAATGCAATCAGTAAGCAAGTTTTAAGCATCCTATCTATGGATAGATGCTACCTTGCTTTTAAAATTATTACTATTATTATTATTATATCACATTTTACATATACTATATATAACTATAAATATTCAAATAATATAATATGTGATATCTATTTTAATAATGCTTATTAGTAGTAGTAGTACTCAACATGGTGGTCATAAGACTTTGTGGAGTCCCCTTTCCTTCCTAACCATGTTGTTGAGGGATTGCTTATGAGTTCTTATGTTTGTGTGGTGAGAGTTTTTTACCCACTGCACCATCATTCTGACTCTGGATAGTGATTAAATATATGTTAGGAACAGGAAAAATCACCTACTTAAGTTTATGCTATCTTAAGACAACAGAACTTTCCTTGCTACCAGTAATTAAACCAAATTAACAGAATATGGAAATTGCAGAAATAAGGCATGGATATAAGAAAGAAATAAACAAAAAAGATACCTCTTTCTTTTTTATAATTAATTCTCCAAATCAATTATCTAGTGTGGTTTCTGTTCCCTTTCATGTACTACACCTGACCTTGTGAAATATAAAATCTCAAGGGAAGGACAATGTTCAGAACAGCTTGCACAGTCTAGTCTTTATTTCATTTGGTAAGATTGGTGATAAAGAAACAAAGAAGTAGAGGACACAGCATACATTGAAGATGCACATGGCCAAGGAATATTACCATGACATAAAGTATAAGTCAGTCATATTCTAAGGGCCAAGCATATTGTAAATCACATAATGTTTTACATATTAGTTAAGCTCAATAATCAACCTATTGAAAATGCAGTAATTATCTTATTTTATAGTATAATAACTAATAATTATTAATTACTTTCTTAATATAAGAAACTAGAAAAAATGACAGAATATGGATTTCATCCATTTTATTCTACCCACAAGTAAATTGAAGGAGCTCAAATACAAGCTTGTTGGTTGAAACAATAGATCTGTATCTGATAAGAATGCATGTTTATTTTCAGAATAAGAAAATTTCTGAACTCAAAATGTTTCTTTGGTTATGGATAATTATATCTCAATACTCTTCAAAACTTGTAATCATGATTAGCAAATGTGTGTTTCATGTAAAAAAAAAAAAAAAAGACCAACACAGTTTTGAGGAAAGGTATATGTAATTCTACTGACAAAGGGACAGGCCTAAGAAGGAAGTCTCAATGAGATTGTTTAGATTAAGTTGGTCTGTGAGGAAATTATATTGATTACATTGACTGAGGGGCAACTACCCAGAATGACTAACAGCATTCCATGTATCAGTATTTTGTCATCGAGCTCTCTTTGGATTTCCAGCTCACAAATAATGACACAGGAACTTAATACTAATTATCAGAACTTTGCCTTTAGCATAGGCATGTCTCAACTAGCTCTGCAAACTTAAATGAACCCATTTATATTAATCTATGTTCTGACACAAGGAATTATCTCTCTTCCATCTTGCACCTCTTATACCCTCCATATGTATGGTTGGTAACTCTGACTTTCTTCTTCACAGAGTTTTCTCAGCCTGGAAGTCTCACCCTTACCTGTTGCCTAGCTACTGACTCTTCAGCTTTCTATTACACCAGTAACAGGAATACAACTTCACAAAGTGGAAAAATGGCCCACAACATTTCCACCTTTGTCTAAATGAAAAAGAAAAGGTTTTAACTCTAAAACATTAAAACTATATATAATAAGGACAATTATGAGATAAAACTTACATTCACATTGTTCATCCAATTATATTTAACAGATTCAGAGAAAATAACTCTATTACCTATTTATTCACTCTTGGTGAGTTCAAAATATTTCACCTAATTTACTTTTTATCATAACCTGTATTGCCAACCTAAAAATATATTTTTTACTTTAAAAATTTTCTTAAACAAATTAAGCTTTTATGTCTTTCAACCTTACAAACTTACAAGTTTCTTTTGTAAGTTTCTTTTTCTTAACTTAATAACAATTAAAACTATAAGATTATAATTCAATCTTTAACCCCCTGAGAGACCCAACAAGAATAAAATATTTCCTGAGTAAATAGGAAATGCATAGCAAGCAGCGACCAAGATTGAGAAACAATAAAGACATTTGTCTGCATGGACAGTCACACCAGATTTCCTCTACAATGTCCTGATATCTCAGGCCTAGAGGTATAGAACATTTGACAGACTTTTTGGTGAAGCAGGAATTTCAAAGAACTGTCCTATCTTGTCTGCCAAAGTATTGTGTCCTGCATATCCAATTTGAACAACATTCTGTCAGTAATCAAGTTGAAGGCAGTTTCCTTGTCTAGTAGCTATCCTTGACACACACACACACACACACACACACACACAAAAAAATGTTTTTGTTTTTATAATTGTTTACTTTTTTCTTTATTTATTTTGTATTTATCAAGAAAAACAGTAAAATGAATTTAAAATGCTGATAAATTATCAATAACTATAAAGAAAATAAAAATCATAAGCATGACTTATCAAGGGTGATAATGCAAATAAGTTTGCTACATAAAATTACGTTCTGTTCAGCTTTCCCTCTGAATTTATTTTTTTTTCTAGCCCTGTATATCCTCATTCAAGGTCTCTTCCCCCTTCCACCACATCAGGTCACTTTTTCTTCTCTACAAATCCCCAACCCCTGCCTGGGCAGGCAGCAGACAGTCCCATGGTCCCAATGACCCAATAATGCTTAGTTCAGTATCCACTCCTGGCAAATCCAGTTTTGTCCCCCCTCCCTCAAGAGTGAGTCAGGTATTCCAATAGGGAGAGTAGGATCCAAAGGGTCAGTCCAGAGTTTCTGATCCCAAGCTGTTCAGTGGTTGTGGTTTGCAGCTTGGGCATGCTTGGCTTTTTTCTTGTTTGTTTGTTTAGTGACCACTAATGAGTGAGTACATCATCTGCTTATCTTTCTGAGTTTGTGATATCTCACTCAGGAGGATATTCTCCAAATCTATCCATTTGCCTGCAAATTTTAGGATATCATTTTTTCTTACTGCAAGTAGTATTCCATTGTGTAGATGTACCATAGTTTGTTAATCCATTCTTCAGTTGAGGGACATCTAGGTTGTTTTCAGGTTCTTGATATTATAAATAATGCTGCTATGAACATAGTTGAGCTAATACCTTTGGAGTGTGAATGTGCATTTTTAAGGTATACACCCAGAAGTGGTATTGCAGGGTCCTTGGGGAGATTGATTCTCAAAATTCTGAGAAACCACCATACTGCATTCCAAAGTGGCTGAACAAGCTTACACTCCGACCAGCAATGGAGGATGTTCCCCTTCCTCCCCATCCTCTCCAGCATAGGCTGTAATCTGTGCCTTTTTTTTTCTTCTTTATTTACCAAAAAAAACAGTAAAATGGATTGAAAATGCTGAAGAGTTAACAATAACTATAAAGAAAATAAAAATCATAAGCATGACTTATCAAGGGTGATAATGCAAATAAGATTGCTACACATATATTTACTTTTTGTTCAGCTTTCCCTCTAAATTTTTTTCCATCCCTGTATATCCTTATTCAAGGTCCCTTCCCCCTCCCACCACATCAGGTCATTTTACTTCTCTGCAACTCCCCATCCGCTCCCTGGGCAGGGAGCAGACAGTCCTATGGTCCCACTGACCCAATAATGCTTGGATCAGTCTCCACTCCTGGCCAAATCCAGTTTTGTCCCCCCTCTCTCAAGAGTGAGTCAGGTGTTCCTATAGTTGGAGTGGGGACCAAAGGGTCAGTCCAGGGTGTTTCTGATCCCAAGATTTTCAGTGGTTGTGGTTTGCGGCTTGGGCATGTTTGGCTTTTTTTTCTTGTTTGTTTGTTTGTTTAGAGACCACTAATGAGTGAGTACATCACCTGCTTATCTTTCTGAGATTGTGATACCTCGCTCAGGAGGACATTCTCCAAATCCATCCATTTGCCTGCAAATTTTAGGATATCATTTTTTCTTACTGCTGAGTAGTATTCCACTGTATAGATGTACCACAGTTTGTTAATCCATTCTTCAGTTGAGGGACATCTAGGTTCTTGCTATTACAAATAATGCTGCTATGAACATAGTTGAGCTAATACCTTTGGTATGTGAATGTGCCTCTTTAGGGTATACACCCAGAAGTGGTATTGCTGGGTCCTTGGGGAGACTGATTGTCAATTTTCTGAGAAACCGCCATACTGCATTCCAGAGTGGCTGAACAAGTTTACACTCCCACCAGCAATGGAGGAGTATTCCCCTTGTTCCACATCCTCTCCAACATAGGCTGTCATCTGTGCCTTTTATCTTAGCCAATCTAACAGGTGTTAGGTGGTATCTCAAAGTTGTTTTGATTTGCATTTCTCTGATGGATAAAGATGAAGATCACTTTTTCAGGTGCCTTTCAGCCATTCTTAGTTCCTCTGTTGAGAATTCCCTTTTTAGATCTGTACCCCATTTTTTGATAGGGTTATTCAAGGTTTTGGGCTCTAAATTCTTGAGCTCTTTACATACCTTAGAGATCAGTCCTCTATCACTTGTAGGGTTGGTGAAGACCTTTTCCCATTCTGTAGGCTGTCGTTTTGTCTTATTGATAGTGTCCTTGGCTTTGCAGAAGCTTCCTAGGTTCAGGAGATCCCACTTATTGATTGTTGGTCTTAGTGTCTGTGCCACTGGTGTTATATTTAGGAAGTGGTCGCCTGTGCCAATTTGTAGAAGTGTATTTCCCACTTTCTTTTCTATAAAGTTCAAAGTGATTGGAATTAAGTTGAGGTCTTTGATCCACTTGGATTTGAGTTTTGTGCAGGGTGATAGGCTCGGATCTATTTGCATTTTTCTGCACACTTCCATCCAGCTATGCCAACACAATTTGTTAAAGATACTTTTTTCCATTGGATATTTTGGGCCTCTTTGTCAAAAATCAGGTGTTCATAGGTTTTTGGGTTAATGTCTGGATCCTCAATTCTATTCCATTGGTCCACAAGTCTGTTTTTATGCCAGTACCAGGCTGTTTTTATTACTGTAGCTCTATAATATAGCTTGAAATCAGGGATAGTGATACCTCCTGAGGTTCTTTTGTTGAGTAAGATTGTTTTGGCAATCCTGGTTTTCCTTTTATTCCAAATGAAATTGAGTATTGTTCTTTCAAGGTTCAAAAAATATTGTGTTGGGATTTTCTTGGGCAGTGAATTGAATCTGGAGATTGCCTTTGGTAGAATTGACATTTTTTACTACGTTGATCTTACATCCAGGAACATTGGAGAGCTTTCCATTTTCTGATATACTCTTCAATTTCTTTCTTCAGTGATTTAAAATTTTTGTCTAATAGGTCTGTTACTTCTTTGGTTATAGTTACTTCAAGGTATTTAATACTATTTGCACCTATTATGAAGGGTAATGTTTCCCTTATTTATTTTTCAGCTCTTCTATCTGTAGTGTATAGAAGGGCTACTGATTTCTTTGAGTTAATCTTGTATCCTGCTACATTGCTGAAGGTGTTTATCAGCTGTAGCAGTTCCTTTGAAGAATTTTTTGGGTCACATATGTATACAATCATATCATCTGCAAATGGAGATAGCTTCACTTTTTCTTTTCCAATTTGTATCCCTGTAATCTCTTTCCGTTCCCTTATTGCTTTAGCTAAAACTTCAAGAACTATATTGAATAGATAAGGGAAGAGAGAACATCCTTGTCTAATTCATGACTTTAGTGGGATTGCTTTGAGTTTTTCTCCATTAAGTTTGATTATGGCTGCAGGCTTCAGGTAAATCGCCTTTATTATATTTAGGTATTCTCCCAGAATTCCTGATCTCTCCAGGGCTTTAATCATAAAGGAGTATTGGATTTTGTCAAAGGCTTTTTCCGCATCTAAGGATATGATCATGTGGTTTTGTTCCTTTAGTTTGTTTATATGATGAATAACATTTACAGTTTTTCGTATGTTAAACCAGTCCTGCATTTCTGGGATGAAGCCTACTTGGTCGTGGTGGATGATATCTTTTACACATTGTTGTATACGGTTTGCCAAAATTTTGTTGAGAATTTTCACATCAATATTCATGAGGGAAATTGGTCTGTAGTTCTGTTTCTTTGTTGTGTCTTTGAGTGGCTTGGGTATTAGGGTGATTGTGGCCTCATAAAAGGAATTTGGCAATATTCCTTCAGTTTCTACTGTGTGAAATAGTTTGAAGAGTAACAGTAGTGATTCTTCTTTGAATGTCTGGTAGAATTCGGCACTGAAACCATCTGGACCAGGGCTTTTATTTTTGGGGAGGTTTTTAATGACAGCTTCAATTTTTGTGAGGGTTATAGGCCTGTTTAGGTAATTAATCTGATCTTCATTCAATTTTGGTAGATGGTACCTGTCCAGAAAGCTGTCCATTTCTTCTAGGTTTTCCATTTTTGTGGAATACAGATTTTCAAAATATGATCTAATAATTCTCTGTATTTCCTGGGGGTCTGTTGTTATGTCCCCCTTTTCATTTCTGATTTTGTTGATTTGAACACTCTCTTTTATTTGATTAGTTTGGCTAAGGGCTTATCTATCTTGTTAACTTTCTCAAGGAACCAACTCTTAGATTCATTAATTCTTTGTATTGCTCTTTTTGTTTCAATTGTATTGATTTCAGTTCTAAGTTTGATTATTTCCTACCATCTACTCCTTCTAGGTGAGTTCGCTTCTAATTGTTCTAAGGCTTTCAGCTGAGCTGTTAGGTCTCTAGTGTGGGATTTCTCTAGGTTTTTCATATAAGCATCTAGCGCTATGAATTTTCCTCTTAAGACTGCTTTCATTGTGTCCCACAAGTTTGGATCCATTGTAGATTCATTTTGATTAAATTCTAGGAAGACTTTGATTTCTTTCTTAATTTCTTCCTTGACCCAGAGATAGTTCAGCTGTGTGATGCTTAGTTTCCATGAGTTGGTAGGCTTTTTTTGGGTTTTGATGTTGTTGAACTCTAACTTTAGGCCCTGGTGGTCCAATATGTTATAAGGGATTATTTCCAATTTTTTGTATCTGTTGATATTTGCTTTATGACCAATTATGTGGTCAATTTTGGAGAAAGTTCCAAGAGGAGCTGAGAAATATGTATATTCCTTTACCTTTGGGTGGAAGCTTCTGTAGATATCTATTAAATCCATTTGCATCATAGCTTCTTTGAGACTCCTTATTTCTCTGTTGAGTCTCTGTCTGGTTGATCTATCCAGGGTTTAAAGTGGGGTATTGAAGTTTCCCACTATTAGGGTATAAGAATTAATGAGGGATTCGAGCTTTAGCAGTGTTTCTTTTACATAAGTAAGTGCGCTTATATTAGGGGCATAAATATTCAGGATTGAAATCTCCTCTTGACCAATTTTTCCTGTGATGAATAAGTAGTGACCATCTTGGTCCCTTTCAATTGCTTTTAGCTTAAAGTATACTTGGTTAGATATTAAGATTGCAACCCCTGCTTGTTTCTTAGGACCATTTGACTGGAATATATTTTCCCAACCCTTTATTCTAAGTTTTTGTCTGTCTTTGTGGTTGAGGCAAGAGAAGGATGGCTTCTGCTGTTGTATCCATCTTGATAGTGTGTGAAGTTTTATAGGAGAGTTGAGTCCATTGATATTAAGGGAAATTAGTGACCATTGCTTGATATTTCCTGCCATTTTTGGTGGTAACTTGTTTGTATTTCCTTTCTCTAGGGTATTCTTCTGTGGAATTATTGATTGTTTGTGATTTCATGGGTGTATCTGGGTCCTTAGGTTGTAGTTTTCCCTCTAATACTCTCTGTAGTGCTGGATTGGTAGATAGATATTCTTTCAGTCTGACTTTGTCCTGAAATATCTTGTTTACTCCATCTATGGTGATTGATAATTTTGCAGGGTATAGTATTCTAGTTTGGCAGCCATGCTCTTTTATAGTCTGTATAACTTCTGACGAAGCCCTTCTAGCTCTCATCACTTCCATTGAATAGTCAGGCGTTATTCTGATGGGTGTGCCTTTATATGTAAGTTGGCCCTTTTCTTTTGCAGTTCTAAAATTTTTTCTTTGTTCTGTATGTTTTGTGGCTTAATTATAATGTGGCGTGCTGACTTTTTTGGGGTTCATATCTATTTGGTGTTCTGTAAGCTTCTTGTATCTTTATAAGCATTTCCTTCTTCAGGTTAGGGAAATTTTCTTCTATGATTTTATTGAAAACATTATCTGTGCTTTGAGCTGATATTCTTCTCCTTCTTCTATTCCTATTATTCTCAAATTAGGTCTTTTCATGGTGTCCCAGATTTCCTGAACATTTTGAGTTATGGCTTTTTTAGTTTTACTATTTTCTTTGACTGATATATCTATTTGAGCTACTGAGTCTTCCACTTTAGCAATTCCATCTTTCATCTCTTGAACTGTTTGTTATGCTTGTATCTGTGGTTCCAGTTTTTTCTTTCAGATTTTCTATTTCCAACTTTGCCTCATTTTGTATCTTTTTTATTGCTTCTATTTCAGCTTTTAGTTCCTGTCATGTTTCTTTCATAGATTTGTTCATCTCTTCCAATTTTTTGTTTGTATATTCTTCTATTTCTTTAAGGCTATTTTTCATATCTTCTTTGAGAGCTTCGATGATCTTCAAAAGGGAATTTTTGCTGTTGCTTCCTTCTGTTTCCTCTTCATTGCTCAGTTCAGGTCTTGTATTTATAGGATTGCCACTTTCTTCTGGAGTTACCTTTTTTTTCTTTATATTATCTTGTAAGTTTTTGCACTGGCATTTGCTCATGGCTTTAGTGGTTCATGATTAGGTAGCTCCTGGTTAGTTTTGGCACTCAGGCTTGTGTGTCTCCTTTGACCTCTGAGGAAAAGATCTGCTCAATCACTACTTCTGCACTGTGCAGAGGACTGAATTTCAAGTCTTCAATCTTTCTCTGTTTGACCAATTGGAGGCGGGGTGGTGGCTGTGCAAACTCCCTCAGCAGCAGCTTGGGGGACCATGGCAGTCAGAGTTTATCTCTGCCTGCTAAAGAGTGTGCTGGGACATGCTCTGCAGACAGCACCGGGTCCTTTAACCAGAACCAAAACCGAAGGGAGCTCAAATATCCCTGGCGGGGATACCGGCGCTCCGGCCTGCTGACCCCTGCTCACTTCTGGGCAGGGTCTGAGTCTGTTCTTTAGGGTCCCCAGTCCTTATCTGTTTGCTCAGTTGGAGGTGGGTAGGCGTACAAATTCCCTCAGCAGCAGCTAGGGGGACCGTGGCAGGCAGAGTTTATCTCTGCCTGCTCCAGAGTGCGCTGGGACATGCTCTGCAGACAGTACTCGGTCCCGGAACCAGCTAAAAACAAATTTTATATGGAGTTTTTTGATGTTCATTATCCTTTTTTAAAATAAAAATTGGCGCTGCCTGCAGCATATTGTCTTACTCTCATGAAAAGCCTTGAGTTATTAAAACAACTTAAATGCTATTTCTATAGGGTTCTGAAATGCTTGAAGACCATCTATCAATCAAAAGTATATCTCTATTTGACCTGGAAAATATGCCTACAAGTTTAATTGTTAGAGATGAATACTAACCCACATTTATTAATTATCCTAGCAATAGCTTCTTTAGCACTAGACCTTTACATTTTATTTTTAAATTATCAGTATAGGTACAATATCTTAAGAACAGAAACAAATGCACAGTGTGATAAAAATAAACTTAAATTTATATCAATATGCAGAAATTCATACCAATGTACAATATTTGAGACTAGTGGTTGTTCAGAAACAGCTCAGACAACTCTTCCTTTCTTCTTCCCAGTGTTCTTTTGCTGAAAAATTCCTATTATACCTCTTCTGTGCTATTGCTTGTCCAGCTTTTTATTCCACCAATTGCAGCAAATGCATGTTTACACAATATGTAATATCCTACAAAAATTTCCTAGGCAGAGTAGAGAAAGAAGGCTGAATACTAATACTCATGTGTTCACTTAAAAAAAATCCAATTTTGTAATAAAACTGGGATAGCTGTTGTAAGTTCCTGCTTTCTTGACTCAGTGCTTAAGACAGTACTTTTGAAGGCTCTGTGCATATTATCTTCACAAAGATCATGGATCCCTGCATCATTTAACATGCAAAGATAATAAATGCCTTTTTCATCATATAAATTAAGACCTTGGGCATAACCTGTTCTCATATCTGACATGAAGAACTGAAGCTATGTACTTTATTTAAACACAAAGTTTTTGTTCATGGGTTTTATATGTTCAATGGAATTATTCTGAAAGTATAAATTCACTGCTTAAGATGCACCTCAAATTTCTAGTTATGATACCAGATAGAGTGAGGGTTAAGAATCAAAAGAGTTCATTTGACCATATAATCCCTGCCATCTATTTAAAAAGATTACATAAATTGTACTCAATAAGACAAAGCTTTAGCGTTATTTGATTTGTAACAACAACACATGTTCACCCTTGAAAACACAAAAAGATAGTCCAGGCGTTCAGAGTATTAAGTGCAGGTACCATAGCTAATCCTTCTAAAGAAATGCAAGCTGTTCAAAAAGACTCTAATGGAAGGTACAGAGCTAGATTTTTAAAGAAAAAGGAAAATATGCTACCCAAATTGTCTCATAATGAAACACTTAATTGGTAAATAATAGTTTCTGGTCTAGAAAGCCATTAAATATTATAAAATGAAAAATAAAAATACAAATTCATAACTATCAGAGTAACAAAAAAATCTTATTTAATTCTTAAAACATCAATCATACCTTTATGTCTACTAAAATCTAAGTAAAAATATTATATCAAACTAATTATTTTAAATTAGCCATTCAACCTTACCTAGTTGATCTTTTTGTTAAATTAACAGGGTTCTTTTTAATTCTTATGACTGGAACTCCAAGGAAGTTTATAACTATTTTCAATATATTAAAATGTGGTTATGTTTGTATTTAAATAAGGGTTTCTAGTCAAGGCCAAAGTCTTGTAACTTTAATTTGTTAATTAACCTTGTCACTGCCTTTAGTTATTATATGGGAAAAAATGAAGAAGTAAAAGTTTTAGTAGATTTATCTAATACACTGTATGCCACATGAAAAACATTTCATATGAAAGAACAATAAAAGTTAGAAATCATAAAGGAGTTCAGACTGACAAATACATGGGGCACAAGGATGCCTTTCCAGGCATATGGAGCATCTTCTGGGCTTTTGCACACAGCATAGAAAGGAGGAAATAAAACATTGAATAGGCTGAAATGTAGATAGCAGGATTAGGTTGTGGAGTTGTCCTTTCTGTACATAGTAGAACATGAGACAAGACAAGGCTACATAAACGTCATAGTTATATACTTACATTGTTGATGATTATCAGTGTAGAGGCATTCACCTAAAACAAAAGAAAAAAAAAGTTAATCTATTGAGTTCAGGTTGAAACTATTGTCCCCAATACATAATCTAAAAGAAATATAAGAAAATATAAAACTAAAGACACCCTGAAAATATAGAGTAATAGGAGAGACAGGGAGATAGGAAGTAAGACAGAGAAGCACAGAGATGAGTCCTCAACCAAAATGTCTCTTCCAGCCAGTGGTTTACTGTTATTTTTTTATTGCTCAAATTTTTATTTAATTTCTGGTTGAGACTTTACATCAAATTTAAACAGGAAAGGTACAGAACAAAGCCCTATTCACCCTGATAAGTGATTTGCATAAAATCTCCAGAGCAAAGCAACCAGTTTCACATATACTATGTATATGACTTCTCAGAGATTGTCTTAATTTATTTTCATTAATAATTATAAAAAGTTATGAAAAGAACATATATGATAGAATATTATACCCTCTCTCTATACCATGGCTATTCCATTAAACAATCTATCTATGAATTATTATAAGTCCTTAACTATTATTTATAGCATCTCATTAGATGAGTTTATGCAATGTATTTAATTGTTAACAGATATTTATAGTTATTTAAACTATATACCTGTATATATAACTGAAAACTTTATACGTGTATCATTTCTTAAGGGTATGAGATTTTTGACTTCATTGATAATGGCTTTCATAGACACTGAGTGACATGCACTTCCACCAGCCAAGTAGTGAGGACTATATATTTTATATAAATCTACTAAGACTTTCAATACATAAAATGTTCTTCCTGAACTTGAAAACCCGACATAAAGTAAAACATTAAATAGGGATTTTTATTTATAAATGTGTTATCTGACACAATTCATTTTATAATAAAGCTTACAAAAGACTAAGCTTTCTGCATTCACTTATATTTGAAGATTCTTATTATGGAGAAACATGGAAGTTACTGCTGGTTACCAGACTATCTAGTCATGACTCCTCTATTTTTAGTTATTCCAGTAATTAAAGATAAGGACCATGTGACAAAGGTGTCAGTTTTGGTAAACCAACTAGCAAATCTCCACTGTGAAGTACAAGGAACTTCATCACCTGCCATTATGTGCCATAATAAAGACAACATGCAGGTAAATGGAGACATACATGCACAGGATGCACAAAGGTTCCCTGCCTCGGAACCTGAAATTAACTGTGCAGATATTAATTTCTTCTCAATAATAACAAGTGACACTCTTTTTCTTTTTTTTAAGTACTTTTATTACAATTGGGACACCCAAATCTCCCTGTGGAAAACATTCACAAGACAAGAATATCCTCTCTCCCCTTATCTATTCAATATAGTTCTCAAAGTTTTACCTAACACAATAAGAGAATGAAAGGAAATTAAGGGGATACAAATTGGAAAAGAAGAAGTGAAACTATCTTATTTGCAGATGATATGATTGTATACATAAGTGACCCACAAAATTCTTGCCAGGAACTTCTATGACTGATAAACACCTTCAGCAATGTAGCAGGATACAAGATTAACTCAAAGAAATCAGTAGCCCTCCTATACACTAAAGATAAAAGAGCTGAAAAAGAAATAAGGGAAACATCACCCTTTATAACAGCTGCACATAGCATTAAATACCTTGGAGTAACTATAACCAAAGAAGTAACAGATCTATTTGACAAAAATTTTAAATCACTGAAGAAAGAAATTTAAGAGGATATCAGAAAATGGAAAGTTCTCCCAAGTTCCTGCATAGGTAGGATCAACAAAGTAAAAGTGGAAATTCTACCAAAGGCATTCTACAGATTCAATGCACTGCCCATCAAAATCCCAACACAATATTTTTTGGACCTTGAAAAATTTCATTTGGAATACCAGGGAAGCCAGGATTACTGAAACAATTTTACTCAACAAAAGAACCTCAGGAGGTATCACCATCCCTGACTTCAAGTTATACTATAGAGCTACAGTAATAAAAACAGCCTGATACTGGCATAAAAACTGACTTGTGGACCAATGGAACAGAAGTGTGGATCCAGACATTAACCCAAAAACCTATGAACACCTGATCTTCGTCAAAGAGGCCCAAAATATTCAATGGAAAAAAAAATAGTATATTTAACAAATGGTGTTGGCATAGCTGCATGGTAGTATGTAGAAAAATGCAAATAGATCCAAGCCTGTCACCCTGCATAAAACTCAAATCCAAGTGGATCAAAGACCTCAACATAAACTCAGCCACTTTAAACTTCATAGAAAAGTAAGTGGGAAATACACTTCTAAGAACTGGCACAGGTGATCACTTCCTAAATATAGCACCAGTGGGACAGACACTAAAATCAACAATCAGTAAGTGGGAACTCCTGAAGCTGAGAAGCTTCTGTAAAGCCAAGGACACTGTCAATAGGACTAAACCATAGCCTACAGAATGGGAAAAGATTTTCACCAACCCTACCAGTGATAGAGGATTGATCTCTAAGATATATAAGGAACTCAAGAATCTAGAGCACAAAACATTGAATAACCCAATCAAAAAATGGGGGTCAGAACTAAAAAGGAAATTCTCAGCAGAACAATTACAAATGGCTGAAAGGCACTTGAAAAAGTGCTCATCATCTTTAGCCATCAGAGAAATGCAGATCAAAACAAGTTTGAGATACCACCTGATACTTGTCAGATTGGCTATGATAAAAGACACAGATGATAGCCTATGGTGGAGAGGGTGCAGAGCAAGGCTAACATTCCTCCATTGTTGGTGGGAGTGTAAGTTTGTTCAGCCACTCTGGAATGCAGTATGGCAGTTTCTCAGGGCATTGAGAATCAATCTCCCCAAGGACCCAGCAATACCACTTCTAGGTGTATACTCAAAAGACGCACAGTCGCACTCCAATGGCATTAGCTCAACTATGTTCATAGCAGTATTATTTGTAATAGCAAGAACCTGGAAACAACCTAGATGACCCTCAACTGAGAATGGATTAACAAACTGTGGTACATCTATACAATGAAGTACTGCTCAGCCGTAAGAAAAGAAATGATATCCTAAAATTTGCAGGCAAATGGATTGATTTGGAGAATATCCTCCTAAGAGAGGTATCACAAACCCAGAAAGATAACAGGGGATGTACTCACTCATTAGTGGACTCTAAACAAACAAACAAAAAAGTAAAAGAAAAAAAAAAGAAAAGCATGCCCAAGCTGCAGACCACAACCACTGAACAACTTGGGATCAGAAACACCTTGGACTGACACCTTGGATCCCACTCCCCCTAGAGGAACTGCTGACTCAGTCTTGAGATTGGGGGGAGAAAACTGGATTTGCCAGGAACGGAGGCTGAACTAAGCAATATTGGGACCTTGGGTCTGTAGGATCCCTGCCCATGGGGGTGGGATGGGGAGATGTGGAGAAGAAACAATGACCTGATCTGGTGGGAGGGGAAAGGGACTTTGATTAAGGATATACAATGATAGAAAATGTGACTTCTTTATTCATAATAAAAAAAGAAAGCATCCATTCTCAGAAGAATTATTGTTATTTTTAATAGACTATGGAAATAATGTGGGTACACAGATCATGGAAAGAGACTTCCAAGTGTAACTGGATGTTTTCTTTGAGATGCCATTAGGAATATGATATAAAAAAAAATAAGTATTCTCTCTGGAGTTTTCACTGAATATTTACTTTCTATAGCTCTGTCCACTATGCATGCAAAAAATCCTATTTTCCATCTCTACTAATATTTAAGAATATTTATTAACTTACAGTTCCAGTAGCTGTTCACTTCAAGGACTGTTAGAATCTTGAAGTGTATCTACTATTGCTTGAAATTTTTTTTTTAAGTTTTTTATTTTACTATTGTTCCCTTCTAAATAATGCAAGCAAATAATACATTTTTGAGTGTGGCTATTGAACTTTTTAAATTATAAATAATGTCTCATTTTTTAATCCATGTATCCCCTTGTTTGAACTCCCTTCCACCTCCTGCCCCTTGCAGCTTGAGTCACTCTTGCAGATTCCTGGGAGTTCCTTTGTACCAGTTTTCTACCTGACCCATAAATGCTCCTTCCCTCCAGTCATCTCTTTCACATATCCTGAAGTTGGTAGGCATCATCTGTGATGAGATTGGTGACTATCTCAATTGACAGCAATGAACCTTCATTCAGTAACTGATGGAAACAGATGCAGGGACCCACAGCCAAATATTAGACCAAGCTTATAGAATTCTGCTATAGAGAGAAACCAGATTGTAGGAGTCAGAGGACTAGAGGAAATCACAAGAACACCTGCAGAATCTACACAACTGGGTTTATATGATTTCACAGAGTCATAACCAATGACCTTGAGCCTGCTTGAGGTGACTGAGGCACTCTACATATATGCGACAACTGTATAGCTTAGTCTACTAGTGGGACTCTTAACCATGGGAACAGAGGCTATTCATTTTGCTTTCGTTTGTTCTTGGGAACCTATTTCTTACACAGACTTGTCTTGTTCAACATTGATATAAAGGGAGAAACTTAATCTGACAGCTTCTGAAGAGAAAGAGAGGAGTGGATACAGAGAGGAGAAGCACAGGGCAGGTGGCTGAATAGGACTGGAGCAGAAGTGACAACACTTGAAAAACAAAATACCAAAAAAAAAAAAAATTCTGGAGTAGGAAATGGGGTGGAGTCACTCAAAGCCTTTCAGGGTAGTTCATTTTTTGGTAGTTTCTGAACTATTCTGTGTCATATATGCCCTAAAAATTGCAGCTGTATCAGCATCCAGACATGATGACTTCTTCTATTACTCTCTAATTTCTGCAAAAAAAAAAAAATCAATGCATGATTCTATGTAAAAGACAGAGGTGATTATGAACTCATTTTTTGAGTTCCCTGTCACTGAGGAATCAAAAATATGTGCTGGAATGCTTTTAGTGCCTGAAACAGCTACTTTATATAATTGTCTATTTTCTTTTTTCCCTTATGTCTAGGCTTAAAGGTATTTAAACATATTAGATACTCATTTTGACAATTCTGAATCATATAACTTTAAAACACTGATCAATTTCCCTCAATAGAAGTTAAATTGAAATTTATATAATCTATGTGAACACAGTTTTTAAATGCAAGAACGAAGTTATATACAAAGAGAAGTGTAACCTTGTTAATAGAAGAATTCCTTGGGAGACATTGGAAATGTCTTTTCACTCCAAATAGGGAATTAATAACAGAACAAAGAACAGATATGACTAATGCTGGCTAATTTAAAATCAAATTGACAAAACACTGAAGTTGTTGAGAAGAAGGAATGCAATTAAAAAAAAAATCTTCTAGTAGATTGGTTTGTGTGCAAACAAGTGAAGCTTTAATTCATTGATGAACGATATAGGAGGGCCCAGGTCACTCTGGGATTTTCTACCTCTGGAATGGTATCTTGAGTGGGCTAAGAAAGTATGCTCAGAAATCCATGAAGAGTAAAGGAGTATACAGCATTCCAAAATGGCCTCTGCATCAGATATTTCTCTAAGTTCCTGCTCTGAGTTCCTGTCCTGACTCCCTTCCATAGTAGACTGTGGTGTGTAGCTGAAAGTAAAAATAAACCCTTTTCTCTCAAAGCTACTTTTGAGTATATTGTTTTATCATAGCCATAGAAACATAAGATACCACCAAAATTTAACTTGGTGAAGCAATTACTATTATTGGACTTTTCATAAGTATATGGATTAGAAATTATTTATAGGAGCAGTAATGGCTCAGAGACTGCTGAATCAATCACCAAAATCTACACCAAGTAAGAGCTCATGAAATCTGGAAATGTGGGATACACTATAAGGCCTATAGGTAGCTCAACTGGTTGAAGAACATTTTTTTTCCAGGCAGATCAGCTAGTTTGACCTCTTCTAAACAGTTCTGTACATCTCTTGGCTGATTTGTCATTTCTAAAGAGATTTTCTGGTGTCAGGGTCTTTCTAAAGTCTTTATTATTTATGTCTGTTTGGAGAGGGAGGGGCCTAGTGAATCTGGTCAGTTTCAGGGACTTCCTGAATCTATAATGTTGTTTACTACATGCATTTAATTATCTCCCTTGCAAGATGAAATGTCACCTCCCCTAGAATATTCATTTGTTTCCTTCCATTTTAACATCCCGAGTAGGTATTTCTTTATTTTTTCTTTAAGAAGAAAGGCTTTAATCTCAAAGGAGGCTACTACACCACTAGCCTGGTCATTGCTTTTTATTTAATTTTAGCAACAATAATATTTAATTCTAACGGGTTCTTAACATCAACATTTATTTTGCATTTGACAGATGTTACAGGAGAAAAAGATAGACAAAGCAATATGTACAATGACAGAGACTTCTCAAAGACATATTAATTCTCTTTGGACAGAACAGCTCAACACAAGTGATATGAGGAAATGATTAAAGAGAAACAAATACAAAGAAAGGCATTGTACTTGCTGAAGGTAGCATTAGATTCAAGTTTCAAGTCAGAATGTAATGCTGATATTTATGGGATTACTTTTCCATCATGTCTTATTACTAAAACATCCCCTCTAATCTAGGGATAGAAGAACAAGCTGACTAGAAAAAGCTTCACTTAAGTCCTCTGTGCAATGTTGGAACAAAGCATGTAAGAAGAAATAAAACAAACATTTCTCCATGTTAGTTTTATAAAAGTTATGATGCTCTTCAGACACATTTCTAAATTTTCAAAAAAACTTGATCATGAAGACCATGAGAAGATTTACATATGAAGATGCAGTTAACTTAATGCATTCTTTTGTTGCTCAGAATTAAAACAGAAGAAATATTTATTAAAGATATTTGTTAAGATCTACATTGTTAAGTAACTATTACATCAATATAATATCAATAATCTTTCATAATAACTTAGCTAAATCCTTAGCAACAATATTTACAATTAATTTTATAAGCCATCATTTGTGTTTTAAAACTCCTGATTATATTATCTAGATTGATGTGTATAATCATCCAACATATATATACATATATATATAAAGCTTCCATACTCTTTATAATATAATGTGAAAACATTTCTTCACATTATCATAAAATCTTCAGCATAGTTCACATTAGAGTAGATGCTTATTATTTTAATGGTAAGTTACCACATGACTAACTTCTAGGGCAAAAAATATATATAGTAGTGTTTTAGAAAGTGTATTTATATCCATCAATTAAATTTTAGCAAGATAGGAACGTTTCTGTTTTGCTTTTTTATTAAAAATAGATTCATTTCTCATATAATACTACCAATGACAGTTTTCTATGCCTACACTCCTCTCAACACCGCCACTTTCCTTCTTCCCCAGATCTACAACCTCCTCTGTCTCCCTTCAGAAATGAGAAGGCCTCCAGAAACAACAATCCAATATAACAAAACAAAATACAAAGGAAGTTAAAAACCTTCATACTGAGGCTGGACAAGGCAATCCGATAAGAGAAAGAGTCTCAAGAGCAGTTCAAAAATTTACAGATATACCTGTTCCCACTATTAGAAATCCCACGAAAGCACCAAGTTAATCAAGTAACATATGCAGAGGCCCTGGTCCAGACCCCATGCTTGCCAATAAAATCTTTGTGAGCCTCACTTAGCTGATTCAGTGGGCGATGTTATCCTGGTGTCCTCCATCCCCTCTGACTACTACAATCTTTCATCCTGTTTCACAGAATTCACAGTACTTCAAGGAGACGAGCAGCCCATGGAGAGCTTTAGTTTAAACTCTCTCTGCATAATGTTCGGCTATGTATCCGCTGTCATCTTCTGACAACATGATGATGGCTGGACAAGGTACCAATCTATAACAGAATTTCATTAGAAATAATTTTGTTGACTTATATTTTGCCAGTCATGTTTGATTCTGCCCTAGGTCTCAAGGCTGTCCAGTCTCCAGTTCCAGACAATCCTCGCAGTATAGAGCATGGATTCTCTCTCATAGTGTATGCCTCAAGTTAAATAAGACGCTGGTTGTCCAGTCCCACAAATTCTGCATCTCCATTGCCCCAGCATATATTGCAGATAGGAGAGACTGTTGGTCTAGTGTTGTGTGGCAGGGTCAGTGTCTAAGATTCTGGCAGAAGGAAATATACTTGAGAGTAGTACACCATATGAAATTCAAAACCCTTTTTAGAAAAAAAAGCACAAAATCAAAGTATATATTCCCCAATATCAAGGTCTATGGAAACAACAACAACAAACAAAAACCCAACTTATTAGGATGGATATCTGCTCTTACATCGAGTTGTCATGATACAGGAAACTTCCCATAATTATAGATAAACAGACTACCTTTCACTGTCAAAAAGAAAAGAACATAGGGTCTAAGGTTCCAGACAGCATCAGCTTGACCTCTCTACATTCAAAGTTCTGTCTGAATGTTGTCTTTGAGAATTGTAATCCACTGTCTGTTTGCAAAGAATGACCCTTTCTTTTAGCATCAGCCTCAGTTATTTAGAGATCTCCATGGGACCTCTTAGATCACTCTTTACATGTTTTCTAACTTGCCAAGTGTTTATGTTTCATTAACTATACCTTCAGAGAGTTAATGCTGCTGATCCATTTTCAATAACTATAGCTATGGACTATTTACTTGATGGCTTCCATGTGCTGAATTTTTCATTTATGGGTGTAAAGTGTAAAAGATATAATCTATCCATAACAATAAAAAGCTAGACTTATATTCTAATTATTACTATGAAGTGACAAACAAACATAAATTAACCTAACAGTTGTCTTTCTATGGGAAAGCTGTACTTTCCAGGAAATATGTGTTCAGCTTATGGTTTTTTTTTCTTTGATTTTTTTTTCTAGTTACACCT
The DNA here is from genome assembly GCA_004025045.1 of Sigmodon hispidus. Lineage (NCBI taxonomy): Eukaryota > Metazoa > Chordata > Mammalia > Rodentia > Cricetidae > Sigmodon > Sigmodon hispidus. Next base: position 198,929 of record PVIH01001331.1, read on the forward strand.
GTTATGTAATATAGAAAGAAGTGCTATGTTTGCACTTTTTAGAATTTCAATCTGGCTCCATGTATCTAGAATATTCATAAAATTAAGCTTTTTCAGGCTAAAAAAGCCTGGTTCCCTAAATTGTTTCTAAGAGTGACTATACGCTGCTGAAGATATTTTGAGCACAAGGTGCAGCAGAATTTTAAGTAACCTTCCTTTCACTCCTCATCAGTATCTATATGATTTCTAATCATTGCTGTACACATCAGCTGTGATGAGAATGAAGCCAGGTGTGATGAACACGAGGTTCTTGTTTTCCTGAAGGGCATTTCTTTTTATTTATACCATTGTGTTTGGTCCTTTTTAGTGTGATTTGAAACAAATAGACATATAGCGCTTTCCACTTAAACCTTCTGCTCCCTGCATACTGGCAGAGTGGACAAATTTCTCCTTGCTTGAATAAAGATTTCCATTTGGAATACTGAGTGAAGTGGGAATGCTAATCCTTACATTGCCCTCAGTCTGCTCTGGTAGAAGGAAAGGCACTTGAGAAGGGTAGCACCATCTGAAATTCAAAACTCTTTAGAAAAAAAAAACACAAAAGAAAAGTATATATTCCCCAAAGTCAAGGTCTACAAAACAACAGCAACAACAAAAAACCCAAAAACTTGTTAAGACATATATCTGTTCTTACATGGAGTTGGCACAGTATAAGAAACTGTTTATAATGAGAGGTAAACATGTGAGCCTACCTTGTAGGACAGATTTCCTTCATTGGTTCTTTCTTGAAGTTATAGGAATATCAAAAGGAGGTTCTTTGTCTGATAAAAGTGAAAGTATATTTAAAACCCATAGCACTATATAAGTTTTTTTCATTAAACATTTGCTGAACATCATGCAATTATTTTTTATTTCCACAAAGTAATAATTTTGAAGCCTGGCTTGCTCCCATGTCTGCTAATAGTTCATATTTGCTGATCTGCAAATGAGAAAAATAAACAAGAGCTAAGTAGAGAAGCATAGCTCAATGTTAGGAGCCCACCTGATCATATCAGGAAAATAGTTATGTTTGGCTGATATTTATGAGTGCTGCATATTTAAATCTATTAAGATGCATTTCATTACCTCAGTCAAATGCAAATAGGCTTTCAACCTTTTCAGAACAGCAGGATTTATTGTACAGTTCAAAGAATGATTATATCTGCCTTCTGGGCTTGATGTAGTCTAATTCTATAATATATACACAAATAGGATTTGTTCTCAGAGTCACATTGCACATTTTCAGAGATGCAAGTCAAGGACGTGATGAGCTCCTGAAAATATTTGTTTAATATTCTAAATAATAAATATAATTTACAGTGCTGTACTGAGATAACCAGGGAATGTTATTTCAAATAAAAGCTCTCTTTGTAAACACAGTTTCTACTGCCCAGCTATTGTGACATACCATATATTCATTTTAGGTAAGTCCTTATCTATAACTCATGTTTTTAGAAAATTATGACTACTACAGAAATATGATTTCCCTGGCAACAACAAAACACAAATGGACCATTGCAATTTATGCTTTGAAAATGCAGTATTGCACATATAAGAATTACATTTTACTTGAACTAACAGAGGAAGTTATAACTCTAAAAGCCACTGGGATCAAAATTTTTAGAAATAATTGTAAGACAAACTGTTACAAAAATGTTCACAATCATCAAAGTCAAGATTTTACACATATGCAATTTGCACATCAACCCAAGTTTACATACCTTAATTTTTCATATTTAAATTATTCTCTCACACAAAATAATGATATCTAATAATCCTAGTAATGACAGTTATCTTAGAAATGTAAATGTCTGAATGACTGGTTCTACTATTAAAAAGTACGTTAATTATCATTCTGTGTTCATTATTTTTTGCTTATCTAAGGGTTTTAAAAACTTATAAATATTCCACTGTAATTTTAATTATTTATTTATTGACTTTCTTCAAAGTTACCTGTTTAGAATAATTAAGTATGAAATTGTATTAGTCCACAAAATATGTATGTGCTTATTTATATGACTAGTACTCTTATAAATACTACACTTGAGTCTTGATATAAGAACATGTGCTTTCACACACAGATACCTGCATGCAATGTTTGTAGAGTCTCACAAGTATGAGAAATGAACCATAATTGTTTTCATTAGTAAGTTTCTAGTTTCTCATTATTTTAGGGAATCATTTTTTTCTTATTAGTATTGTGATGTGAAAAGTATGAAGAGGTTTCAATATAATAAAATCATTCTAGATAGCTGAATCACAACTTTTTTATAAAATGACTCTCAATTAAAGGACTCAGTATTAAATTAAAGTCAACTTATTGTCATTGTTATAATATACTGAAAATATATTACCTTAAATTTTTATAGCAATTGAAGATTGAATTCTTTAACTTAAATTTGTTATTGAAGCAGTTTAATTTACTTTTCAGAAAAAATAATTTATAGAAGTTTTTTGTTAATTTTGATTGTACTTGGATATGTACCATAACTAAAAATAGGTATTTCAAAAAATGCGGAAAAATGAGTCATAATGAATTAAACATTGGGAATAACACAGCAATGGGAAACACTTGCATAGTTCTTAGGTTGTGTACACAAAACACACACGCTACAAAAATAATATCAATGTTCTCCTTTAATTCATTTTTAAATTAAATATATCATTACTGAAAATTAAAATCTAATTTATTTCACAATGTTTGCTGAGGAGAAAAGAGAATTAAGTGACCTTTATCCCCTTTTGAGTGGATAAGTTTTATGTACTTGAACTGCTCCCTTTCCACTCTCCCACTATCCTGAACATCATCTACTTGCCTGTCTTTATATTTAGCATTCTCAAAACTCTACTCATCATCCATGTTATTCTCATAGTAACAGAAGAACAGTCCTTAGTTATTGCTACTTGACTGTAATTCATGCACCATTTTTTTTTCTAGGAAATTAGGCAGGCATGATATAGGAAAATAAAAGTACATTTTGTTTAAGTTCTAATGTTCATTCACAGGCACAATGTCTAATATATTACACATTCTTAGATATTCAATGACTAAGAAAATGTCTAGGATAAACAGATGAAAATTATCTTGATTATAAATTTTCTTGTAAATTATCTGTCTTCTGCCTCCACATAGATACATAAAAGAATCCTCTCATATGTCGTCTGCTATAAAGTCAGTTCATACTTAGAAATACAGAATACCTGATGAGTTGAGGCTACACAAAGGTTATAGTCATTTTCACTAATAAGAGTCAAGGCTAATTACCTACACCATTTTCAAATCTTTGAAATTACTTCATGTGATTAATTCAGACTCTAGTAAAAAATATTACCATGCTTATATTCAGTAAGAAATTAGAGCATTGATTGGCTATTCTGTCCTTCCTTTTAGAATGACTTAAGCCCAAGAAACTCATTACACAGATTTGACTCCATGTGATAGGGTGTGATAAAGTAGGAAGCATAAAGACCAGACAGGATGCTATGATAACCAGCAGAGTAAGAGATGAATGTGAATCATTACTATTATTAAAAAAAGATAACAATGTAGGTAAAGGATATTTATAGTTTGAAAGTACAGTCTTTAAGATTTCTTGAATATTAAATTTAGCATATGAAAAACTTTGAAAAATCCATGATGCCTTGAATAATTACCTGTGCTTGAAGAAGGATGAAGTTCCCTTGTTTTTAACTGAAACTAAAAAAAACAAAAACAAAAACAAACAAACAAACAAAAACAAAAGAAAGAACTATTTTGGAGTGAAAAAAAATCAAAAGTGCATTAGACATGGCAGATATTTCAGTATGGAGATGAATGCAAAAAACCTGACCCTAGATAATTGTAACAGTCGGAGATTTACATTGGCCATCACAATGTTGAAAATCCTGAGAATCAATGAGAGCAGAAAGACAGTCTCCTTTAACTACACCTCAGGGAATTACTAATGAGAACATTGTGAGTCATTTATACTAGACATAATACAGTTACACCTCTAACAAATGTTAGCTGCCACTATTATTTTGCATCTTGCTCTATGTGTAACTACTTTTTATTCATAATTACCATATAGTTACTGACTACCAGAAACCATGGTGTCAGTTCTGATCAAACTATGCTAGTATACATGTGTTTGAGGTTTTATGTTACAGGTTACAAAGAATACAGAAAATAAATAGAAATATAAAGCTTTATTTGCAATATAGTATGCCAGAAAACACTATCAAGAGAGTGGACTCATACAGAGTTAGTCACAGGGCATCTTCTGACAGCAAAGTGAATAAATGTGCATTTCAAATGCCAGAGGTATATTTATAGTAACTAATTTCAAAGTGATTTAATAACAAAACTCAGAACAAAATTCATATGCTAAATGGGAATTCAATTTGATGGACTAGGAAAACAAAGAAAGTATATTGGGGTGTTTGTTGTCCCTCTCTCTGTGTATGCTTCTTTTATTCTATGTTATGCACCTTTACAGCTGTGTACCACCTTTATGCTGCATTGCTAGACAGGTCAACAGTGCCATCAGATCCTCTGGAACTGAAATTATAGGTGGTTGTGAACTACCAGGTAGATGTTGTGAATCAATCCCAGGACCTCTGCAAAATCAACAACAGCTCTGAAATAGGAGGCCTTCTCTATAGTCTTGTATACGTTCTAATTAGAAATGGTAAGAACACTTTAGCATTCCTCTGTTTTCAAAATTCAGCTTTTGTTGCATTGTTTTAAATCATAAAGTAATTGAGCTATCATTAAAATCAAATGGAGATATTGAAAAATAACAAGTGTTTCAACAGTTAGGTTCTCTGATTTCAAAGATATAATTTTAGGGCAACAAGAGATTAGAAGTTATGTATGTAAGACATATCCTAAAGAATCCCCGAGAGATACAGTAATATTTTCTGGTCTTTTTTATATTTTGACTTTATTTATTTATCAAGTTTGTCAAAGTGGACTATTCATACTCAAGACACATTTCAAGTTCATATCAATGTTTTTCTCATTTTGTTTCTCATTTGAATCACTGTTTTCTTGTAGAGCAAAATGAAAATTAGTATTTTCTTCATCAATTGTTACATTTCTGTGCAATTTCCAAGATGTCCGATATAAATACTGAAGTAAACAGTTCTAAATAAGCCCTTCCAAGGTGTCACTCTAAGTGTGCTTCACTTCACTTCCATTAGGATGAGAGTATTAAATGCTACAGTTTTTTATTAACCAGAAACCTACACCTTCCCAGATATTGAAAATATACATCTATTATGTCACCTAATGGATAAAAAGGAATATGGTAAGAGTATATACCATTTGGACTTTTGGCAGTAAGTCAAATCCCCTTTCTTGAATGCTCCACTAGACTAGAGGCATTATAAAAGCAGTTAGATAATAGATGCCCTGGCATCTTGTTCTTACAAGAAATGCATCATAATTGAAATAAAATGTTTTCTCAGGAAGGGAGAGAGAGAGAGAGATTTAATGAGAATCAAGTGATTCAGATTCAAAATCTTTTTTGGTTTACATAAAAGTGAGCCTAATACCTATCCAAAGAGAGATATAAAGGTAAAGGTACCTCTGGTTTATAATCTCAGTAATAGTTGATATTATTAATAAGAATGACACATTTTAATTTTTAACATACAAGACTTATTATTTCCACGGGAAAAAAGAAGGCAAGACCAAACCTTAATATAGCAAAGTTATGCACCTACATTTGTTTTGGAAGTTTTGAAAACAGTAGCTTGTCAGGCAACTTGGAGATTATTCAAAGTTCCAATTATTCCCAGTAATAAATGTGATTAAAATTATTGGGCTTAAGCTACATGAGCCAGACTTTGTTGACTCCTCATGGGGGGCCTTTCTCTCACTGAGGAGTGGCTGCAAAGTGTGATGGGAAGAAGATGGAGGCGAGAAGGAAGAGAGGGGAGGGGAGGGAACTGTGGTTGGTATGTAAAATGAAGAACAATTTTAAATAAAAGAAAGAACATAGCTAATAAATTTCAAACATAAATTTTGCGCTCACAGTTATAAGTCCCAATACTTAATAACTGGTTAAACAGTTATATCCTATTAGGCCCTATTTTACTAGTCTGTGATTCTAAATTTTACTTAACCCTATGTTTTCTTTACAACAGTTTGGGACCCAGATCTATAACTTAAACATTGCATAGCATAATTCTAACAATGTACAGATACATCTCGTAGGTTCAATTGTTTTTTACCTCTAAATAAATAGAAATTAACTATTGGTGGAAAGTTTTGCTTACTGGAAAAAAATCTGTAAACTGAAAAAAAAAAAAAAAACTCAAAGTAAGTTCATATATTCTGTAAGTGACAAAGCAGAAAGATGCATGCTTAAAATCTAATCAATTTGTAAGAACTTCTCCTTTTACCCTACTGATGAATAGTTATGCCACTGGAAGGCAGGCACCAAACCTGTCAACAATTTTAACATGATTAGTTGAGGACAATGGTTTGCTAGTTCCTCTTATACTGATCTGAAACATTAATATAGTTAGCTTGGGAAAGCTTGTCAAGCAGGTCATCTGCCTTAGGCACGAAACTAGCATACAACATTTCTGATAATTCTTTACTGGATTCCAACTGTCAAGGAACTTCTGTGCTATTTTTCTGAGGTGTCAGTGTAATTGCCCCTGACTGCGAATAGACTTGGTTTCTTGGTGTTCCACATATCTGTCGCTTCTTGCTCAAGGGACTTCTCCCGGGTTATACTCGTGTCATGTTCTATTAGCTGTGGTTAACTAGGGGTAAACTTAAACAGCCTGAATATTTTTCTAAAATCAGAAAAAGTTAAAAAGTTGAACTGACAGTTACTCACAAAGGTTTTTCAGGTGTAAGGACAGGTGTATATGTACACATGCATGTATGCATTGTTGAGCACCTATTTGGCTATGACTTAGTCTTTTAAAATATTAAAAACTTCGGTATTATCATGAGTCCTAATCCTCAAAAGACTATTGATAATACTTGTTTTTATTTTCTTACTTTTGTTAAGTGTGACAGAATTTATGATAAGCATAAATCAAAAATACCCTTAAAACAATATTCTCAGACGATTAAAATATTATATTTAAAATTATCTTGCAATTTCTTGAGTAATGAATTGAAAACAATTATTAAGAACCTGTTAAATACTTAAAATGTGAGACACACTCCAGTACTTTTTCTTTAACTTTATTTTCTAAAAAAATGTAAAATAGAGTGACAAGAAAAAAAAATTGTAACAATGCCATTGCGTAGAATGAATAGTGTTGAGATCAAATGAACAGCAGAAGACTATATTAAATATAAATGTTCAGATCTCAAGCTGTTCAGTGGTTGTGGTTTGCAGGTTCTTTAAAGTGAAAAAAAGATGCCTTGCATTATTAAATAAAAAGCAATTTTCCAAGCATAATATTTTCATTTATTATTTGGCAATATTACATCATGCGCCCTATCAAACTCAGTTATCAGTCCTCTCAGTTTCATAACTACCCTTATGATATCCCATTTACAAAAAATAGCCCATTCGTGCTGCTCATTTACTTACTGGAGCATAATTAAACTCCCTGTGGCCAGCCCCTTAAAGAAAACAAGTCCGTAATAACATATTTTTTAGGAAGTGGGGATTAGTTTGATTATAAGTGAGTATTTTAAAATGGGAGAATATCTCAAAGTTCACACACCATATGGCCAACACTATAAAAGAGTTTCAGTTAAAATTTTGTCCCTTCAGGTTTGAGAATTATGATACATTGATGAGAGCATGACAAATCCATACAATGGGGTACTATTTACTCTGCAACAAAACTAGAATTAATAAGTTAGGAAGAAAAATGGCTTTCAGTTAGAGTGATGACTATGCCAGCGTAATTTACTATTCTATCAGCAATCAAACTTGTAACCATAGAACAATATATTTAGGAGTATTATTATATTTGAAAAATGTATGTTTTCCCCATCCCTAGAAGTAAGTTATCAAAACCCAAGTATTTTTCTTTTAGATAACAGAATGGCATTTGCTTTTCAGGCAAACTTGAAGAATTTGATACAAATTAAGATTTTTCTCCAAAGACAACACAAATACTACCATTACTTGCAGGCTGCCTAAGACTCTTTGAAGTAAAACATAGAATACAACACTGAGCAACATGTTTTGTGGGAAAAAAGTAAAAATTCATGAATAAATAATTTTCTCTTTATCTACTGTAAAACAATTTACTAATTTTGTATAGAACTATTTGAAAATCATAATTTTAAATATGTTTAGTATTATTTTGATTCTTCTATTAAATCAAAATAATATGGATGTCATAATTTAATTTGATGTGGAATCAATAATAAAGAAGGTAATATGAATTTAATATTATTTTACATTTTTAAGTCTAAAATTTGTCTTCATAAACAGTTTGAAAATTAATAGTTGTGGCTGGAGAGACAGATATAGGTTACAAACAACTACTGCTCTTGCATGGAACCTGGGCTCAATACACAGCACCTACATAGCATAGAGACCCAAAACTATCTTTAACTTTAGTTCCAAGGGATCCAATGCCCTCCCTCTTCTGTCCTTTACAGGTACCATGTGTAACAGAAAAAAACAAATCCCTCACACTCATAAAACCTTCAAAATAGTAATCTTTCCAAATGATAGAAGACTGACAAAATAGAGTCCAAATTGAATTGAGAAAATAAGTCACTGTTAGAATGCTTACCTCAAACATGCAAGGTTACACACACACACACACACACACACACACACACACACACAAACATAGTGTAATTTTTTCAGGGTACACATCTATAGCAAGAATAAAAAAACTATTGTCTGAGTTTGGATGAGAATATATATTGCCTGTAAAGAGGCTAAAGGGAATTTCTTATCAGCGGAAATGGAAAAGCTCGAGAGCCAAATTATTATACTCATTACACAGTTACATACACTACTCAGTCCCATCAAACTACACATTTAAAACAGACATATTTGTGTTTCATGGTGTATACAAAAAGAAAATTAAGTAGACTATGTGTATCACCGTACAAAAATGCATATTTCAGAAGCCTCTTCATAGTCTTGATCATAGCAAGTAAGAAGAAACAACAACATAAATAGCTTGAAGGTATCAAAAAATATATAAAAGGAACACAAGATATACAGATGAACAATGTAGTAATGTTAAAAAAAGAAAAAAAAATTCTAAAATGAATTCAATAACAAATCCCCAACTAATGGTACATACAATAAGGTATTTTTTATGAGAAGAACATGCCAATTTGGGATTTTTTGTTTTCTGGAAGTTTTAAAAACTATTTGAAAAGCATGCAGTCACAAAGATGAACTATTTGCCCTTGATTTCTTTTTATCCTTGGCACTGCTATCTAAAGACTACTTGAATTCATATTTTTTGAAATGATATTTTGCTGTATCTTTTAGCACCTTGTCGTATACCCTAACAGAAGCAGTTTGTTTTATTTTAAACACAGTTTAAGGTTAAAAGTTCAAAGTAGAGGAAACAATTTCAAATTAAGGTCAATAAAGAATAGATTCCATTATTTAACCACTGAATGCATCTGTCAATCCTAAAGTAATCAAGGCTTCTATTTAAAATGGTGTGGTCAATTCCAAGTTGTTGCTTCTAATACTGGTAATGTAAAATTGCGTTCCTAACATACCTATACAAAGTTATTGTCACTTTTAATGTCCAAAGGGAAAAAAAACTTCTTTGCATGTTTCAGAAAATTTTAAAATATAATTTATTCTTCACTTTCCTTCCCAGCCCTCTCACTGGACTGTATTTCATTTTGACAACTATGATATTGTCAGTTGTTTCCTCTCATCTGATAATGGACTTTGGAAGCTGACTAACTTTATATTTGAAAGAAAACTGTCATACTCAGGCTAACATATCTTTCTGATAGATGTCTCAAAATTACCTTTAACACTCTCTCAAAACTATTCTAAAAACTTTCACAAAACATACAGCAAACAAAGCCAGGCTCATTCAAAATGTGACAAGCATAATGTAAAAACAGTTTTCAATAATCACAGTTCACAAATATATCAAATCTATAACTTGGAGAAAGCTTCCATTGCTTTCAATCACTTTCAAAACCTGGCATTTAGAGGTAGTATTATTGCATAGAAGATGGCTTGATGTGACTTCTCTATATTCCTGTTATCCTAGAATGGCTTCCACTTAAACTACGATCCATCCTATTTTAGTTACTTCCTTATTCATAATTAATGCCATATCTGAAAGTATTTTTCTGAGACTATTTACAGGAGCTACTTCTACATTTTCTCAACAATTGTACCATAAATACATAAAAATTGAAAAGAAAATAAACTTTTGAAAGACTCTAATAAGACATAATGCATGCCAGTCATAGTGGCATTCACTGTAGTATTAGCGTATAGAAGCCTAGTGTTCAAAATCTAATTTAAGCTATATGACAAGACACTATCTCAAAAGTAAAAAAAAAAAAAAAAAAAAAAAAAACACGAGAGGTAAAAATTTATTATCCTAACAAGCTAAAGTACAGAGCTGAGTTTCTTCATGGTGAATACAGCTTCCGGTTCTGCTCCCTCTGCTCCCAGGACCAAGTGCTGTCTGCAGAGTCCCAGCGCACTCTGGAGCAGGGGCAGATAAACTCTGCCGGTCACCATACCCACAGCTCCTGCTGAGGGAATTTGCACGGCTATCCAATCTCCATATATCCCACTTATTGTAGAATTTTTTGGTGTTAAAATAATTCTCAAAGACGTCAACATAAACCCAGACACACTGAACTTGATAGAAAAGAAAGTGGGAAATACACTCCAATGAATTGGCATAGGTGACAACTTCCTAAATATAGCATCAGTAGCATAGACATTAAGAACAACAAGCAATAAGTGAGACCTCCTGAAACTGACAAGTTTCTGTAAGGCCAAGGACACAATCGTTAAGATAAAACGACAACCTGCAGAGTGAGAAAAGATCTTCACCAACCCTACAAGTGACAGAGGACTAATCTCTAAAATATATAGAGAACTCAAGAAACTAGAGCCCAAATCCCTAAATAATCCAATTAAAAAATAGGGTTCAGAACTAAAAAGAGATTTCTCAGCAGAAGAACAACAAATGGTTGAAAGGCACTTGAAAAAATGTTCAACATCTTTAGCCATCAGAGAAATGCAAATCAAAACAATTTTGAGATACCACCTGACACCTGTCAGATTGGCTAAAATAAAAGACACAGATGTCACCCTATGCTGGAGAGAATGTGGAGCAATGGGAACACTTCTGCATTGTTGTTCAGCTTTGTGAGGCCTCTGGCAGTGAGACCAGAATTTATCTAAAGTGCATAAGCTAGCTTTTTGGAGCCCATTCTCTATAGAGGGATACCTTGCTCACCCTTTATATGGTGAATGGGTGTAGTCCTGCCTCAACTTGACATGCAGACTATATTGACTCCCTGTGGGAGTCCCTATACTCTCTGAGAAGTAGATGAGGGGTAGGGTGAGGAGAAGCTGGGGGCTAGTAGGAGGAAGGGATAGAACATCAACTGTGGTTGATATGTAAAATTAAAAACAAAACTTTTAAATACAAAAATAAAAGAAAAAGAAGAAAGTCTTTAATACTTCAATTTAATTACAGAGAGCCTCAGAGAGAAAGAACACATGGAATTGGGTTTGTCATTTCTCTCAAGATAGAATATCATTATTTGTGAATTATAAAACAACAGGGATTAAGTATATTGCTAAAAAGAAAATTAACAAAAGCCATTTGTAACTATGAAATAAATGTCACTTAACTTTTATATAAAGTTGTTTAGAAAAATACTTGAAACAATACTCATTATAAATTTTATCCTATACTGCTAACTAAACCTTTGACAATGGCTGAGTAGGTTGAAATGTTGTTCACTAGCTTGTATAAATATAAATATAGTGATCCTAATAGTTTAGAAGTTTTTAGAGCAAGTTAAAACAGGGGGTGTATTGAGAGGAGGGGAGACAGTGAGGGAGGACTGGGAGAAGGAGCAAGAGAAGGGGGCAGTGTTGGGTATGGGAAAAACTATTTTAAATAAAGTGTTTTTAGACTGTAATACTAATAAATTAGGATTTATATTTTAAAATCTTTCACAGTTTGTATTTGTAACATTTGAAATTTTCTTTAAATGTTGAACTCTGAATAAGAAATAAAAACTAAAAAATATTTTCTTTGACACACAGTAGTTTTAAAAGCACTGGGTAAAAGGATAAATAAAATGGTAACACAAATACTGAGAGATTCACACATTTTTGTTTTTATTTTTTTTAAAAAAAATATCCTTTTTTCTATGTATCCCCGTGCTCACCCATCCTTCCTTATTCCCAATCCCTCCCAGTCTGCCTTCAGCCTTCCCCCATCCCATTCCCCATTCCCTCCCCCAAAAAGGATAGGAAGTTTCAAGGTGGGTCAGCTCAGCCTGGTGCATCCACTCCAGGCAGGTACTATTTTCTGATCCCTGTATCAAGGCTGGATTAGGCATTCCTCTGCAGGGAATGGACTCCAAGGTGCCAGCTCATGCACAGGAACACAGTTTATTCCCACTCCTTGAGGCTCTACAGACTGCCCATGCCAATAGACTGTTGCCTACCCTTGGAGGGCCTACCTCTTTGTCCTATGGTTCCCCAGGGACTGTTCTTGATTTAATGTGCTCTCTAGAGCTACATGCAGCCATCTCTGTTGGACTCCTCCCTATCTCCTTGCTCATACAAACTCTTCTCCCCCACTCCCCAGCTGGAAGGGAAGCTTGGCCCAGTGCTCAGCCATGGATCTCTGCCTCTACTTCCATTCATTGTTGGGTGTACGGTCTGTGATGACACTTAGGGTGGTTATTCATTTGACTATAGGGGAAGTCCTGTTTAGGTATCTCCTCTATTATTGGTTGGGGACCTATCCAGGGACATCCTATGGGTTCTTGGGAGTTTCCCTAGCACCTGGTCTCTTTCTAACTCCAAACTGCCTTCCTCTATCAAGATACCATCTATTTTTTTTCTCCCTCTTTGTTGCTCCTCTCACTCAACCATCTACTTTTCTCATGATTTGTTCCCACATCTCCTTGGTCACTACCTGTTAAGGGATCAAATTACTAATGAGATCTCTATTTTCTCTTCCTAGGGAAATACCTGGATGTCTCATGTAAGTTCCTTCTGATCCCAAGCTGTTCAGGGGTTGTGGTTTGCAGCTTGGGTATAATATCATTAGGGCTAAGTAGTTTACTTGGTGAAATGCTTCCCATGCAAGCCTGAAGACATGTGTTCTACTGTAAGAACCAATAGGATTATTCAAAATCCTATTGAGTCAAAAGAAAATTCAATCTATTAACACATGCATAAGGAAGTCAAAGACACTGAAATCAATTTGCAAATAGATGTAAATTTGATGAATATTCACTTGGCAATAATAAGTTGCATTCTATCAGAGAAAGTTAATTTTTATTTATATGGGTAAGAATCATTTGCATTATTAAACAGCTTACAGATGATGAAAGGGGCAGAACCAGGCATGATCTGCTCAGTCAGAAAGGCATGCCTCATAGGGCATTTTGTCTGCCCCTGTTTCCTTCACAATTTTTCTATATGGTGCTATCTATCTTGGAGGACCATCAACTTTATTGCAAGCTCTTAGCCACTCCATGTTGTTACTTCTTTTCAATGAACCCTAAAGTACAAGGAGAAAAGAAATAGCCAAGCTTCCTTAAAAGTAGCACTTCACAAAGCTACTCTGCAAGACATTTGGGAAGAGAATTCATGGGTTCACCTAACTTCCTGTGCCCCTCACCAATGGGTGGCACTTATAAGTAACTCTATGCTGTGTTTAAAGGTTTCTTCCAATTCCCTGTGAAGAAAATGTATGTGTTTTTATTCCAGCACCATTTGCTGGCCCTTAGAAAAGTGTGTTTGTCTCAGGAAATCTGTTTGACAGCCTGTGGTGTAGAAGAAAAATTCCATAGACACTGTTCCACTGTAACGGCAGAGAAAAGAGAGAGCACATAGCCTCTCAAGTTAGTAAATGGGAGTGTCAGAGAGCAGTGGGATGTTTAACCAGCAAATGGCTTCTTCTGAGGAAGCCCATACCTTACTGTGGCTACTCTGCCTTTCGCTGTCAATTTAAAACTCAGAGTGAGCAGTTTCAGGCTGATTGGTAACCTCTGAATAGGAGTTGGTCCTTCCCAGGAAGGCCTTATTAGACAGGCATCAATGCATCCTGGAAGCTTAAAAGGGATATCGCAAGCCTGAGGGGCTTTCTAGCTTACTCCTCTGAGCCTTGTTGGTTGATTAAGTTTGAGGTTCTTGTGTGAAGTGCTTTGGGGGAGTCCACACTGTGAGGTTGGCAACACAATGCTTCTTTTTGTGATTAACTTCCCCAGGGCTCTCAGCTCAAAACCTTACACTTGCACTCACTTCACTTTAAATTTTACAAAAGCCAGAACCCCTGAGGTCTCATTGGCTTTGGCTGAAATTTGTCTTTTCTGCCAAAAATTTATCGTTTTCTACAGAAGCCTGTGTCTGCCCACCCATGATCCCTTTGGGAAATTCTCCAGCTGTGGATCAGACCTCATGTGCTCTTCTTCTTATATCCAAGATGAATCTGACTTTGGACGTACAATCATTCTGATTCACATAATTACATGCTTGGCTTAGTAGTGGGAGCCAGGCACAAATGTGATAATTTCTTCTTCCTGCAGCCTCACACAAAGAGGTAATTTGTTCCATGCCCCCAGCAACAGGTGAATGGCACCAAACATGAGCAATGTGTGAATGGAGAAAAAGCCACATTTTATGGATAAAATGGGTGACAGAGAAATGATCCATGTGCACAATTACTAAATTTGCATTAATCGTTTTGGGATGGATGCTTTCATTGTATGAGTCTTGGGAAATTTGGCAGAGGGAAGCTGTTGCCTAGAGAATAAAAATAGCTTTATTCTTGCCATGATAAGTTTGAGCACAGGAGGATTTAATTCCCTTGCCAACTTATTGAAATTCCAGCCCAAGTTACTGGAGTGATACTTCAGCTCTCCACTTCTTAATCAAATTTCAAGTTTCTTCTGTCCAATATTTATATTTTATTTTCTATCAAACAATACTATCAAATAATCTTGGCTATTTTTTTACACTTATGTACTCTCTATATACCAACCAGCTTGGGAAAAATTAAAAGATATCTGACAGATAAATATATAGAAGGTAAAATTTTTTTAAAGTTTTTAGCTTTAACCTTTTTGTAAAAAAAAATCTTTTATAATTTGGCAGAAAGAAATAGTCTCTCACCTAAATATCAAAAAACTACAGTTTAAGTCATAGTTTAAGATGAGACAATAGTTATAAAGAAAGTCATTGATTTCCAGCAATATGATAATAACAGGTAAACAGCAATAGTTGTATATGAAGACAAATCAATATATTATGAACTAAGGCAAGTATGATAATACATGCCTGATATAAAAGCTCTTGGAGGAGGGATAGAGAAAGAAGACAAGTAATTCAAGCCAAGCTTTAGCTATTTAGAAAATCTAATGCTAGCCTTGGATGCACCTAGCTAATAGATGCTGAATTAGAGCAATAGTCAATGTTCATATTCTCACAGGTAGCAAGGTTTCAATTGATAAGCTTTGATTCTGTTAATTATGTCTGCATTTGGGATCCTCAGACTTCCACACTTACAATATTGTAATTGAACTCTGGAAGATTTGCCTCTCCAAAACTCATGAACAGTAAACAGCAGTGCATGTGCTATCATGACTCAGTTTATCTTCTTATACCTATACTTCTTTGAAGACTTATTTAGCCTCTACCTCATTTAAGTGCAAAAACCATCTTTATGAACATTACTATAAATCCTTCCCCTGGTCCTAGTTCTTTTCTCCATGGACATTCTCTTGGTTGGGGGTGGGGGGCATGTTTTCAATTGACTTTCAATTATAGAAACTCATAATTGAAAATTGGTATTTATATCTCTTTTATTCTATATGCAGATAGATTTACTCAACAGAATGGGGTCATGTCCCCATCACTCCCTACCACTTCCAGTTGCAGTGTGTTCTTTTATTCATATCATTTGCATCTTTCATCTGCATTTTTCCCATGACACTAAGGCAAACAATTTATCCCATAAAAAGGACTGGGGAGTTGAGAACTAATGCCAACATGTTGGAGAAAATGCTGAACTTCTAAATCACTATAGTAGGCATCCTATTAGGATGACCCTCTCACATGAAAACACCTAGATAACATCAGAAAAGCTGACTACCAAAGATGAGTGGCAGGTCACAATACAACTTAGAAGATCTGCTTAGCCAAGTTTCATCTAAACTATTAAACTGCCAAACTAAGATCTAAGTATTTCTTGTGAGTTGCTGAATGCTGGGTAAGTAGATACACAGAAATCATTAATCAAATAGAACACACTCATTAGGAGTGTCAACCTAAAAAAAATGTCTTTCTGTATACTTATGTACTTGGATACTTGCTTGCATGGAATCTGTTTTTAAAACACTAAATGAATTTTGCCAATGTTTTTAATTCTCAAACATTTTGATCTCTAAAAAAAATACTGTGATATTAAATACAATCACATGATTATCACTATGTCTCTAAATAGGATAAAAGCAAGAGAATTTTAATATGTTTCTTCCATTAGGACAAATGCACATACAAAGACTGAAACAAATATTAACATGTCTTTAACTAAGTGAACAAATTTTTAACAACTTCAAATTAAGTCCCAAATTAAGCATATACATTTCCCTTGTACCTCTTTATTTTATCCACACTCACATTAGAAACCACAAAAGACAGAGTTTACGTGTGATAAACAGTGAAGTGAAAAAAACAGTGGCTGGCTGATTCATCACACATTAGTATCTAAAGCTAATCCTTAATAATAAAATAGCAGTAATCTCTGCTTCTATATAACATACGTTGCATTAATATTTTTAATTGAAAATCTTTAGGAAGTGATCCTATATTTTTTTATGTTTGTACAGATTTTAACCTTTTCCAGAGACCTTTAAAATATTTTACTTTCTGTGTCTTAAAATAGCATCAGTTGCTCCATGTTCTTAAAGAATTGCAAGGATGGCAATAGTATATTTTGGACATGGATCATAGCATACTCTGTTTCTGTGAAATGATAAAAGAAATTAAATATAGTTTTATTTTTGTTTCTAAGTGAGACTTTAGTAATCTCACATACAATTCAACATAAATGTTTTTTAAATGGCAGTTTTCTGTGTAATAAACAGAGGCAATAGTAAACCGAATGACAGAAACATCTTCTGAATAATATTATTAATATGTTTAAATTTGTGTTTTAAATGGCAGAATTTAAGTCATGGCTATAGACTGTAGGGTTTTATATTTGAATGGTATTACCATAAGTACCAAACAGCATTTATTTTTTAAAACAGAATTTGCTACAATATTGTAGCTAATTTCTTTTAAATTTAAACACACTGAATTGTAAATTTATGTGTGTGTGTGTGCATGTGAATATGTCTGTGTTCAACAACCCATTGTTTTCAGTTTCAAATAACATGCTTTGATTCTTTTTTTTCTTTTTCTTTTTTCTTTCTTTCTTTTTGTCACACTGAAGCTAGATTCTGTGATATTTTTTGTGTCAGATGGTACATGTCAACTTTGGTCAATAGAGGGTGCAGGGAGAATACTGAAAGACTAAACCAAACAGAATCTATTATCCTCTTTCAGATGCTTCTGATATGACCCAGATGAAGTCATCCTCTGGCTTGTTTCCGGGCCACAATGATCTATTAACCCATATGTAGAAACAACTGGATTAGTTACTAGGCTGTGTGGGCCATCTCATTCTACTCTCACTAGACAAAGAACTTTTTATTCTATTAGTTTGCTTTAGGCTTGTGGATACAAGCTCTAAATATCTGGGGTGACAAAGGTGAACTAACACACAATAACTGAAATTTCATTTTGGCCCTGTTTGACCAGAAACTAACAGCATTCCTATAATCACTCAATAAAAATATGTACAAAAGTTTTAATTCAAACAATGGTTTTGATAATTAATAAAAATGACATTTTCTATTCTTTAGAAAGGACAATAGAGCCACTATTAGACCCTAAAAAAAAATTAAAACAGCTACATTTCAGCTACCATCTGTTTTAGCAGAGTATAATTTCAATAGCAATAGTGAGAAAGAAAAAAATTATTAGTATCACTCATGGTTGTAAAAACTATCAGACTGAAACAATGTCAGTAATGCAATTGCTGTAGAATTTTACTGAAGGAAATCCTCTTTAGAAATTTATTCTAACTGTGGTTAGACCTTAACCACGTGGCTTACAAGATATTAAAGTGAGTTCTTTAGTAGTAACTAAGAAAGTATGTCTATGAGAAATCACATGGAAGAGCAGAAGCTAACAGGAGGTACAATTTCAGACACTAATACAGATGTGTGTCTTCAGCCTGCTAATGCAGAGCTCAGTCATACTGATTATAAAGAAATGAATCTCACAGCCTAAATCATTGACTAGGAACCATGATATTCCAAACCTTTCTGCTAGAAACTTTGGTCTTCCTGCCCAAATTAAATATATACATATATAAAATATTATATATATATCAGCTGTAAAAAACTGAATTAGATCTCAGAAGAGACAGGGCTAATAGGAGAAGGCATTCAAGAAGAGAAGACACAGATAGGGGTAAGAGTAGATCAAGATGCATTTGATTTGGAAGACACATCAGTTTTTGTGCTCAGAAAAAAAGAAACAACTCACTGACTCTTGGTGCCTTTACTCCCAAAATGGATAGAAATACACTGAACCACATGCAAAAAAGCAAAGCTATGAGATTAAAGGAAAAAAAATCAGGTATTGTATAAGATGTGATTATCAGAGATATTTCAATAATTTTAAACATCACAGACATATTTGTGAAAATGGAGTGAACTATACAAACTTATACTTACCCGAAAGCTTCTTTTTCACCATAATTATCACACTATATGTGCAAAAGCATTCTCTAAGAGATGCTAAGATCTGCTGCTTTGTAACAATGTCACCCTATGTATTAATCTGAGACACAGATATGCTTTTCAGTTGGGTTCAGAACATTTTTGTTTGATCCAATGCAAGTGTTGGTTACAAGCTGTTATGAATAATGGCCAGGAAAATAAGACCTATGAAAAGAATATTAGATTTGGGTTTCTTATTGTAAGAAGGAAAAAAGTGGGTAATGTTGGGAAATTATGCTCTTGTACAATGTAGATATTGCTTAAATAAAACACTGATTGTTCAAAATCTAAGTAGACAGGAAGTAGAAGCTTTACCACTGAAGTAAAATGTTGCAAAAGGATTCTTGTGCCCATTTGGGCCCAGAGGTTCATACCTGGCCTGTGGTGGCTTTTGTCCCCCAAAGAAATGAATCAGACACTTATATTAACTGCATACTGTTTGGCCCTTGTCTTAAGCACATTACTAGCTAGCTCTTTCATCTTAATTCAACCCATTTCTATAATCTATCTGCCACATGGCCTGGCCTATGGCTCACCTGGATTCCTCACATGTTTCTTCTTGAGGGGTCGGATGGTAACTGACTAACTCCACCCTCCTTCTACCTGTCGGTCTTCTGATTCTCCACCCACTTCTATGATGCTCCACATAGGCCAACACATCTCCTTTATTTACAGCATACAGAGAACATTCTACCACACTTCCTCTTTTCTGTCTAATCAAAAAGGAAGGTTTCAATTTCCATATAGCAAAATTACAACAGAACAGCTCTCAAGCAGGAATTACAGTCACAATATCCAGTCTATTTGTATTCACAAAATTAAAGAGAATATTCCATTATCTACCTCATCATTTTGAGTCTAAAGTTTTATATCTAACATACCCTTTAAACTAAAAAGAACTATACCTATAATTATTAAACTTTCAACCACATCAAAAACCACAGAAAGATATAATATTATGCAAATAAACAGGAAGTGCAAGCAACTTCCAAAATCTAGAAAATGACAGAGATGACACCTGTCTGCCTGGACAGTCACCCAAAGTTCCTTTGTAATGTTGGGGCACCATATTCAATCTTTATGGCCCAAAGTCTCTGACATACCTTGCAGTGATGCAGGAAATCTGACACAGTCCATCAGCTGGTTCTCCTTGTGTCCTGAAGAATTCCTGACAATTTTTTTCTGTAAAGCAGGAATCTGAAGGACCAACTTGGCTTGTTCTGCCAACATCAGAGGTCACTTACCTATGGAACCTGCATGTACAGTTTATACAGCATACTATCAAGCAGTCAATACCAGAACAGTTTCTTGTCCAGGGGCTAACTGTTGCCACAAAATAAATTCCACATGAATTTGCTTCAATGCCCAACATTTTCCTGAAATACATTGGTGTTGCCAGGAGCAGACCTGTCTCACTGTCTAGAAAAGTCTAAGTTCTTAAAATAATTTAAATATCATATTCTGCATGTCTTTGAAGTGTTTGAAGACTACCTATCTAATTGAAATACATCTTTGTATACCTACAAAAACCTAACTAACATGACTATAATTTTGGTTATTATAGATGACTATTAATCTGTATTTCTCAATTACACATTACAATTTTAAATGAGTTACATAAGCATCATAACTTAATCAAGAGTAGAAAAATACATACAGCATAACAAAATTGACCTTAAGTTTATATCAATAAAACAAAATCCACTTATCTTTTCTAATCATTCCTATATATTCTCCCCCCCATTTTTAAATGATTGACTATGACCATTAATTATTTATAATTAAAACAAACATTAATAAGTAATATTTTGAGGAAATTGAACCTAGCTTTCCTTCTTTTACTACTTCCTGCTGAAAAAGGATATTGTTGATCTCATGGGGTCTTGAGACTGGATCACCTCAACTGGTATCTTGGAAGCTGAGAATGTTCACGTGGCCTTGGCAAATGAAAGCACATTTGCCTGAAATCAATCCACAGGGTTTGATCTTCTGTGAAGACAAAAACAGAAACTCTTTTTCCAAGCAATATATTCTTTTAAACAGATTTCAAAGTCAAGATATCTTTAAAATATATGTATTTGTTTAACTTAGCAGCCTTAGCAATCAATTGTCTTTCTGCAGTTATCTCATTAAAAGTTAAAAAATTAAAAGAAAACACAATAACTATAATCCAGACTCTCTGTTTATCTGCCATCTTTATGTGGCCTTTATCTTTATCTTTATTCCTCTGTCTCCTTTTTTAAGGGCTTTCTTTACCCTTTTTATTCTCTCTCTTTGAAGCCTATATGTGTTTTACATACATTGTACCCCGTTTAGAAGTTTTGTGAGTCTAAATCTGTTTATTGAGAATTCTTAATCATTTTCTAACTCAAAGAGCTTTTAAAATGCTAAAATCACTGTAATTGCTGACTCTACCTTTTTTGGCAGGCGTTTCAATATGGCGGAGGTACCCACTGCATCTCTCTTGCTACCAGCAAACAGAGTGGACTCAGGAAATGTTGCTACCAGAAAAACCATTTTTACCTCTGTCTCCTTTCTGTTTAATATAAGCAGAAACCTTAAATCAATCACACTTACGCCAAGCCTTCCATGAAATGTATGAGTTTAAGCTGTGTGCCACAGGATGCACCATTTTTAAATTCCCGCTTGAGCATCATGCTGTCTCTGTACCATAAATCAATTCAAATGCACAATTCAGAAAGCCACTTTTGTCTCTGTTTCAGTGGGCTAGAATGCTTATTAGCTTTTTAAACTTTCTTAGGCTTTAGGCGGTTGTTTGGCCCACCCAGGGACACCATTTGTTGTAGAAGGTTCCCCAGGTCCATTTGTGCTCGGATGTTTGTACCTGGCCCATGGTGGCTTTTGTCCCCCAAAGAAATGAATCAGACACTTATATTAACTTCATACTGTTTGGCCCTTGTCTCAAGAACATTACTAGCTAGCTCTTTCATCATAATTCAACCCATTTCTATAATCTATCTGCCACGTGGCCCAGCCCATGGCTCACCTGTATTTCTTACATGTCTCTTCTCTGGGGGTCAGATGGTGACTGATTAACTCCACACTCTTTCTTCCTGTCTGTCCTCTGATACTCCACCCACTTCAATGGTGCTCCACATAGGCCAAAACAGCTCCTTTATTTATAGCATACAGAGAACATTCCACCACAGTAAAAGATATGTTTCATTAACTTAGATGAACTTAGAACATCTTATGAACCTTTAGAGGTTAAAATCTTAGTGATATTGTTTATTAAAATATTTTAGAGATTTCTAGAATACAGAATTATGAAAATAAATATAGAATCATGTACTATTATTTAGATGAATAATATGCACATTAGTTTATGTTACTGTTAATTTCATTTTTATATATAAATGTACTATCAAATATCCAAAGCAATATGCAAATACATGGTGTTAATTCTAAGTTGATGAAATGAAATATAACAAAATTTTAGGATATAGTGCCTGATTACTTGTAATTTAAATAGTTTATTATCAAAACAATAATAATGAAAACATCTAAATTCTTTTTAAGTGTGCACTTACAGCAATTTGTATTTTCTCTCCTTTGTTTCTTCTAGAACCCTGTAGGTCACTATGTTGCTCAGTTTTGTGTTACTATGATATATCTGAGATGAATTTTTAATAGAAAAGATTTTATTACTTCCTATTAGTTGATATTCACTTGAGCCTATTGCTCTGAGCTTGTGACTATTTTGCATATCGCAGTTTCTGCAGTAATTTGTGACTAAAGTGGTCTGTTCTACTGATAGTAATGTATGCAAAGAAGACAGACAGCAGCTAGGAACTCAATCACCCCTTTGAATGACATCTAAAATAAAACAACTTGCTTGCTTGCATTCTGCCCCATACTCTATCTTTTCCACTGCCTCTCTGTGGTGCCATAACTAAGAAACAAATAGATCTTCAGAATATAATTAAAACCCCAAAAATCCAAGTAAACACAATTATCATCCATGTATTATGTATATGGTTCTAAAGCAAAAACTTAGAGGTTGCATTGTATGTTTAAACTCACAATTTAATTTAAAACAATGTGTGGACTAAAGAAGAATGCTTATATGCCTGTAGGTTTTAACAGTCATTTTATGTTACTGCTAGTATTGTTGACAACTTGTATCTAATACTTTTAGACAATATTTAAATAATTAAATAGGAATACTAACGAAAGATGTGTTCTATTTGATAAAGTCCTATTATAAAAAAAACCCCACAGTTTTAAAGTGTTAAGTGGTTGTGTGTATGTGTGCATGTGTTGTGATATGGTGTGATATCATAGAAATGACCTGTCCCTTAGCTACTAGATTTATTAAATCAAACATTAAACTGTACTTAGGGATTAAAGAAACTATTATTCATTTTTTTCTAAGCTGGAGGAAAAAAACACTTTTTGTCTTTCCTTTACAAGGGTGAGAGGTGGACATTTTACTAATCTCCAAGAGCGCTTATGAATTAATTCAAGCCTGGTGAAATCTTTTAACTTGAAAGAAGAGAGGGTGTTGTGTGATGTGACCTTCTTTAAAGAAGCAGAGCTTTGAAGGACCTGCCCTCTCTTCTCAAGCAAGTTATTTATTCTCAGGAAGAGAACTTCAAAACTGTTCCAGTTCTTTTTAGTAGGGAAGCACTTCCTTTATGTGTTTTATTTGGAATTACATTCTGCTAAAATTACTTTAATTTTCTGTATTACTCTTAACACCTATAGAGGTTAAAATTTTAAAACAGTCTCTTGGAGAGAAAAATAAGAATACCATGATATTATGGGAGCCTTCAAGGAAATTCTGAATGGAAAATTGGAACACATTCTTAAACTTGCTATACAAACAAGGCTTACAGATTTCATAAATGGCAGTATATATTTTTAACATATTCATCAATTTATAATTTTTTCACTGCAAGTAAATACATATGTAGAATTAAGAAGGTTGGCCTTTAAATAATTACAGAAAGCAGACCACATTGCCAAGAACAACTTCCAAACAGATGATTAAATGTAGGGAGGTCTATCTGGTACAGGCTTGGAGCCATCACCTCTGCATTCTAGTCTTTCTGCTATAATAAAGTACTTTGAAGACTATAGCAAAAGAAACCTGGACACCAACCTAGCCACAAAATCCTCTACCTACAATATTTCCTGTGGGCACAATGTGCCTAGATAATTGTAACACAGAATATGTGGCAGGAGCTAACCAGGGCATGATTTAACTTGAGGCTCATGCTATTAGACAGAGCCCAGTTCCTACACTTCCTGGATGGATAGAAACAAGAGACAGGATAGCCCAGAGAACTAGGGTAGAATCAAAAAATTTAGAAAAAATTTAGAATTTAGATATAAATCCTAATCACATTCTGCTTTACTTATACACTGGTGCCCTGTCCAGTTTTCATCAGAGAGGCTTCCTCCGGAAGCTGATGAGGACAAGTGCAAAGATTCACACATCTAGCCATTATGCAGAGAGTGTCTAAACTGCAGATTTCCAAAAGTAGTCTCCTCTCAGATAGAGGGGAAGCTCACAGAAGAAGAGTAAGGAAGATTATAGGAGTCAGAGGAAATGGAGGATTCCAGGAGAACATGACTCACTGGATCAGCTGAACACGGCTCACATGGGCTCACAGAGATGAAGAGGCAAGCACAGGGCCTGCATGGTTCTGAAGAAGGTCCTTTGCATATATGTGAAGGCTGTTAGCTTGGAGGTTTTGTGAGACTCCTAACAGTAGAAACGGGTACCTCTGACTCATTTTCCTGCTCCTGAGACACTTTACCTCCCACTGGGTTGCCTTGTTCAGCCTCCAATATGAGGGTCTTTGCCTTGTCTTAGTGTTTCTTGTTTTGTCCTGTTTGGATGTTGTCTCTTTGAGGCCTGTTCTTTTCTGAAGAGGAAATGCAGGGGGGAATGGATCCGAGGGAGAGAAGAGAAGCTAGGAGGAGAGGAAGGAGGGAAAATTGTGATTTGGCATATTGTCTGAAAGAAGAATCTATTTCCAATTTAAAAATACATTTTTATAAATTATAGAGCTAATTAAACTCATTTAATAAAATTTCTGAAATGAAGCTAAAGGAGTTATAGTGAATTTTTAAACTGGCTTATTGATGGCAGTAAAGTGTCCATGTGCTTACTGTGAAACTAAGAACAACACTGATCTTGTTAAGGAAGGGAATTTATATATGAAAACCCAACAGAAGATAAGTATTTTCAGCATTAGATGTGTCTTTACACTTTTTATGAGAGTTTTTAGCAATAAATCTGTACTCTTTTTAAAGATGAAGGCACCACTATCTCCAGGGTATTCAATATAATTGAATAAATGATTACATTATTAGTTTTAACCACACTTTAATATGTATAAGAAACTTGGTAATTCTTCCGGAAAATCTTACTCCAGTGTGCAAAAAAAAAAAAAAAAAAAAAAAAAAAAAAAAAAAAAAAAAAAAAAAAAAAAAAAAAAAAAAAAAAAAAAAAAAAAAAAAAAAAAAAAAAAAAAAAAAAAAAAAAAAAAAAAAAAAAGAAGAAGAAGCCAAATTCAAAATCTGTAGTGAGATTTTTTTCTAACTTTTTTCATCATCTTGTAAGGGAAAGTGAAATGATTCTACAAGTTTTCAATACACAAACATGTCTAAGAAAATAAAAGTATAAAAGAATCATTTTTAATCCTAAGACATTTTTGGGTCATATTAAAATTGTTTGTCAAATATAATTGTTCTCTGTCTGTTTTTAAACATCATGATGTTTGGCTTTGAAATGTATTTCACTCTACAAAAATTGGCAGTACACAGCAATTCATATGTAGATTCCAAAATAGTGAAGAGAGACCCAAAACTTCAAAGAAAGTTCAAGCAACAAAACACAATTATGAGGTAGAATATAAAGTATTTTGAGTTTTTACAATCTACCAAGAGACAGTACTAGGAGGAATGATGTATATAACGTATTAAATACTCTGCTGGCCAATGGAATTCACTTAAACTTTTAACCTTTCTTTTTCCATTATGAAATAAATGATTACTTTGTAAATATGTATTATTCCACTGAATATAGTGCACCTTAATTCAAGATGTTCTTTAAATACTTTAAAAAGCACTATATATATGTTTACATGTTAAACTATGCACACACTTTGCTTATATAAAATTTGGAACTCAGAACAAAACTCTTTATGATTGATAGCTATAGTGGGATTATGTTGGTCTGCAAGTCAGAACCTCGGACCTAAGCCCGAAAGTCCTGGCCAGAAACACCATATAGCAAATGGTGCCCAACATAGGTGACATAAACCTACATAAAGATTGAGAAAAATTAAAAAGGGTTCTAGAGCACAGAAACAAAGCCAAAAGGAGCTTCCAAATTGTGTCTTTCAAATGGACCATGGTAAAAAGACTGAGTGGTGTATAGAATTAAATTACAAAATGGTGTGTTTGCTGCATGCAATTTAAGCTGCAACAAGGCCAATTCCTGAGCCCCAATATAAGCAGAGTTGTATATGATGAATTTAAAGTTTCTGTTTATATAGACAAAAGGTAAACAGAGTCTAAGACTGATTCTTAGTAGCAACAGCATTTTCTTGGATCACTGTTGCTACTAAGTTGGAAGCAAGCAGAGATATGGATTTTTTAAGTGAGCTTCCTGATTCAGCCTTAGAGGCAAAAACACTTGTGAGACTTTTAAAGGCCATGCTGTCAAATACTTATATGGAGTGCATGAGCAGCAAACATCAGTGCTTTATTTGGTGGTTATATGGAGCTAAAAATATCCAAGAGTGGTAATTGTGGGTCCTACTTATAGCTCTTCTAAAATCTAAACTCTATTAAGCTAAACTAAGAGCTGGATGAAGCTAGCCAGTCACTCAAACTCAGCCTTTAATCTTCAACCACACCTTGGCAGATTAAATGTGTGGTGAGAAACAGAAAAAGATAAGAAATAAGAGATAAACAGTAAAGACAGATTTAAAAAAAAAAAAAACTCTAACAGTTTAGAGTGTATTAAAAAGTATGCAAGCCTGAGAGAGAAAAGAAATAGGAAAAGGGATAGAAAAAGTTCTTTAAAAAGAAATAGAGTAAAAAATAATAATAAGTCATATAAAGATGTAAAATACAAAAAGTGTCTGGATACTGTATGTTATTGTCTTGTCTTTAAATTTTTTGACTGAAAATGAAGAAGTTAAAGCATCTAAAAGACATTTGATTATAAATACTGCTGAATTAATCCAATGTATATATTTTGTAAATGAGTTGACTTTAAAATTGAAATCAAAAGATATGCTACATTGGAGAACAGGTTTTCTTTTTATTTCTACAGAAAATGAGAGACTATTAATTTAGTCCTGGTTAAAGAAAGTAAGGTTTGATCAAGGAAGACCCCCTGAAAAGGCTCTAATGGAAACAGATGGCACACGTGATTCAGCATTTCAGAGCACCTCTGTTGCAGTTTCCTCTGGAGCTCTGCATCCAAAACAACTTCAAAGACATTGGCTGAGATGACCCAGCCTTAGAGAATACTTCACTAAGCTCTTGTTCATAATCCTAAATTTTTCTTTGGATCTCCATGGGAGTGTCACCACCCTCATTCAGCAGGAAGCAGCCTAGAGAATTTACACCCACATTTCTAACAAATGGATTATGGATGTTTGTATTTGTTTACAGTGTTGGCTATAATCTGTTATAAATAATGGGAGAAAAAACATATTAGATTTGGGGTTCTGTTTTAAAAAGAAAAACTAGGAAATGTAGTGGGATCATGTTGGTAATGTAAATATTTATCCCTCCTACTGGTTTAATAAAAAGCTGATTAGCCAGAGGCAGACAGGAAGTATAGGTGGGTAACAGACTAAGAAAACTCTGGGAACAAGAACAGAGCAGAGATGAGCAGAGATGCCAGGAGACACAGAGGAAAGAAATTGAAATGCTGCTTGAAGAAAATGTACTGAGCCACATGGCTGAACAGGATAAGAGCCATGGGTTAGTTTAAGGGTAAAGAGTTAGCAAGCCATATGCCTTGGCCCTAGGCCAATCAGCATAAAAATAATGTAAGAATCTGCAGGTCTGTGGGTCTGCAGGTAAGAATCTCAGGCCTAGGCCCAAAAGACCTGACTAGAAACATCATGCAACAGATAGTTGTTTTAATAACTTTTCTGTTACATAAATAAAACACCATGTCCAAGGAAACTTGTAAAAAAAAACACCAATTTTTAATTTATGGATTACAATTTCAGAGAACCAAAGCCCTTAGAAAAAGGCCTAGTCACAAGCACAGCTGAGAGCTTAATTCTTAGTTAAGTTGATGGCAGAGAGAGAGAGTTAAATGGCAATGGTGTGAATCTTTTGAAACCTAAAAGCCTGCTACCACTATGGTATACCTCCCCCCAACAAAGCCATACCTCTTAATTCTTCTCAAACAATCCCACCAACTTTGGAGAATGTATCTAATATATGAACCTATGGGGACAATTACAATTCAAATCATAATATTAATGATAACCCCACATTCTATTATAATGTTATCCTAAGTAACATAGTTGGCAAGTGGTAGACCTACCTCCAAATTTAACCCATCAGAGTATAACTTATGTGTACTGTGCAGTGCAATAAAGAAGAAAAAAATCTTAAAATTATCATTCAAAAAGACAATAGATACAAGGAGGAAACATTCAGCCATCTTCTTCTCTCATGATTTGCTCCCTCCTCTTCTTGGTTGAGTGAAAGAAGCAACAAAGAGGGGGGAAAAAGAGATTAATTTGGGGTTGGAAAGAGAACAGGTGCTAGGGTTCAACCTTCAAGAACTCACAGGATGTTTCTGGTTAGGTCTCCATCCAATAATGAAGGTGTTGCCTAGACAGGACTTCCCCTATAATCAAATGAATAGCCACCCTAAGTGCCATCACAGAACTTATATCCACCAATAAATAGACTGGAGGCAGAGATACATGGTTGAGCACTGGGCTGAGCTGTTGGTCCACCTAAGAGCTAGAGAGAAGAATCTATATGAGCATGGGAATATGGCTTATGAGGAGGAGTCCCATAGAGATACCTGCTGGAGCTTTGGGGAGCTCACTGAATCAAGAACAGCCACTTAAGAAATGGAGCTAGGCTCTCCAAGGGTAGGCAACTGTCCATTGGCATAGGCAGTATGTGGAGCCTTGAGGGGTGGGATCAGACTGTGTTCCTGTAAATGGACTGGCACCTTGGAGCCCATTCCCTGCAGAGGAACACCTAAACCAGTCTTGATATTGGAATGAGGAAATTTGATTTGTCTTGAGTGGATGCACCATGCTGAGCTGACCCACCTTATGACTTCTTGTCCTTTCTTGGGAGGGGATCGGGAATTGGGAGAAGGGAGGCTGAAGGCTGACTGGGAGGGACTGGAAGGAGAAAAGGAAGGGAAAGCAGAGTATGGAATACATGGAATAAAAGACTTTCTTATAAATAAATTAATTAACTATTAAGAAACAAGGAGGAAACAATATCCCCACCTGTAGCCTTAGTAACAAACATTCAAATACAGTTTTTAGAGATTCCCTGCTTGAGTACTCCTTACAAGTGTCACTTTTTTCAATCTCCTTAGTGATATTTGTTGCAGTCTAAATGGATTAAACAGAAATTCAGCAAGGTAAGTCAGAATTTAAGGCAAAACAAACCACTGGTTGGAGCTTCATAAGGGACACTTTCAAAGGTTAATTACCTCTCTTGGGAATAGACACTAATCTCCGAAGGAATTTGGACAACCAAATAGACTCATAACTTCTAAAACTGAAGCGATTTTTACAACCCAGAGATCAGTAAATGGAAAGACACCAGAGGAAACAGGACGAAACAAACATAGAAACTAGATGTATTTATGAGTTTTTCTTTCTTTTATCTACTTTTTTAAGTAAAAGTATGAAAATGGCAGAGCATGTAGTTGATCATTTCTGAATGTGAAGGTCCTAAGTGTTGCAATGGAAATTCTAGTCAAAGAATTACAAATTTGCCCTGGTTTCAAAGCATTGCATGAAGTTTCCAACATTTATCATTTTTGCTTTCAGAAGATATTTTTAAATCTGTTGGATCCTCAGCTGGATAATATTTATCACTCAAAAGCTAATCACCCCTCAACTATTGCTCCCTTTAGAACACTTACAGATATCATTGCTGGCTAGCCAAAACAAAAGAGATCTGCCTATTTGGAAGAAAAGCTTAAGAAATATTGTATCTGCAGATGTAGCAAGAGTTTTACAGTTCATAAGATTGTGCAAAATTGCTGTAATAATGGTCAAAATGAAGTCTTTAGCTTGCAATGATAATACTTCCAAAACTTAGGCTTCAGAGTTAAGTAAAAAATAACACAAAGGTAAGGAATGGGATTCTGTCAACAGTTGAGAAAGGTCTAGTATGTTCATTATTTAATAGATTTCTCTCCTTTACACATATAAAGGTAACCTGTGTGAATGCTTAATAACATAAAGCTGGCAGTATGGCTGTCCTAACTGTCCTGGGGACAGAGCACCAGAACTGTGCAAAAAAATACAGATAACTTTGTTTCAGTGTTTAATTTTCTTCTTTCCTTAAATAACTGAAATTCAGCACTAGTTGACCATTTACAGAAATGGAGATACCTAAAATATTAGAAAAATTAACTATTTATTTATTACTGGAAGGAATGCAAAATAGTGTAATGTGTCTGGCATGCTGTACAACAGGTTTTTCTGAAACTGCACAGGAACTTCCCACACACAGCAACACTGCAGCTCTTAGATAATTATCCCAGAATAATGAAACAGATGTCCACACAACAATGTGTACACAAATATTCATTGCAGCTTTATTCTTAGTAATCCCACACTGTAAGTAACCAAAATGTTCTTCCAGTGATAAATAAACATTTGTACATATGTACTAAGAGTACCACTACATAATAAAATAGGGAGAAAGGAATGACAAATACAAAACCTATATAAAAAAGGTTGTGGGTTTTTTTTGCTGAATGAAAAGCCCATCCTAAAAGATCACATACTGTCTAATTACATTGAAATGACAAATTTCAGACCTTGAGAAAAGAATAGAATAGGTTCCTACATGTTAGGAAGATGGCAGTGGAGTTTGGACAAAGTAACTTACTTGAGAAGTAAATTAGCATTGGTTGCAATAGAACTGATCTGTATTTTCAGTGTTATGATTGCCAAATCTAAGTGTGGCAATAATTAGTTGAAGTTAATTAAACACATTAATAGATGGAAGAAAAAATTTTAATGGTTTTAGAAGGATATATCAGTTTCCCAAGGTGGGTCAGCTCAGCCAGGTACATCCATGCCAAGCAGGTCCTATTTCCTAATCCCAATCTCAAGACTTGGTTCCGTGTTCCTCTATCAGTCTGACACCACCTATTGAGGCTCTACATACTGCCCATGCCAATAGACAGTTACCTAACCATGGAGGGCCTAGCTCTTTTTTCTATGGCTCCCCAGGGGCTGTTCTTGATTCAGTGGGCTCCTCAGAGCTCCAGGCAGCCATCTCTGTTGGACTCCTCCCTATCTAATTGCTCATGTAGATTCTTTTCCCCCACTCTCCAGCTGAAAGGGGAGCTTGTCCCAGTGCTTAGTCATGGATATCTGTCTCCACCTCCATTTCTTGTTCAATGTAGGTTCTGTGATGACACTTAGGGTGCTTATTCATTTGATTATAGGGGAAGTTCTGTTTAGGCACCCCTCCATTATTGTTTGGGGACCTGTTCAGGGATATTCTGTAGATTCTTGGAGGTTTCCCTAGCACCTGGTCTCTTTCCATCCCCACATTGACTTCCTCTATCAAGATATCCATATCTTTCTTCTCCCTGTCTGTTGTTCCTCTCACGCAACCATCTCCTCTCATGATTTGTTCTTACCTCTTCTTGGTTGCTACCTGTTATGATCTCAATTTGCTAATGAGATCTTCTCTATTTTCTCTTCCTAGGGGAAATACCTGGATGTCTCATGTAAGTTCCTTCTGATCCCAAGATGTTCAGGCATTGAGGACACTGCATTTCTGCATATACTTTCTTATATCGCTGTGTGAACATATCTTAAAATACAAAGCAGAATACCAATACAAAGCAAAAATAAAAATAAAATCTCTGAGAGACTTCATATCTTGACATAAATATTTAAAATTTCTCTCGGAGCATCAACTTGAATACATTTCACAAACTTGGATGATTTTATTTTACTTCTTTTTTTTTTTCTTTGGGTACAAATAAACTTTTTTCATATAATGGATTCTGCTTACTATTACCCCTCCCAGTTCCTGTCAACATCCATTCCTACTAGGATCTACTCCCTTTATAGATAGCAATCAGGTAAATAAGAAATTATAATAAAAAATGATAAATCATAAGCAAACAAACCAAAATATGCTAAAACATCCAAATATATATATGAAGTAAGAGGATGAGACTAATTTCCCTTCCATCTGAAAATAGTTCCAAATATGGCATGTGAAAGTCAAATAAGAATATTATCAAGTTGAAGTAATTTTGTGATTTTTCTGGTGGATTGACTTGGACTATAATAATTGACAGGCCAAACCTGTGATCATATTTAAACCTTCACTTTTTCTTGGACTCCATTCTATTCTTCTTATAAAACAATAGTCATTTGTCCTCAGAATTTTGTCATTAATCATTTCTGAAGTTATGCCACTAAAGTTTTTAGTAATTTTCTAAAAATTGAAGAAATGTCCTATTTTTTTCACTAAGATAAAACTGTACCTATCTTCTTTGTTCTGTTTCCTCCTAAAGATTCATGAGCTACATTATCTGTGACTATTTCTGATTTTCCATATTAAGAGTATTCATTTTTCTCCCAATGTATTTTTAATAAGTCCAATAGTAAGGAGCATTGCAATTTCAGTTCCTTCAAAGTGTCTAATGTGAGTAGCAGCTATGCCTGTCATAACTGCCTCTAAGACTGGAATGTTGTTAACTGACTAGGAGACTGCTCCTAGAAACTTTCATAACACTTTCCTTTTCAGACAGTCTTTCGTAGGTGTCCTTTAAATCTTTTACTTGTCTTGACTATTCTCACTATTGATGTAGAATTCTTCTATAAACACTAACTTGTGCTTGGTTTCCCTAAACATTTTGCAAAAGTTCAAATCACCACAATCCATTCTTACTTACCATGATTTCTGAGCTCTGAACACCACATACAAATAATTTTCTAATTCATGATTTCTCTGAAGTCATAAATGTTCCATTCAGTGGCATATGGAAACAGCAATTTCATCGTTGGGCTCACAATAATCATGTGAAATGAGATTTGTAGTTGTAGGTGTGAGCTTGGATGATCACTAGTAAATTTGTTATCTTTATGGAAATTCCACTGGAAAGAAAACTCATGTGTACTTCTGTCTGGTGCCTAACATTGCTTTCAGAGGAAATATTGTTCACCAAGCTGAAGCTCATGTTCACTGTGATTTATTGTATTCCATACATGGCTTTTGACATTACAGTCTAATGGTAATAGAAACAGAGTTATCTGCATGCTCTGAAGGCCTAATAATATTTTTCTCTGTCTCCTAAGGCATTAGCCTATTACAATGTATTTACATCTTACATTTGAAACCTTTTAAGTTAAGCATTATATATTCATGGGTTGTAAATTATCTGTATCCACTTCAAATAATGTGGACAAATCTTATGATTCCTCTTAAGACCTAAATATATCTTCTTCCTCTCTACAATCAACCTAAATGCACTGTGGTATATAGTAGAAACACTGTCTAACTTTATGGGAAATTTTTATATTTGTCATACATGGGCACAAATCCACAATAGCACTATAGCTATAATTGTAAAATAAAATGAGGTTTATTGGAAATTTAAAAGCAGAGATACATCCAAGTTCAAGACTCCACCTTAATCTTGGTATTGACTAGAAAGACTGAGTGGGTAGAACACAGCCATAGTGCTTTTATGCTTAGCTTCTGCTGTCAGATGGGGTTTTTGTTGACCTGTTTTAAAATTGCTGAACCAATGGCTTGTTAAATGATCAAACATGATGAAGCAAGGAGCATCATCTGACCTTTTCAATATATTCTGTTTTCTTCACTCCACCCCTTGACATTTCCTAGGATATTATAAATTTGGGGTCAGGCTGAGTCTTGAATAAATGTCAGAGAGGTCTCCTAGAGGCAAGACAGAGAGAAAGTCACTGTTTAAACAGTGTGAGAAGACCTTGGCTTTTCCATCCATGGTGAAAATAGGAAATCCACATTTCCTAACATGGTGCTATAAACCTAGCCATCCACCAAGGGCTAGTGAAGTCATGGTTTTGGAGGAGAATCTATATATGCCACTTTACTAAACCATCATAATCCCTAACTATGATCAGAATAATGGTCCTTATATATACAGATGAATGTAGTCTACAATCCAAACCTGAGTACCATGTAATAGTAGAGCTGATGCCCAGTAAGACCTAATAGTTTGTTTCAGTACAATTTTTTTTATAACAGACTCATGTGTAACATTACAACCAGGCTCACAATTATGCTATTCTATATTAAAGGGGCAGATTTCCTAAAGACACTTGCTTAGCCTTAAACAGTCCAGTCATGAATTACCCAAAGCCAGACAATATGTTTAAGATATAATGCTGGACATGGCTTCTATACAGATTTGTAATGGGTAGTATTGCCAACTTGACATCAAGAAAATCACCTGGAAGAAATCCTCACTGTGGAGTTGGGTCTGTCAGGCTGGTCATCTCATAAGTATGTCTGTGGGACACAGTCATTTGCTTTAACTGATGTGTGAAGACATACCACTAATGATGGGGTATCTTCTGATACCAGCCCAGATAGATGGACACAGAAGAAGGGAAGCATTTCAGTTTTTACTCACTTGATCATGACACTTGTTGATGGCAAGTTCATCTATTCTGTTTCTGTTGCTAAAGATTCCCTTAATAGTACTGTAAACAGTTTCTTTGGGCTTTTTACCATGGACCTAAGACCATCAGTTCTCCAGAAATCATCTAGGCTTTTTGTACAAGACTAAGACTTCTGAGGTAGCCAGTCTTGTGGACAAAGAAAACACCACATTCTAAAGTCTCTCCAATGTGAAAGAGCCATTGTTGACTACTAGGCTTAATAGTGAAAGCCAAAGTAATAGATTCCTTTTAATATATAATGAATTTATCACTTCTGCTCCTCTCCAGAACTCTGACTAATACAAGATATTTCAGTCCATTCTTAGAGTTGTGCTCCTGGATCAGGACTATACTTTAGGTCCTTGTATTGACATGGAATATTATCATTAATTTACTGTTAGTTACTATGTTTAACAGGTAGTATGGTGCTTCATAACATCCACTCTCCTGTTAGAACCAGTTGACAAGATAAAAAAAATACATATGGAGTATTGAAATTCGAGCCTAGATTAATCTATAGTGAGGTAGCTTGAGAAAAAATGAATAGGAAGGAACTTATTTTTTTTTTAATGGATAAAGTTGCATTTTCTATCCATGTATATCTTTGTTCAAGGGCCCTTCCCCCTCCCACCCCCTCCAGTCACTCTCTCTTCTCCACATCTCTTTATCTCCTTGCCAGCAAGGGCAGGAGGTGCAGGTCCCAATATGGCTCAGTTCAGCATCCACTCCTGGCAGATCCACTTTCTTCACCCCAACATCAAGACTGGGTCAGGTGCTCCTCTAGAAGGAGTAGGATCCAAGGTGCCAGTCCAAGATATTTCAGATCCCAAGCTGTTCAGTTGTGGTTTGTAGCTTGGACATACTTTGCTTTTTGCTTTTCTATTTAGAGTCCACTGAGAGTGAGTAGATCCCCTGCTTATCTTTCTGGGTTTGCGATACCTCGCTCAGGAGGATATTCTCCAAATCCATCCATTTGCCTGCAAATTTCTTACTGCTGAGTAGTACTCCATTGTATAGATGTACCACAGTTTGTTAATCCATTCCTCAGCTGAGGGGCATCTAGGTTGTTTCCAGGTTCTTGCTATTACAAATAATGCTGCTATGAACATAGTTGAGCTAATGCCTTTGGAGTGCAAATGTGCATCTTTAGGGTATACACTCAGAAGTGGTATTGCTGGTTCCTTGGGGAGATTGAGTCCCAGTTTTCTGAGAAACTGCCATATTGCATTCCAAAGTGGCTGAACAAGCTTACACTCCCACCAGCAATGGAGGAGTGTTCCCCTTGCTCTGCAACCTCTCCAGCATAGACTGTCATCTGTCTCTTTTATCTTAACCTATCTGACAGGTGCAAGGTGGTATCTCAAAGTTGTTTTGATTTGCATTCCTCTGATGGATATAGAAGTTGAGCACTTTTTCAAGTGCCTTTCAGCTATTCATAATTCTTCTGCTGAGAATTCCCTTTTTAGTTCTGAACCCCAGCTTTTGATTGGGTTATTTAAGATTTTGGGCTCTAGTTTCTTGAGTTCTTTTTATATTTTAGAGATCAGTCCTGTATCACTTGTAGAGTTGGTGAAAATCTTTTCCCATTCTGTAGACTGTCGTTTTGTCCTATTGACAGTGGAAAGGAACCTGTTTTTAAAGTTAGCTAAGATAAATAAAACAAGTGAACCTGTTAATTTGCTGAATCATAAAATTTTTTATCTGAAATTATTTTTAGGCTAACCTATTCTGTGGGATTTATGGTTCAAGTTACTTTGGGGAAAAAAATCACACAACTTCTTTTCTAATAAAAAAAGGTTTGCTTTTATTAGAGTCAAACCAAATGGTACTACCTGTTGCTTAACACCTGAAAGAAGTTTTCAAGTCTGAAAGACTAGAGGTAATTGAATCCTACTGGTGAATTTTTTTGTATGTTTTATTTTTTGCTTTGTTTTGACTTTTGTTTGTTTCTCTAAGGTTCTCAATGACTATAAAACTGTTTCCAAGAATAATCTGAGATTAGTCATCATAAGCAATTAGTATATCAAGATTGGACTTCTCCTATTTCTTTGGGAACATAGTAACTGATAGGGAGAAGTTTCTCAATAACAACAACTCTCAAAACATCACTAATATTATAAAATGTTAAGACTCAATCTATCATACTCTGCATCATTCTCATTAGTAAAACTTTTGATGACAATCCCAAAAGCTCTATAGAGTAAAAAGTACCATAATTCTTATTAAGTAAGGCCACCATAATTCTTTTAATTATTATTAAATGGATATGGGATGGAAAATTCAAAGATTACATAGGAAATATCTTTGTAACATCTATTTGTTTAGGCATTTTATTAAATTCAACATCACATGAATAAAAGTTCTTCTTTATAAGTCCAATAGTCTACCTTCGGTATTCCAGTTGCAGTGACTAATTAATGATTTTTCACTGACCCAATAATTTCAATGAGAAATAATTTGCATAATGTTTAGCATTCCCCGATGCTTAAATGAAAAGAATACATTTTCCCACTATAATGGGAGGTAACATCATTTTGATATCATTGCCACTAATAAATTTTATGTTTACTTCTGAGTTATGCATTGGACTACTAGAAATATAAAAACAAGACTCACAATGAATTCATCTGACCTGTGGGCCATGTACATGCACATAAGAACTTATAATCATGGATAACAGAACAATTCTAGTGTATTGTTGTATTTTTTCCACTGAGATGATTAGCTAATTAAAACATAACTTATTAAAACTTCCTCTAAATATTACCATCTAGGTTTTTAATTAGACACATTGGTTTTTTTTGTCTGTTTTTTGTTTTAGTTTGGTTGGGCTTTTGTGTTGTTGTTCTTTGCATTTTCCTCTAAAGAAGTAGCCACATATATTTCAGGTCAGGTAATTATGTCAATAAAGTAGTAGATGGGATTTATTTCTGAGAAACCCCTGTCATTGTTAACCCTTGCTATTTTTCATACTGAAAATTCTTTCTGTGCCCATATTCAACATATTTTGATCATGGAAGATGCCTTTCTCTTTTGGATTTCTTGATCCTCAAAAATCAATGCCTATACCCAGGAAATTACCTCTTTGTAATCATATCATCCCTCTCTCTGCTTCTTAGGAATGAAATTTTTGATTGCTCTGGCTTCTTTATTATTATTATTATTCAACTCTTTTTTGTTTATTGTTTTATTATGAGTAAAGTCACATTTTCTACTTGTGTATATTCTTATTCAAGGTCCTTTCCCCCTCCCACCCCTTCCAGTCACTCTCTCTTCTCCACATCTCCCCATCTCCTCCCCGGCATGGGCAGGAGGTCCTAAGATCCCAATATTGCTCAGTTCAGCATCCACTCCTGGCAGATCCAGTTTCTTCCCCTCAACATCAAGACTGAGTCAGGTGTTTCTCTAGAGGGAGTAAGATCCAAGGTGTCAGTCTAACGTGTTTCAGTTATACACATTTATTTCTTACCATTTCTGCTATCCTTAGTCCTACTTCCTTTCCTCTAAAAACTGACAATCTTGCTTCTTTGTTTTATTTCTTTCCAAAGGAATCTATCACTCTGAAGTTTTAATCATGGATTTATTTTTCTGCTACCTCCTCAATTTCTGACTATATGTGAAGAGTAGAACCAAAATACCAACCTATAATTAAAACCTTTGAACATTTAAATGTTCAATGACTCAGATTAAATGACATACTCTGAGTCAAAAGGATACTCACACTCTCCATTTTCCCTACCTTATTCTAGGAGAGATAATAGTTAAAATGTAATATTTCCAATGAGCCAGGGCCCAAAATAGCATGTTATGTGATCATTCCTTCTTCAGTGTTATTATATAGCAGAATTTTTGACCCACTAATATAAAAGTAAGAAAAATAAATCTAGATTTCATTTAAGGAAATCTTAAGGTAGAATGATTAAATGGGAGACTCACAGGCCATCTGCATTTCTTCATTTTTACCCAAGAAATGAGTCAATGCTTTCTAACAGATAGCAGTTTTTCCACTTAGGGCAAGGTATCCTGCCTAAATTAGACTCCTACTCTACCAGAAAAGAACTGAGATGGTGAAGTCCCTTTTTTTGAAAGACTATTTCAAAAGTTTTGCCCACAGATACTGATCATAAACATTGGTAAGCTATGAAACTGGTGAGAGAGTTTTAAAAGATTTACATTCTAATGCATCAGAGAATGAATTTATAAGTTAGTAATGTCAATGTTTAACCTCTCTAAGATATGGGAGGCCATTGTCTGAACCTAGTATTTGAAAGAAGAGTGTTTAAGCTGAGTTAAACTCAAGGGAACATCTAAGAATTATTATTCTCTTGGTAGCTTCTTGGACTTAAGAGTTACTAACCCAAGAGGCATGAATAAAAGAAATAATAATAATCTCTGGTCCAGACCAAGAAGCCATATATTTTTTTAAAGAGACTCTAAGCTTGCTACCATTCTAAGAATTAATGTCGATTAAAAGAAAGGCCTTGAGATTTCTGAGGAGTGGTGATGAGATGGGGGGAAGCTGGAGGGATGAGCAGGAGAAGGAGAGGGAGGAGGAATTTTGGTTGGTATATAAATCGGAAAAAATTAAATGAAACCCATGTTTTCTTATTAAAACAAAATGATGAAGAAATTTAAAAATGCAATTTCTTTGTGTAGTAATTGAAATATAACTCAGGCAAGGCAAATATTAATGTGACTGCTCCTCATTGAAGCAACTACTTTCTACCACTAGTCATAGGACACTAGATCTTGTCATATTTCTTTAGAGACTATGTTATCAATGTGTTATTGAAAAAGACAGTAAAAAGGAAGCTAGGGATTAAAAAAGGGCCATCTGCTGTCATCTGCCTCCCAGGCACCATTTGGTACACATGAATAGATGTTCTCTAGGACAGGTAAATGATCACTAACCTTTTCTCTGTTGTATATAGTGGATGGCTGCAGGGAATCCCCTTTGTGATAAGACACTTAAATTGCTCCTGAACAAAATGAATGTTTTGAGCAGAAAATTTCTTTAAAATGAACAGGACCAAAAGTCTGAGATTTACTGACTTTCACTCAGATTTTTACAAGACATGAATTTGCAGAGGTAGACTTGTGACCCCTCATGCTCCAGGGAACCAGATCGAAGTCAAACAGCATTTGGATGGAGTAGTATGAATGACAAGAAAATCCAAATTAGGAGATATGTACACAGTCTCAAGAAGACAGGGAAAGAGGGACATTCACACTCATTTACTATCCTTCTTCCTTATATTCGGCATTGCCGATTAAGTCTGAAGACAAATGAAGCATTTTCACCCTAAATGTATTATATTCTATATAAGCCAGTTTGTTGTCATTAGGTCTAAAATTTCTTATAGGGACAACTTCACAGAAGGAAGGTACATACTGGCTCATGGTGGGGTTTGTTAGCAGTAATGTAGTGCTAAGGATGTATCACTGTATATGTGGATACATATTCAAGTCAGATGTCAGTGTCTTTGAGTTTTTTCTTCAATCACTCCCTCTTCATATTTGGAGACAAAGTTTGTCACTGAACTGAATAAAGTACCACAAATGAGCTAGAGTGGCTGACCAGGAAGCCTCAATTACCCTCTTGTTTCAGTCTCCCAAGAAACGGGATTAACGCCATTGTAACCCTAAAAGATGGAAATTGAAGTCATGTTCTCATGTTTGCATGGCAATCACTTTCTCAATAGAACTATCTCCATAGACTTAGCTCACCATTTAAGAGAAATTTCATCCATCTTATAGTTATAGAAGGCAGATGGCAGCCATGATCCCTTCCAGTGTGACCGAGGAATGAGGCAGTAACTTGTTCTTCACATTTGAGTAGACAAGAAAGAGAGAATAGGCCAAACATAGAGTGAACATACTCCTTGTAACTTAATTCTATCAATCATCATCCACCTCTTAAAGGCTACAAAGTCTTTAACCACAGTTTGGGGACTGAATATTCAACATACTGTACTAAAGGTAGATGAGGGCTCAATCTATAATATTATACAGTTTCTTTGACTTATCTAAAATAAAATAATGAGATAGTGAGTCTCCAACTCACCTTTCAGTCAATATTTTCAGAGAGTTAATTAACATAACCAAAAGAATAATATTACAAATATATTTTCTATTCCCTACTAGTTGGTCTTCATGTATTTATAAACATGAAATTTTCATTGCACACTGTGCTAAGTATTGCTTACAACTATAGTGTTATTTATTTTAATTACATCTTTCCAACAAATACAGTCTTACACTTCATAAAAGATGCTGACTCTGAATTATTAATTTTCCTACTATAAGACGAGGAAAAGTTAGTTTCCTCAGCTGGGGTCAAAGTTTATCCTCTAATCTAGATATTGAACATAATAAATCCTCTCTAGGAAAAAGATGTACTGACTTCATGTTTGTATCAGCACAGTATATAGTCTAGATATTGGCTTAGAATTGACCTGAATAAAGTGTATAAAAATTTAAAAAGTATAAACCAGCAATTCTCAACATGTGGGTCATGACCCTTTTGGAAGTAAAACAACCCTTTCACAGGGTCACCTAAAACCACCAGAAAACACAAATATTTATATTACAATTAATAACAGTAGAAAATTAAAGTTGTAAAGTAAAAGCAAAAACAATTTTATGATTGGGAATAATCACAATATGAGGAAAAGTATTAAACGGTTTCAGCATTAGGACAATTGATTAGAGTGGCATAAACTATGAATATATGATTGCATGAATGACTATAGAATACTCTTAATTTACTTGTAATTTTGCAAAGAGCAGAACAAATACTTTTCTCTGAGGGATCAGAGTATCAGA
Organism: Sigmodon hispidus; assembly: GCA_004025045.1. Lineage (NCBI taxonomy): Eukaryota > Metazoa > Chordata > Mammalia > Rodentia > Cricetidae > Sigmodon > Sigmodon hispidus. The sequence continues at coordinate 240,692 of PVIH01001331.1, forward strand.
AAAAAAACAAGTCATCTTGATCACTGATTAAATAAACCAGAACAACCATATTGGAAAGTAAAAGCATATAAATAATACAATAGCAAGGATCCTTTTGTCACTCATTTAATTCTGTAAAAAAACAAGGAAGGGATTCTGTTTCCTGACAAATTTTTATCTTAAATATTGATTGATCTCCATCAGTTTTAGCTTTGAAATGATAAAAATGAAGATACATAGACAAAGAGCTGGCAGCACAATATTTAGGTGAAGAACATTCATCAGTGTTAGCAACTATAACTAAAAATCATCAAGAAAGAGTCATTTACCAATATCCAAGGATAGTTCTCAGCTCTAATAAAAACAAGACAATTAGAACTAAGGCTCTTGCTCACTTCAAGTCACAATTCATCACACTGTCAAAGATAATAAAATGCTACATACATAATCTTTCCTATTAACCATAACCTAAGCAGTGCAATTACATTGTTGCTGCAAACTGACAAGAAATAAAGAAGGAATTAATGTGAAATTTACTGTACCAGTTAATGGTATCACTCATATTTTAAATCTGATAAATGTTAAGTGAATTAGTGATAAATACTTCTTGGACGCATTATTGTTCTTACAGTTTTAGTGATTTTAATGTATATATAGCATGATAAAATTCAATTAGCAACATTTAAGCTCACAATTAAAATTAACACCCAGTGATAATTTTAGGTGAAATGAAAAGTAACAAAACAAATGTGTTGTAACGCAAAAACTAGGAGAGAATAGGTTAATTCTAAAACTTGTCAAGACACTTTAAGAATTATTCTTTCATAAATAGTAGAACCATATGTACACAGAAAAGAAAATTGTACTTGATATAAAAATATATAACTAAATGTAAATCTCTAAAAGTGGAGTTTTCTTATCTCCAGTTGCTCTCAAATAAACATACTGAGTCTTCTATTTATTGTAAATATTCAGCCAGTAGCTCAGGCTTATTAATAACTAGCTCTTACATTTTAAATGAACCCATTTCCTTTAATCTATGTATTACCTGCCTTCCAGCATGTCTTGCTCCCCTTATGTTTCCTGTCAACTCCTCTCAGCCTACCCTTCTCTCCAGAATTCTCCTAGTCTGACTATTATACCTAATCTTATACTGTTTAGCTATTGCCAGTCAGCATCTTTATTAAACTAATCACAGTAACATATATTTACATATTGTATAGAAATAATCCATAAAGCTCATTTTCTACATGATCTTTGTAAAACTCAGCTGTAAGCACTAGAAAAAAAAATAGTGAAAAATATAATACAGTCCTCCTCTGATGGTACAAAAGTCAACTATAAATTATAACCACCAAACAATTATATTTTAAGATGAGCAGAAATGGTATCCAATCTAGAGACCCTCAAGCTCCGTGGAGATGTGCAAGAAAAACAAAAGATTTAATAATGATTTTGCATGCGTGGTGAAGAAAAAGATTACCCATTCCATTTAAGAAATTTCAAAGATTTTAGATAATCTATGTCAAAAACACAGAACAAAGACCAAATACATATATAGAATGTATGGGCTTCTAAGAGGACTGGAGATCAGCCCATCCTCAACCAGTGCAAACTGGTGATAACTAGTACCTTAAAACATGTGCTTCTAAGAACTTCTACATATGTCAACCTGAGGTCTGCCTGGGGCCATGAAGAAGGCAGAGTCCAAATACAACATTCCTAAAGCAGCATGAGACCACGACCAGAAGAGATTACCACTGGAAATCACAGATACCAGCAAATCAAAGCATTTTTCACCTGGCTGGGAGGATGGTCTGGGGAAAAAAGTATTTCTATAATGAATTGAACTTGCTTTCCTCAACCTGTTCCTGGAGGCTGAATCATTGCTTCCATGCCATCATGCTTCGCTCAGGGGGAAATGCAGGACCCTGTGCATACAGGCAATTTTGATTTCTGACTCCAAACCAGGCCCCTCAGTATATATAATTACTAAGCACAATTCCTTAAAACTATTTTCACAGAAATGTATTATTTTCAAAATCACACTCTCTCAGAGATGAAACTGATGTTTAGATGAAAACAGAATATGAAAGAAGAAAAAAACATGGAGAAAATTCATTTTTATATGCTTTAAAATTACTTTAAAGTTTCCATTCTTGTACATGCCAATGGGAAGGCTGTTTTCCTTATTTTCTTTGACAGTCTCATATAAATTCATTAATTTTCACTATTCAGTTTTACTATCATCAATATTTTTCCTTTTTCCATTATTTTTCTTTTTTTTTTCCTTTTTTATTTTGTATTTATCAAAAAAACAGTAAAAAGAATTTAAAAATACCGAAGAGTTAACAATAACTATACAGAGGATAATAATCATAAGCATGGCTTATCAAGGGTGGAAATGCAAATAAGATTACTACACATATATTTTCTTTGTGTTCAGCTTTCCCTCTGAATTTTTTTTCCATCCCTGTATATCCTTATTGAAAGTCTCTTCCC